>BMAV01009120.1:370153-458714 GCA_019973955.1 Trichonephila inaurata madagascariensis | reverse complement strand
CCCCCTTGTGTGCGCCACTGAAAGGTGTGAACTAAAATAGGATTCAAACGGAAACATTAAATAGATCTAAAAAAACTATGCACAGTTTATTTTTTTCTTTCTTTCTAATACACAAGGGATTCTTGAAGTAGTATTATTAGAGAGGTCTTCTTTAATTTAAAAACTGGAATGATTAAATTTTTGTTCTGTCAGGACTTTACAAAATTTTTTATTAATTTCAATTTCTTCCTTTTACTTTTTTTTTTTTTTTTTTTTAAAAAAAAAAAGATTTTTATAATATATAGCGATATTATATAAGTTATAGTTCCATAATTTGAGGGAGGGGGGAATCAATTTATTCATAAAAAAGTGTATAATATTTACAAAAAAAGATATTAACCTATTATAATATTTTAGCGAGCTCCAACGCAATCTGGAAAATGTTTCACATTTCTTAGATTAATATATCTCTTTTTAAAAATCAATTGTTTTTTTCTTCCTCGTTCTATTTTAAAAAGAAGAAGAAAGGAGAGAGAAAAACATCACAATCACGTAATTTAGTGATTTTGATAGACAAAAAAATGTAAAAATTGAAAACGATTTAAAACATAAATCATCAATTTTTAGAAGAATGTTCGAGAAAACAATTCTTATTCTTACTGCATAACTTATATTAGAGAAATCTTGTTAAAAGTTCAACTAACAAGAAATGCACTTTATTTATAACAATGTCCCAATTTATAATGAAAGGGAGAAAAGCGAATAAAATAGATTCTTTTTTTTTAAAAAAAATGGGAAAAATTTATTTTGGAGAAAACATGAAAGAGTATATTATCCAGTTTGATTCTTTGAGAAAGAAAACTCATTGTTAGAAAGTATAATTTAAAGCATTGTGTTATATGGAAAGCGAACCACAAAACTTACGACAAACATGTAGAAAAGGTAAAAATAACTGGATGACAAATTTCAAGACTTGAAAAATTAGTTGAAGTGCCTCGGTGAAGTATATATTAAAACAATTAGCTTTCGATGTCTCTGATAAGTCTCTCAAAAATGAAGAAAATTGCTTGGGCCTCGAACCAATTCATTTTAGGGAAAATTAATAAAGAGCTATATTTTGAATCCAGAGTTGAAAACACATGCCACTCAAATAAAACACTTTTTCGAAACGTGAACTAATTAAAAGTCGTGTAAAAGGTGCATGAGATTTTTATCTATTAAAATAAATTCAGTGAAAAAATGTAGAAATCTTGGTTAGTTTATTCATATCATAATCCCCCTAAAGTGTATATATCATTGATCGTTTCTTTCAATAAGAAACACATATTCGAAACACTGAAGAAGCCATGAATGCAATTGATGAAATGTTAGTAGTAGGATCCTTGTCGGGATTAAATAATGAAAAATTGCATTTGGTATTGAAACCAATTCTAAAAAGCTTCGAAAGGAACTAATTAAACCAAGTACTTTTTAATTAATACAATATTTTTTCAAAAAAAGTATAAATTTTCATATACTTACGTGAAAGTGGAAAATGAAAACAAAATTTACTGTTAATTTATTAATTTGAAATTTTTAGACTCCAAGAAACTTTAGCAAAAGATTATTTTTGCTTTGAATTCTTAATAGGCTCGACAAATTTTCTAGGGATAACAATTTTTTTAAAAAACAAAAGAAAGATAAATTTTTTAAGGAAATTGAAAATAATATTTCAATTTTTATTACAACAATCCTACTTTTTATTGCGTAACATATAGGAGAGGGATGTCGTTATGTTTTAATTAAATCCAAAAATAATCGAGATAGAAACTTGATTCTTATTTGTTATTCTTAATTCTTCTTTACCTAGTCATCTGCCAGAATTATAAATCTCTCTCTTTTTTTCTCGAGCTTTCAGAAACCATCATGACAGTACTCAGTAGATTGCGTCAAAAACTATTATTCCCCTTCTTGAACAACGTTACATGCACTGTCGAATCTCTGACCTGGCTAAAAGCTTTTGAATTCTGGGAATAAGAAAAGAGTCGTCTGGAACGAGATCAGGAGAATAGGACAGATTTCGAAAAATTTCAAAGTCAAATTGCTTTGATTTATCAACTGCACTTCGAATAGAGGGAGTGGGAGTTTTGTCAGCAGAAACACGGGTACCTTTTATGATCATATTGAACCATTTTGTGATTAAAGCCTCACTCAATTTTCCAAACAGTGGGCTGTAATAAGCACTAGTGATGGTCCTATCTTTCTCTAAGTAGTCTGTTAAGATGATTCGAAAACTATCCGAAAAAACAGACAGCATGACATTCTTTGTAGACTTTTGCATTTTTGCCTTCTTAGACGGGGATCAATTGGATCGTGGCTTGCCTTGTCACGAGTTCGAGCCCAGTACCGCTGAAGAAACGCCGTGAAGGGTAGCGATGCACGTTAAATCTATAGAGAACTGGAGCGTCCTCCCTTTGGTGTGGTGTGGTAGTTAGGAGAGGCGGGTGCCAGCTCAGGTGTCGTCCACGTCACTTGACCATCGTTCAAAATTACGTGGTCCGTCGCCAAAAGCCCTCGTGTACAGTGCGACGTTAATATTCAATCAATAGACGGAGATCAATCACTATGCTTCCTTGCCTTGCTCCTCCTGGATCCTTGCATGCTGTATCATACTGATTGATCGAAAATTATTTCATTGTTACCAAGTGATTAAACAAATCATCTTCATTTTTCTCCAAAAGATTCAATATCTCCAACGGTAGGTCACACCGTGTTTGTTTTTGAAAGGAGTTGGCAACAGAGGAACCAGCTTGCTGAAAGCTTTGACATGTGCAGTTCTTTGAGCATAATATTTTACACACTGCTGTTACTAAATCAGTCTCATTCATGATCATTTGGATGGTTTTTTATTGGTCTAACAGGATAGGTCTACTAGGATAAAATCCTTCACTTTCTTCACTGTGTGCAGAGTGGCTATATTTTCATCACGGACTTGCCAGGCACAATAATCTCTAAAACGAAAGCACTAAATCCCACACCGAGAACACACTAAGAGTTATTTCAATATAATGATTCCGGAAACCCCCCAAAAAATTCAGAATTAATTCTTGTAATTTACAACATTATGTACATAAGAATCAATAAATATGCAGAATAAATTTTATCCAGATGCCTCGATTATTTATTAGTAATAAATAAAACTTTCGGGGTATACTTTTGTACACACGTATAGGGCTATTTTTAAATAGCTGAAAGATTATGACACAGATCCAAATTGTAACCTCACATATCTATTGAAACGGTTTTATCTATATATTGTTACGAATTTTATGTAAATAGTGTAAATAATTTGTATATTTGAGTGTTTAATGCATTTATATTACTCTATGTTATGATTATTGCATGTTAAAATTGTACCATTCACAAGCAATGCCGCCCCTTACGTTATAATAACGATTCAATTAGAACTTGGCGAAATCTTGGCGGTAGAGCCAAGTTGACATCATTTTTGGCGACCAAGTTGGCAACCTTCTGGCGACTTTGTCTACCAAGTTGGCGACAATTTTGGAGTCATTGACGACCATGTTGGCGAGTTCGGAACCCTCTGGAATCTTCTAGAATGTAGTGGATCTCTCCACTAATGTCACGAGCGGCTATATTTCTGGAAGTTTCTGTCACGCCTATAAATAAGATGCTCTCCGGGACGGCGAGGAGTCTGGATTAAACCAGCGAGTAGTGAGGATTGTTTTAACTAGCGATTAGCTCGGCTGTGCTTGTGAATAATCTTTACTTACGTGTATTTTTAAACACTGGTTATTGTGTTTGATTGCTGTTGAAGGTGTGAAGACCTTTGGATATTTACTCTGTAAATATTGCTGCTGAATCCTGTATTTAAAGGATTGGATTTTTGATAATAAATTCTCATCGCTCTTAAAGAACTATTTATTTTCTTTGTGATTGTTTTGCATAAAATCCACGAACCCTCGGATCTACGTAACAACATATATGAAGGAGAAAAGCGACTCTCACTCATTACAAGATTTGCAGAACTATCGGACCAATATATTTAAAACTTGACAGGCATGTATCTTTCATTGAGTAGAGATTCGCCAAGAACGGGTTTTGCGGAAATCGGGAACTAAGGGGGTTGCGAGGGTTATATACAAAAATTCTTGTTTTTAAACTATTAGACCTACAGACGTGAAACTTGACAAACATGTTTCTTCTGTTGAGTAATCATCTGCTAACAACAGCTAATCATCCACTAACATCTGTTAATATTAAACGACATGAAGGTCCCTAGACAGTCAAATTCTCGGAGACCTGTAGCTTGTTTTTGGAGCACTAACAGAAAACAGAACACGCTCTTGTGGGCCTCTAAAAAGCGTGGGGCCCGTAAGCAATTGCCTACACCGCCTAATGAGTAATCCGACACTGTCTGCTAATAACTTGTTTTGTGGAAATCGACACCATAGGGCAGTGTTTCTCAAACTTTCAGTACTGGCAACGCAATTTTCAATCATAATTTTTATACAATAATAATGTATTGAATGCAAAACTAATGCACTTTGACACTAAAACTACAATACGATTTTAATTATAAACCGTACATATTAACAAGATAAGTGTTAAATTTTGTATATGTTACTTTTAAGGGCTCACAGGACCCTTAACAGCTATCCGTGCACTCGAAAATAACATCCTTCCTCAAACCAATATAACTTAGCAACAAAACAAAACAATAATTTGAAATTTTTACCACATGATAATCATATATATTTACAATATTTCTCAAATTTTCAGAGAATTTGAGAAAAAATTTAAATTTTAAGAAATAAAAATTGGACAATTTTTCAAAAATATGAAAATTAGTATTTTACACCACGCAGGATTCTGAAGTACAAATTGGATCAAAATTTTCAAAATTAATTTTACTTGGTATAAAAATGTTCACTTTTGAAGTTACACATACTTTTAAGAAATTTAGAGGAACGAAAATATTTTTATAGACACCATTATAACGAAAATTTTAAAATTTTAAGAAAAAATTAATTAAAATGCAAACAAAATTTTTTTATTAATCTATTCATTTGAAAATTGATGTATAAGTTATGAAGAGCCTTATTTTGAACACGTGTGTTAAATTTGAAATTGATATCATAAATAGTTTCTGAGAAATCCTGAGTGGAAGCTAAAATTTTTTGTTTCGCGGAAAATGAAGTTAAAGATAAGAAAGAGATAGGGTTTTCATTTAAATTTCTCTACTTATTTCTCAATAACTTCGGAAGTTTTCACAGAGAGAGAGAGCATCAATACAATTTTGATACCAAAACACTCAGAAATAATGAGGCTTTAACATATATTTTTTTCAAAAAATTGAAACATTTGAAATTTAAGAGTCCTGTGAGGCCTTAAGTAATATATATTTTAAGTAAATTACTTTTTTTTTTAGGTAATAGGATAATTATTATGCTATTTTTCTTTCTCTAATTTTTAAATTGGAACAGATTGCAAAATGATACTTAATTAAAGATTTATTCCCTTCATCATCCATTTATAAAAGTTCAAACATCATCAGAAAAATAGTCTAGTCTATGTTGTTCTCTATCATATTCATCACATCTGGCAAAAATTCTCGCTAACGTTTGCGTGAGTCTGGGTAACCTATAGGACATCTGCACAAAACATGTAAAAAAGCTGTGCCTGGTACAATTCCATTCAGTTTTGGGCGAGTCGATACTTCTATAGCTACCGAATCTGTCTAGAATGTACATTTATAATTTACGCGTTAGTTGTAATTCACGGTATTAAGTATTTACGGCAGTGGAGATTAAAACAAAATCACATAGATATAATTTTAAGTCGTAGCGACCATTCGATGATAGTAAAGGTTCCGAAAATTTAATCACACACAAGGATATATTCTCAAGAATACTTAAATTTGGATTTAATATTACTATTACTGAAAAACCCTGTTTAAAACTTATACATGTGTACTTACTATATGTTAAAACTTACAAATCTGAAGAACAAAATGCGGAAGTTGTTTTTAAAGTCATAGAAAATCATTTAGTCATGTTGGCATAGAATTTTAAAAAGTATTTTCTTGAAGAGGACAACTTGATAGCAAGTTACGAGTGGGTTAGAGATTCATTTCACAATACTTCAGAAGGGCTCTCAACTACCGAAGAAGAAATCTTTATAGATTCCACATCCAGTGGCATAGTTAAAAGGTAAACTTGAGATAAATAGCTCTTTGAATTTTGGGCAGAGGTGGATGATGAATTTTCTACACTGAGAACAAAAGCATTACGTATACTATTACCATTTTCAACATCCTACCTTTCTGAAACCGGATTTTCTGCTGTGGCTGCTTTGAAGACAAAATATAGATCTCAGCTAAATATATAAAAAGAACTCAGCGTGTCAATTTCTAATACTAAGCCTTCCTTTGAAAAACTTTGCTTTGCAAGACAAGCCCATGGAAGTCACTAATGCATAATTACTAATTTATCCGACTACGTTCGCGCGAGCGCGGAACAACCGTGATTTTGCAAAAGCGTGTAAATGGATAATATTTATGATATTTAGTCTCACTTAGATTAGAAAATGTATATAAAATTGTTTGAAGAATAGTATTACAATAAAAAATTATTTTAGTAAAATATTTTGACAAAAAATGAACTTATAGAATGACCCATTTTCAAAATATACTCTTTTTTTGAAAAAATTCTTATTTTACAATAATATTTTGCCTGTATATAGCTCAGACCTCTGTACAGAGGCTCAAGTAGAATTTTTGAAATATTTAACTTAGAAGTTGGTTTATCCATGTTTTACGACAACAGAGGGGAGAAATTTTAAGAAAAAAACACCAATAATTATTTCAAATGGTTGTAACTCTGCAAATAATGTGAATTTTTTGAAATTCATAGCTGAGCCTCTGTACAGACGTCTGAGCTATATACAGGCAAAATATTATTATAATGGAAGCATTTTTCCCAAAAGGATAACATTTTGAAAAAAGATTTTTCTAAGTTAATTTTTTGCCGAAATATTGTATTTAAATAATTTTTTTTTGTCAAAATGTCCTTAAAACAGTTTTATACAAGTATTCTAATCTAAGTGGCACTAAATATCATGAACATCATCCATTTATGAGCTTTTTCAAAACCACGGCTCTGAACGTAGTCGTATACCTTAAACTTGTTCTTATACTGACTGAAGCACCCACTCTTCACACAATTTTATTTTTTTTTAAAATTAAAACATTTTCCTGGATATAACAGCTTAATTGTAAGGAGAGTAAAACCAAGTGCAGGACAATGTATACAAAAATGTAAAATCATTTTTTGAAATGAATGCTCATATTATAAATAGTTTTGAACGAATTGTAATTTTAAGCCTCACAGAATTAGCATTTAGAATTAATGTTAAATGATGAAAAAGAATGTAAAATTCCAATAAAGAATAATTGTGTTATTTTTAATATTTAAAGCGAGAAAACTTCAAAATGTTTCACCCCGAGATCAGGTGTGCATTCGATACTAACGTTAATGTTCTCGCGGAGTGACTCACCCCAATCCTTTTATATATATATATATATAATTATTTTTACTATACACGATAAAAATCACAATTTCAGTGAATAATTTAACTAAGAGAAAATATACTTACCTATTTCAAGGACTTTTCAATTTTTCTATGATAATTTGAAAAAAACACATGAAACTGAACTAAATTGTTCCAAATGTGCGTGACCTGAATAAAGGACACAAAAATCACAGACATTTTTCACTAACATTACAGGAATCTTATTTGAAAGCAAAACTGGCATATTTTGTTCACGTTATTGTAGTTTTGAGGCCCTTCGATGATTCCTGTAGAACTTTTTCTTGCTTGTGTCTTTTTGACAGTGTGAAGTGTATCTTGCAGTACCCTAATGGCTTCATATTTTTCTTGATGGAGTTCTTTAAGTAGCTATTGAAAATTTTCATTTCGTTTCATGTTCATTGCTTTTCTCAAATTTATTTCCGCTATCATGATTAATATGCATTATTTTAGTAAGTTTTTCCCTTGCTTGAACAGTTTCAACTTCCTTCAGCAGAGATCACAGATGCCCATTTCTTTTTTCATATCCTGCTTATTTACATTTATAAACCATAATAAGTCGTACAAAATAACAATCAAAACCACTAAGTTATTCATAGGGAAAAGTGCAGCATGTTCATAGAAAATATTTTCGAACAAAAGTAGTCGCGCCAGGGACTTGATCAAAACAAGTACCTTAAGATTGTAAAAAAAAACGTTTGCCACTCCCAAAAAAGAGGGAGATATGAGATAAATTCATTTTAGGTCCCATTAAGACTGTCATGATGGAGGATACTCTGTCAAGGTCACAAGAAATAAACAATTTTTCCTAAATTAACGATTTAGTGAGCCTGGAGTGACTCTGCGCATCATGGGACCGCTCCCGTGTTAAAAGTATGTGTATGTGTATTCAAGATAAATCCATATCATAAATCAACACCATATATCATAAATATGGATATTAGTTCTAAAAAAGAATTATGTAAAATGTTTTTTATTATGCATTATATGTTTCAGAATACTCATAAAAATAAATCTTGGCCAAATAATTCTTCAAAGTGCTCAATATGCTTATTCATATATCAAAAAATTCTTTCACATTGAAAAAGGAGAAACAGAAATATATTATATATATTTACAACTTCCCTAAAAAAAGGGGACGGAGATAACCATACCAGTAATTTCGAAGATAAGCTAAAGTAATATTTTAGTTAAAAGAAACGTAATAAAAAAAATCTCACATTGTGGAATTACAGCAATGCAAGCAAAATATTTTTTTTATTTGTTTATAGATCAAAGATAGCTAATGAGCGTTTGAAATAGAATCTTTTATTTTTGATGACGTAATATCGCCAAAACATAAATCATATCAGTGCAAAAATGTATTTTTTTATTATGTCAGAAAGTATTTTGTTATATACGCCAATCTTGTAAATTAATTTTTTTTTAACCTTTTATTTTTGATATGCTCGCGTGAGTGAGTGAGGGAATATTAACGTCGCACTGTTCAGCTACACAAGGGCTTTTGACGACGGACCACATAATTTTAAACCATGGTCAAGTGACGTGGACGACACCTGAGCTGGCACCCCCCTCTCCTAACTACAACTTTACACCAACGGGAGGACGTTTCAGCTCTCGACAGATTTAACTGTGCATGTGCTCGAACTCATGACATGCCTGCCATGATCCGATACCTTGACCACTGGGCTACCGCAGCCCTTGATATGCTCGCGCCCCCTCGGGGGCACGCCCCACATTTTGAAAAACGCTGCCATAGGGGATTGCGATGGGTTATAGAAAAAAAAATCTTGTTTTAACATGAAAGAAAAAAATAATTGACGTCTTCTTGCTCTAATAGAATCAAAACAAAAACAAGTGAGATCACTATTTGATATTTCGACCGTACAGCTCTCCACTTGGAGTAGATATCTCGTTATAAATCTGGTGAATGGAAAGAATATCTACACTCCGCCCCCCCATATATATAAATACATACTATAATACTGGAGTTAAACGTGAATTGTGTGTGTATAAACGATAAGTCCGTGTAATGTATCCAAATGCTAAGTCCGGTAAAGCTAGAAGGCATTGTACATGCAGGGGTTCCCAGTTCTCTAACACTGACCTTGGAAAACAAGATTTTGTAAGAAAAGATTTTCTACTAGAATAATAAGAACTCGGCTGTTGCGATAGGATTATTCCATCGGCCGAAAAACGCACATCGAGAACCAATGATGCCATGCCCCTTATGCAACGAGTTGAAAAGTTCGAAAGAATCGGCTTGAGATCTTAAGGCTTGGAAAACTTCAGATCTTAATTGATAGAGGATACGTTCAGTTCAGTACAGTGATGATCCCTGTAAAAATGGAGACTTGGCCAACGCCTTATGCTCCGATATATTGTGGATTAGTTTTTAGCTTAAGTTGGAAAGTGACTATTGAGATTTATTGATTTATCGTTTTTTAGAATATATAACTTTCGCTTGAACTAGAGATCGAACTGGATGCGTTTTCTATACGCCCCTGATTCAACTTAGCTAGTTCTTCCTCCCTACGTACGCTAACGTCTGGCTACAGCACTTTTCAGTGCTTCCTGAGTAGTACAGATCACTAGTACTTTCTCCACTATTTTCTCTTTCGGCACCCGACTTGGATATGGCACACGGACAGCAAACGGACATGGACATTTCCCCGCTATCACCTCTATCTACGGCATCAAATGGTACTGCTCCCACACCGTGCGAAGAGTTCACCTCGATGAAAATTTATATTCGGAGGTTGAGAATTATTTGCAATGAAAAAGAGAAAACTGTCGCTCTCCTAAGACAGGACCATGGACATGATGAAACAGATACTCTATACCAGCTCGCATGGAACGAATTCCAAGACGTACAAGGAACGCTTCAACAAGCGGTGAGGGATTTTGCCCCCCCCCCCCCCCTGTACCAACCCAGGCTGCTCTCTTCATGTCTCTCCTAAAAATACCCCCATGAGCACTCCCCCATCTTCTCCCACTAGGAGAAACAATCAACAAAAACGAAAAGATGAGGATGACTTTGAATTCCCTCCACTAAGAAAAACTGCAAGGAAAACTGTCCTGGAGCAATCCAGTGATATTACCTTAGACAACCAATATTCACTTCTCCCTAACGTAATCATCAAACAAGTCTCAGGTCTTCAAGCCCCACCTGTTGCTAGAAACACAACTCTCACGCCACCAGCAAACCCACTCCCAAGACAATCAAATAACACACTCCCACCCCCCCATTATGCTTAAAATTACACAAAACTATCGAGAACAAGTAGACGCCATTAAAAAAATATTTCCTCGCCTTAGATTAAAAACCACTGGAGAATACATTAAACTTTACTCCAACACAGTAGAACAAAACCGAACTGTCGCTCAAACCCTTAAAGGACTATGATACTTATTTTATGTAATTACCCCAAAAAACGAACGCCCAATTAAGATCGTAATTAAAGGCTACCCTAAAACCACTGACCCCGAAGATATTAAATTCGACCTAGAACAAGAAGGATTCCAACCTGATAAAGTCATACAACTCATCGGACGCCGAACTAAACAAAAACTCCCAGTGTACTTAGTCACTCTCCTCCGTTCAATAGAAAATCTTAAAATCTTTGATCTCAAAACGCTTGCACACCTAAATATTACCGTAGATGGATACAACGGCCAGGGAATCACACAGTGTTTCACTTGCAATAATTTCCATCACAACGCCGACAACTGCTTCCTAAAACCCCGCTGTCTTAAATGCGGAGAGGAACATCTCACAAAAGACTGCCCAGTCAAACAAAGATTGGAAACGAGATTCTGTATCAACTGCCAGGTGTACGGTCACATGGCCAAATGGCACAGGCTGCCCCTGTTTCCCCAAGCCTCCTAAGGGCATTGCTAAAACTAACCGAAACAGTTACACCAATTTGTACAATAGCTTCGTAAGACCAAATTTCTCCTACGCGCAAATAACTAACCCAAACGCAACAGTTAAACAACAAAAAAAGCAACAGATGGCGCCACGAGGGCCTGAGTCTGCACGGCAAACTGAGGCCGTTATTCAAATTACCCCCATGCAACCAGCCGCACAAATTAATTCAAACCCAACCCCTATTGTCAATCCAATCATCCCAAGTGGAAATAATAGCGATATTAAAGCTCTTCTTGCCACAACTGTTCAATGCTTAATACAACTACTTAACGCTATAAATACTGCCCCCACCATAGCAAGTAACTTCGACAAAGTAAACTCCGCTCAAGCGGATGCAAACCAAATGTACAGCCTAATAGAGGCATCCTGTAACACTATTAATGATCAATAAGTCCCCAATCGGCCTCAGTTTGTGTTCTTGGAACGCAAACGGTTTACTTGGAAAAATTGTAGAGTTAAAAATTTTTATTGAGAAGCACTCCCCCGATTTAATTTTAATTCAAGAGACACATTTGAGACCATCACATAACATCAATATAGCAAACTACACATGCTACAGAAATGACAGACCTACTAGCTCCGATAACGACAGGACCTTCGGTGGAACTCTTATACTCATAAAAAATCCCATTAATCACTACCTCCTCCCCACCCCTCCCCTACATGCCATTGAAGCTACAACTGTTGTTCTTACCCCCATTGATCATGATCCTATCTCAATAGTTTGTATTTATATTCCGCTTAAATCTGATGAATATACATTCACCATCGACATTGAAAACCTCATTCAAACCAGTAGTAACTGTGTTCTATTCGGCGACTTTAATGCCACACATACTGCCTGGAACTGCAAGACCAATTCATCTAGAGGCGTACGCCTCCATAACTTTACTAGCATGCTTAATCTTTATATTGCCTACCCGGACTCCCCCACGAGATTCGGAATTAATTCTTCTAACACCCTAGACTGCTATTATCAGGAATTTCTACTACCCATTCACTATTAACTCCCTCAACGACTTGTCATCTGATCATAACCCAGTACTTCTAAATTTCACTCTTAAACTTAATAAGGAAGCTTCAAATCCCAGAGCCGTTCACACAAACTGGCCGCAATTTTCGAAGTACCTCAACAGCAACTTTTCGTTACTAAACTATCATCCCAATACTATTAATTCTGCAAATGATATTGATCAAAAAATCACAGAGTTCACCGAAACGGTCCGCGCCGCCCATAGCCACGCCTCCAGACCAATAGAAACGATTCACAAAAGCTACACACCACCATACATTCACAATCTCATCAAGCAAAAAAATCAATATAGGAATTTATTTCACAGAACACTAGATCCTCACTACAAAACTCTGTATAATAAAGCACAAAAGAACGTTAAAAAAGAACTATGTAATTACAGTAACGATAACTGGACCGCACGTTTAAATGCACTCAGCACTCAGGACAACAGTCTATGGGCGGTACAAAAATTTCTTAAAAATAAACGATCAACCATTCCCGCACTCAACTGCTCTACGGGAACGGCTGTGACTGATGATCAAAAAGCTAATATTCTTGCTGATACTATACTAACAAACTTTACTGAAAATACTAGACCGAATAATAACCATGAAGAAGAGGATCTCTCCATCAATAACACTGTTAACTCCTTCCTCTCCCTCCCCCCACCCTACCACGGAAATTGCTCTCCCGTCAGAAATTATCTCTTATATTAATAAATCAAATTCTAAAAAAGCGCCAGGTAAAGATGGCATTAGTAATCGAATGACAAAAAATTTCCCTCTTAAAGTTATCTTAACTATTCTTGTTAACAAAATACTTAAACTTAACCATTTCCCCTCTGCATGGAAAAAAGTCATTATTTTTCCTATTTTAAAGCCAGGTAAAAGCTCTAAACTCCCTTCTAGTTATAGACCAATTTCTTTGTTGTCGACATTAAGCAAAATTACTGAATCAATTATACAAATTAGATTAAAAAACTTCATTTACACTAACAACATTATAAATCCAAATCAATATGGATTTACTAATAAACTATCTACTCTTCACCCTTTGCTTAAGCTAACCGAAGCAATTTCCGATGGTTTTCAGAAGAAAAAGAGCACAGGCGTAGTTTTCCTGGACATCCAGAAAGCATTCGACCGTGTGTGGCTCACCGGATTAACTTACAAACTAATCAAGTATAACCTACCCCCCTCCCTTATCCACCTCCTCCACTCCTACAATTCTAATCGTTCTTACCAAGTCCGCGTCAAGGACATTCTTTCTAACTCAAAAAATATTAACTGCGGTGTGTTCCAGGGTAGTTTACTCGGACCTCTTCTCTTCAATTTATGCATTAACGATATCCCAGATTACTCTCTCACTAATATTAATATGTTTGCAGACGACACAGCCGTGCACACCACTTACAAGAGGATCACCTCAGTCACTTTTGCACTCAATAAGCATCTTAAACTTTTAGAAAACTTTTACGATTTGTGGAAAATCAGTATTAACGTTGATAAATCCGCTGCTGTTCTCTTCAATAAAAAACGTAAACTTCCGCCTCCTCCAACCATGTACAACACAATTATCCCATGGTCTCAAAACACAAAATACCTCGGTATCACTTTTGATAAAAATCTCACATGGAAAACACACATTCAACACACGCGAGAAAAATTCCGGAAAATAATGTTTAAACTGTTCCCCCTAATTGGCCGGAATTCTGAATTATGTAGAGACAACAAAGTGCTTCTCTTTACAGCAGTTTTGCGTCCAATAATAGCCTATGCTTGCCCAGTGTGGGGATACGCAGCTAAAACTAATATTAATATCCTAGATACTCTTCAAAATTCAACCATCCGGATGATTGTAAAAGCAACTAGATATATGAAAAATGATGACATATCCGGAAAGCCATTAAAATCAATAGTTTTAAAACTTATATTCAAAAAATAGCAAAAAAATTCTTCAGTTCCTTGCAATTCACTAATAACTCCAATATGATTAATATGCCTAACTACGATACAAATGATACCACTAAAAGACCGAGAAGAATTCTTCTCGATTCATATAATCCACCTTAATTTTGGCTTTGGTGCAATTTTAATTGCACACCACTGCTATTATTTTAACTTTTTCTAAATTTGTTCTCTTATTTTGTCGTATTCCCTGCATCTGGGCTTGCCCCTCCCCCTTCGTCTTAAATTTCTTTCTGAGAGATTTGAGTAGCCAATGAGAGTCACTATCCTCACCAGCCATGTACCAATCAGAGAGCGCCATCTTAGCTCTCAACCAAGTGATCAAAAATTTTTTCGAACATAGAACTTTTTGAACGATTGGCTTGACCAATCAACAACCTTCTACTCCCCCAGCATGATAACGTCACAGTCGCTCCACATCTACATTCGGATATGGGATGGAGGTTCGCTTCGCGAGCCATATGCCCAGTTACTTCATCGTAGGTTCGTAGCTTAAGTTGGAATGTACGGTTAGTGATTGCACTGTCCATCAGTAGTTTTAATTATCGCTTTGTGTTTTAACTGAAATTGATGAAAGTAGAGTATTGAAAATCTATTAATTGGAATTTTAGAATCTATTGGTTGTGATGTTAAGAATTCTTCAACTTTTTGAACTTGCTCTATTGTTTTACATTTCACTATATGACCATTCTCCGTGGTTGGAGATAAAAATTTTTAAAATTTCACGCTGTGATTTGTATTTGATACACACACAGTTTAATATAAAATGTTCACTAGTTTCTGGTACTTGACAATCTGCACACAAAGGAGAATCTGTTTGTTTAAAAAGGAAATAAATATCATTTAATGGTAATTTTTTAGCTCGCAACTTATTGATTAAAACTTAGTTCTATTTTTAACTGTAACTGATTAAACTGTAGTTCTATTTTTTGCTGCCTGTCTATTCCACTTTTCAAGATGAGAAATATAAATATAATTTTTTTGTTTTTTTGCTTTTTTTCCATATTTCTTCGTTTTTACTTTTGTGTTGTTTTTTGAAATATGTATGTAGGTCTTCCCAAGTAATCCAAGGAATAATATTCCACGGTTCTGGAGAGGCTTTAGCTAACTTATCAACTTCTTCATTAATTTCTATTCCCTTGTGAGCTAGTACCCAAATGAATGTAATTGATTGAGCTATTTGGAGGCACTCATGTAAAGTTGAATTTAAATTTAATATTATCGTATTGGATTTTCTATTAATATTTTGGATACTTTTTAGAACTGATAAGCTGTCCGTTAGGATGACATAATTTTCTGTTTCAGTAACCCAATTTTTTAACGCAGTCCATATGGCTATAGCTTCAGCTGTGAAAATTGAAATCATTTCTTTCAGTATAAAATTTTGTCGAACTTTTTTCTTGGGGATCAAAATTCCTATTGACTTTTGATAAGAATTTTTTGAACCATCTGTTGCTATTATGATATTGTTATTAAAATTTGATTGAATGTAATCATTAAACATATTTTGTATTATGGCATCTGGAAAATTCTTGTTTTGAAATGGTAGTTCATGAGTGTAGATGTTTATTTTGTGATTTTCATAGATTGGAGGAGGAGGGATCCACTGAAGAATATCTATTTTAGTTATACACATAGTTCTTGGAGCAAGTTGATTGTCTTTTGAAAAATACTGATTTCTTTTTCTCTATATTTATAAAAAATATTATTTATATCCCAAAATAACTTTGCGTTCGGCGACCAGTCTTTTAATGCTATTTGTTTAGTTATAAATTTTTAGCAAAGGAAATTATGACGATTAATATAATACTTCCTTTCATAGACTCTTCTCTTAATAAATCTAACGGGGTGTTTCTTGGGAGACCTAGGGCTAAACGTAAGGCAGCATTGTAAATCGGTTCTAATTTCAGTCTGTTGGTATTGCTAGAAAAGGAAAAAAGTTGACTTCCATAGTCAAAGATAGAACGGATTGTGGCATTGATAATATATAATAGATGATCAGATCTTGTTCCTATTTTCGGAGAAGATAAGGCTTTAATGGCATTTAAATATTGGAATCCTTTCTGACGTAGGTAATGTATATGATTTTTCCAGGTGATATTGGGGTCGAAGATTATACCCAGGATTTTAAGATTCTTCCCTTTGGGAATAGGTTTGTCGCATATTTTAAATAATGGAGGTATTGTGCTTCTTTTTCTGGAAAAGTTGATTAGGCTACTTTTTTCTGGAGAGGTGGACAATTTCCATTTTTTACACCAGACTGAAATATTATTTAAAGATTCTTGCATTTCGCCTATTGTTTTATTCCAATTTGTACCACTATTGTATAAAAATATGTCATCCGTGTAAACCAGAAGATCGCTGTCATGTTGAATTTAAAATATAAATGCCATATAAATCATAAATAGGAAAGTACTTAAGCTACAACCCTGAAATACACCATTATTATTTTTAATGATTTTTGAAAAATTGTTCCTCCCTTTATATATAATTTGAATTGTTTTCTGACGTAAGAAGTTTTGTATCCATCGTAGCAATCTACCAGAGTATCCAAGTTTTTTTTTAATTTAGAAACAAGACCACTTGGCCACACTGAGTCATATGCTGCTTTAATATCTAATGCTATCAAAATAAAATATTCCTTGCGTTCTCTATCTGGTATAATATCATGTTGTAATTAAAGTAATGTATTAATGCTGCTTCTATGAGGGAAAAAACCATGATGATTAACATGAAAAATTTTATTTTGAAAACTGAAATCTAACATTCTATGCAGAATCATTCTTTCTAATAATTTGGCAGTTATTGAAGTAAGAGATATAGGACGGTATGACGAAACTTCCTTGGGATTTTTGTGAGGTTTTATGAAAGGTAGAATAATTGCGTGAGTCCAATCTTTTGGAATTTGACTTGAAGACCAACTGTCATTAAAAGATTTCAGGAGAAGATTTATTGCTTTGATGGGGAGTTGGTCAATTGTTCGGAGAGAAATCTTATCATGCCCTGGACTGCTGTTCTTTTGATGAGATATTACTATTTCTAATTCTTTTAAAGAGAAGGGTTTATTAATATCTTGACTATTGTTCGGAATATAGATATTTGGAATACTATCGTTGTTTTGTTTTGCGTAATATTGTAAAAAACAGTCTGCTTGGGATTGTTCGTTTGTTATAGTATATGGTTCCGTTATTCTCAATAATATTAAATGAAGAACAGTTAGGATTTGTTCTATTTTTGATTATTCGGATTATTTTAAAAAGAACTTTAGGAGAAGAGATTTTTTCACATGTCTTTTTTTTTTGTGCCAAAAGTTTTCTTTACAGGCTCTGATTGTTCGTTTAAGTTTTGCGCTTACTTCTTTATATTTTATCCAGTCTTCTTCTTTAAAGTTTTTTCTTGCTTTATTAAGGAGTTTTTTTTTTTTTTTGCTCTTAAATGTCAGCATGCTGCTGTCCACCATGGAGCTCTTGAACTTATCGGGTTTTTTCATTCTTGAGATAAGATTTGAGCTTTTTTAATTTCTTCTATAGTATTTATATTTTCATTTAAATTTAACTTTTGTAGAATAATATTGATAAATTTATTCCAATTTGTTTTTTGTTTAAAATTATTTGTTGCTGAGCTGTTTGTTCTTTTATAATTAATAATTATAGGGAAGTAGTCACTTCCAAAATTATCGGTATTTGTGGACCATAATAAATCGTAATTTAAATTTATAGATGCTAAAGAAAGATCTATAGAAGTAAAAATTCCCGATGAATGGAGATATTTGGGCTTTTATCGTTTAATAATATTAAGTTATTTTCAATAATCCAATCAAAAATCTTTTTTCCAGAAGCATTGGAATTTTTTGATCCCCATATCTCATGAGATGCGTTGAAATCTCCCAATATCAAACTGTGATTATCAATATATGAAGCTATTTTTGATAAATTGACGTCTTTAAAATTACCTGGTGGGATGTATATATTAAAAATTGTGACAGGAACTGTATCTATCTGAACTCTGACTTTTAAAATTTCTAAGTCTTCACTAATTTCTGAGAATATTTTTACTGTGCTAATATCTTTGTTTAAAACTATCATTAATCCTCCTCCTCTTTTGATTTCTCGATCAATTCGGAATATATTCTTATTGGGAATTGTGAAAATATCATTTGGATGTAACCAAGTTTCTTGAATTATTAAAATGTTTGCTTTTTGAAAAATTGGTGCGAAAAGAATATCTGACCTCTTGTTTTTAATTCCACGAGCGTTCCATTGGATAATATTCATAATTTAAAGGGAAAAAAAGGTATAAAATACTACGAATTAGTTCAAATGTCCAAAAAAGAAAGTAGTTTAATAGTGAATTTTTTAGCGAGAATATAAGAAGATTTGTGTATATTTAAGCTTTTTTTATTTTGTTCTATTACACTTTCTAATGTATTTCCTCTCGGTTCTGATATTTTCTTGAGTCTTTTTGCTTTTTCATTCGTTTTTCTATTTATTAGATAATCATCATCTTTTGGAATTGTTATATTGGATGCAACTTTTTTTTAAGGTGGATTCCATGGTATTCATCAAGGAAGAAAAACTGAAATTTATTTGTGCTACTATGGTATTTAGTTCTGTCGTGAAACGCTGTATTATTTGTTCTATTTTCTTTTCAAATATGCTATTGTTTTCTTCAAATTTCAATTCTAATTTTGAAATGTTTTTTCAAGATTTTCTATTTTCTCTGTTTGATTATTGTATGTTTTGGTTGAGTATGATGTTTTTCTTGTCTTTTGGAATTTCTCAACTGCTTCGTTCCTCGAGATTTGTTGCTGTACTTTAATTTTTAAAATTTCAACTTCGTCTTGATATTTTTCGCAAATATTAGAGTTGGCTTCATGCGCTTCTCCACAAGAGCTACATTTTTTTATTTCAGTTTCTTTACACTCATGTTCAGGGTGGTTTAATGAACATATTCGGCATTTTATTGAGCTTCGGCAGAATTTTTGAAAGTGCCCGAATTTCCAACAATTTGTGCATTGTTTAGGTTTTTCAAAGTAAATGTTAGTTTTAAACATTTCAAATCCTATTGGAACTCTTTCGGGAATACTACATCCAATTTGGGTAACTTTAATTGTTTTGATTGGTTTGAATCCAGATTCTGTTTTTTTTTTTTTTGATAAAACGTTGAATATCAAATATTGGATAATTGTTATTTTCTAATTCCGATTTTATGTCATCTATTATATATTTTGTGTCTATTCCTTGTAATATGTAACTACTGGTTATGCCAATAAGGGACAATATTGTACTTATTTTTACTCCATTAATTTCTTTAATTTTTAATGCTTATTTGGCGGTCTCGCAATTATTTGTTTTAATTATAATTCCCCGTTTCTTGTTTTGATTATATTTAGAATACTTTTTTTAATTGTGAACTCTTTCATTATTATTTCTTTTAATTTAATTGGATTTCCACTCTGAAAATTATTTTCTGATTTTAAGAAAAATTGCAATACTCGGATTCGTATTAAAATTTTGACCTTCCTCAAACTTAGCTAATAATTCCAAACCTGTTAAATTACTTTTAAATTTTATTTAATGAAAAATTAGAATGCGTATTTTCTACCTCCATTTTATTATTTGGGTGAGGGTAATCGCCCATTTTCTCTTCCCCACTTCAACACTCTCAATTTTGTATCTTTACATTATCTTGTGTAAGTACTAAAAAATGTCTTATCCGAAGATAGAAAAAAAGATATACTAAATAAATTTCAAGAGGAAAAAAAAAAAAAAAATCAAAATGGTCTCACCGCTTCGAATCCACCTGAAATGTTTCCTACTTGTAACAACCTTTCAGCCGAATATTGAGGATACGTTGGCGACTCTACATGTGATCGTGAAAGCATAAAAAACTGATTCCCACGCAAAGTTGTTTGCTTATAAATGTTATCTTGTGCTAATGATATGCCTCATTCGACCATCTAGCAAATGATACGACAAATCTTGGTTTAATTTCCTTACCAGTTTGCGTTTGAAAAAGAGACAGTAATCGTGGAAACTAGAGTTTTGACGAAATCTACAGTGATAATATTCTATAATAATCTTCTCCCAACCAGCTAAAAAATATAAGATAAGGACTTCATCATATATCTGATTTAAACAAGTATTTATAGATTTCTGTGATCTTTGTTTCTAATTTCTTTCCCAACAAAATTTTCTGAGACAAATGAATTTTCTTAAATCTATTTAATTTATTCCACTTGATATGGATATTTTGAGGATAGAATGAGGTATGCCATAAGATCACATTCATACAGTTTGAGATTCGATTATTTAAAATAGAAAAAAACTAAACTGTCATATGCAAAAATAAAAAAAAAGAAAAGAAAAGAAACTTCGATTTTGAAAATTTCTTATTTCATTATTTTCTTAAATATACATTCTTAAGAAATTAATATTATTTTAAACTTCAGACAAGAGGAGCCTCAAAAATCTTTTTTGGTGCGTCTGGTAAAATTTCTTTATGGAGCTTGTTCTCGAATTTTCAGATTAATATTACAGTAAGGAAAACCTGTTCTGGGAACTGTTCTATGAACTTTTTGTCGAATATTCGTTTTTCCAACTGAATTCATCAAAAGCACATTTTACGTCATTTTTGTCAAACTGTTTGGATTGCATTATTTATTCGTCAGCTAAAAAAAACGGGTATTTGCAACAGGATTTAAACTTGTTAAGTTGAAAATTTGAAAATAAATCTATAACTTAAAGCAAAGATGGATAGAAAGATAAGTTTTCACATGATGTGCTCATATTTCCCCATTCTCAATTTTAACGTGTCATTGTAAGTGACAATTTTGTTTTTTTCCCGAGTTATGCGTGTAGGAATACGTATGGCCACCGAGAAAATCGATAGCGCAAGATTACTGCCAATGAGATGATAGCTTTTGAGAAAATTTGATGTGTTTCTTTAAATTAAGCGATATCCTGCCAAATATAAGGATATTTTGAAGTAATATAGCAACCCCTTCCCACATTTACTCTTATTTAAGAGAGGAAAAGATGGAGTTGAAATTTAAAGTTCGCCAAAGTGACGTAGCTTTTTACTGTTTCCTCTGATTCGCTGATTTTCATGGTATGTTTCTGAATGTATATCCTAGAGATACAGTATGAACGAACCCACATATGACATTCTATTTACAAACACATTTAGATGTTGTAATGATATATTTAATATGGCTATACTGATTTCGCAAATTAGTTTCTATCAGGTGCATTTTTCACCTTTTTAGTTTGTACATAGCTTTTATAATCTCTTAGTGGGAAATATTCTATTTCGTGTTTGGAATTACTTTCATATTTATGACGTATGATAATTTTATATTGCCGGTTCAACATTTTAGTTTCTATTACTTAGTATGTAATTTAATTAAATTGAAGAGTGTTCAGTGCATATTTATTTGTAGAGTATTAAATTAATTCTATATATAAATATAAAATTCTTCTATCTGTCGATGTTAATATAAGTTAATTTCATTTAGCTATTCATATTTAGCAAGTATTACATGCGCAATCTGTAAACACAGTGATTTTTCTTCCTACCAGTGCATTTTAAATTCTATCGAGCTAACTTGAAATATCTGATTTTCTGTAAAAAAAAATAAATTAATTAAAATCTTTTGAAAATATGGTGGGATCAATGAATATTTAATTTCAAGTTTTCATTCATAGGAAGATTATGGACGCTTTAATATAATAAAAAAGTTTTATTTCATTTCACATTTTTTCCAATTTGCTTTTTTATCGATTCTCAAGAAAAATCGGAAATTGATTCTGAATTTTATGTAGTTTCTTTTGATATGAAAAAGTATATTTAGAGTAATAAATGTATGAATTAAAATAGCATATTTCAATAAACTTTGTTAAAAAACAAATATGTTGATTTTGTATGAAAATAAAATCATTGCATTATATAATTACTGAAAATCAAATGGACCCACAAAATAATTTCTGACCCTGCTTTTTTTTTCTGAGAATAATTATACTCTAAATTTTTTTTTATATGTAAGTAATTTGTTATAAATGCATAAATCTTTTCCTGTATTTATAAATTATTTTATTTTCTACTAGGTTTCTTAGGTTAAATTCATTTTAAAAGATATAGTGGACCAATACCTCTCAAAAGATGCAGACATCATATCATCCTAAATTATTAACATTTATATTTGTCTTTGTTCTCTTCATCATAATTGTGCAATCAAAAGAGAAAAAGAAGAAATTTGATAATGATCAGATACAGCCTGAAACACAAACTTTCACTCAAACACTAGAATCGACTTTAAGTAGTGATATTGATCTTGATGAAGAAGACATAGAAGCAAACTCAAAACCATTATTCACTGATCTCAAAACTAGTCAAACATACAACTTTGGTGAAGATTCTAAGACAAAAAAGAAAAGCAGTCTGGATGATTTGAAACGTGTTAGCAGTGATGATGTATCCGAGATGCTAAACAAAAAGCTGCTTGACAAGTTGAGGAAAGAACTCGAACTTTTAAATATTAAAGATGATGAAGTTATCAGTCAAGAAGAACTGTATCGTATCATTACTCAAAAAGAAAAGGAGTTCTTTGGATCAGCTGAAGAAACTATGCTTTTCCAAGAACTTACGGAGGAAGAATACGAAATGTTACTCAACAGTGAAAGTAAATTAGGTGAAGAAGCCAAATATGCTTTTAAAGAAGGAGATCCAAATCCTACTTTTAGTGATTTAAATTCAAAAGAAATTTTCCATACTACATCTTCTGGACATGGTTTGATGCCACCTGATGTTTCAAGTACTGCTTATGGAATGTCAGAACACTCTGAAGAGTCAAAGCCTAAAACTAGAAAAGACCTAGTACTAACTGAAGAGGATAAGCAAGGTATTTTTTTAAATTTCAAGTTCATAGTTTGATTTATATCATTTGGGTATTTTTAACATTTTTCCAGTGCAAAAATCTTGCCAATCGAGACTTTATTGGCAACAACACACAATATACACATAAAAAAAATGTTAATAAATGTTACTTCTAAAAAGTTTTGGTACTTGTATATTAATGTCTCTGCAACAAAATTGGAGCCACATGAATTGTGCCATTTTCCATCAAAACCTGACTGCAATTGGTTTTTTATCACATAAAACACATTAGAATCTTTGTTGTTTTAATATCAAGGTGAAATTCACATGGTGTCAATTTTGCTGCAGTGACGCTAATATGTAAGTACCAAATTTTTTTCTTCAAAGGTATAAACATTTTAATATCACTTAAAAATGTTCAATTTCATTCAACTTAAAAAATCCCATTTGGCATTGGTTTGTATCATTTTGGGTGACTTTATCACCTTTACCAGCTAAATGAAAAAGTACCCATATTTGTCACATATTTATATTATAGCATTTTCTTTGCAAATTTGATTTAAGTTTGTGATTTGGTTCATGTACTATTCATTAAGAAAAATGGTACTTGCGTATTATCGCAACCAATTGGTGACATTATATGAAACGGAGTACTCTAATGCCAATTCAGTGCGTGTGACACATAGGAAATGGGGGTTGCCAACTTGGCAAGCTATTAAAAGAGTTGTGACGATTGTTGCAATAATATGTAAGTGCTGGAAAAGTATAGCTGATATATTTTCATTCAGTGCTAACGTATTATCCCAACCAATTGGCGACATTATATGAGACAAAGCACATGATTGTCAATTCAGCATGTATGACACTTGCAAAATTGGGGTTGCTAACTTGGTGAGTTACCTTGAACATTGGTGATTGTTGCAATAATATGTAAGTATTCATTCTTTACAAAGGCATTGTATATGCCTTTGTGTTTATAAAATTCTTTTGATAACATATTAAGGTTGATTTGTCGAATCGGCCTCTTCTCGTGCCAAGTGTTTTCTCGCTAAATCGATAAATGTGCTAAATCTAGTCACCCTTCTGAATTTGTTCTCCAGTGAAGGAGAAGTCGTTTTTGACAAAAACGTGCCAAATACGCGATTTTTCTAAATTTGGCAGAGAAGCAGCCGATTCGACAATTTCACCCATATTAATAATCAAATAAAATATTTTCTTTCTTAATTTGTAGATTAAACTACTTCAATAGACCTTTCTTACAAATTTCATTCTTCATTTAAAAGCATCTTATCTTTTTCATGAAATATGCTAATTTACAAATTTTGTTCCATGATGTTTTTTTGGGCCTAGAAGAAATACTAAGGTATTATTTAATTATTCAGATACAAATCTCACCAAGTGTACCCTTTTATAACACGCGAAATATATACAAATAAAAGCTACTAAATGTTATTTATTTTAGTAATTTATTTATATTACTACAAGTACAGGACTGCTCCTGGGGTGTCGACTGCCCATGTGCAAACACCCAATGTGTTGCCCCTCCTGAGAATTTTTCATATTTTGACTAATACTTAACACATTATAGTGTTATAAACTCGTATACCCAAAAAAGAATAAACAGTACTGCATTAATAAAAATGCAAAGACTCAGAAATCACTTCTTTCCTCTATTTATTCTTTCTAAATTATAAGGCTATTATTAAATTTAAAATGTTTAATTTCCTCAAATGTGTATTGGACTCCTATGTCTTGAGTAACATTAACCATATTTGAAATTTTTGTAAAACAACTTTTGCAAAAATAATTTTTGAGACACATTTGTTAAGCATCAATTCACAGTGCAGCTGATAAGCAAGAAAACCTTTTCTATTGTGGTAATGCCAACTCTGCCACAAATTTTTCTATCAAATGAAGGATGTGTGTCAAGAGTAGTCATTAATGAATAGTGTGGGCCACACACACAACACTCTGTGCTCTAACATTCTATTTTTTTAAAATTAGGCTATGCTTTGGGGAAATCGGGACTTATTTTGATCTTTCAATAACTGCTTAAAGTTCCTCATATTTATTCAAGGTACTATAAGTTTTATTTTGAGGAATTCATAAAAAGTTTTGTTTGATTGTTAGAACTGTATGCGGCCAACTCAAGGGGTGGCCCTATACTAGTATTTATTGTTTACATCCAGCTAACTGAATTTTGATTTAAGTGAAAACTGGGAAGTATTTCAATTTTTGTTACTATAAGGTATATTGAATTGAATATATATATTTTTAAATTTATTCCCCCCCCCCCTCTATTATTAGTCAGATTTGCCTGTTGGCCAAATCAAAAGTTTCCAGCCTTTGTGAATTTCTACTTGAACTTGTTTCATAAAAATATTTGGTTTTTGTGTATTATACCATCAACTAATTTGTCAGATTGAAAGACATTGCCAAATGCAGCAATAGTGAGGAACTTTTCCCTCTTGTACAAACACAATAATTTTGGTCATGTGTCCGAAGAAGATATTTAGCAACATCTTTTGGTTTTGCGAAATTAATCAACAATATAACATGCAAATACCAAATATTGAGCCCCTAGAATTTTTGTAACAATCTAATCTCATAAATAATTTTTACATTTATTCAATGAACTACAAAAAAAATGTACTATATTTTGTGTCTATATTGCTCTTGTATTTAAAAAATAGATACTTTTCTGTTTCACCAGCACAAATCTCACCAAGCAGGCTTTATTAGCAACAACACACAATATACATATAAACAATGTAAAAATGTTAGTTCTCATTAGTTTTTCATCTATTTTTGATGTATTACAAAAAAAATGTTACTGGTAGGAAAAGACCTTGACTTGTTTTGAAAATGTGGTGGTAAGAGATGACCAGCGGGAATATTTCGTTTGGCCTCAGTTTATCATTTTTGGTAACTTTATGGCTTGTGCCAGCAAAACAGAAAAGTACCAAAAAGTGTTTATTTCTTATAGTTTAATTTTTTTTATTAATTTCACATATCTTATCAATGTACAATAAACTCTCTCTTGCAAAAGTTTTATGAACCCCCCCCCCCCCCAGGGGGGTTACCTCACAAATTGACAGGCACTAGGTTTAGGTATCTTCATAGTTGATATTAGAATCAGAAGTAGTGTTCTTTTACTGCAGGCTTGTTAAACTCATATAATATTATGGGCTGCAAGTTCTATTTTATACTAAGTTAAAGGCTGCATGTTTCTAATGTAAAAAAAATAATTAATAAATATATTTGAAATAAATGTACACACTTTGTTTAATAATAGCAAAAAAAAAGAGTATAATAAAAAAAAAATTAGTGATTTCTACGTATCTTGTTTTTATTTCATGTCTAGTTGTTGTATTATATATTGTGTGCCAATATAGTGGTTGGGCTGCAAGTTTGACACCCCTGTTTTAGGGGAATAGCTCCCTTTTGCTTCTGGTTCTATTCTGAAAGATGTATTTTTAATTGAGTGTAATTGGATTCAGAGTACAAGATACAATTATATAGGTTATTTAGACTGAGGTTTGATTTGCCATGAATTAAAGAATATTTCCTAATTGACAGAAAATTTTTAAAAAAAAAATATCTTCATTTTAATGACTTTTCTTCAAAAAGTAAAAATGAAGCAAAAAAGCAAGATTCTTTTAGTACTAGGGGTAGAATGCTTTACTTTTTTAAATGGATCAAGTCAGAAAAGTTTGTTCTTAAATTCTCCATTCCTAAAATAGAGTCATGGGCAACTTTGATTCTACTTAGGATAGTAGTTGTGTGTTCAAATCCTAAAGCTCTAAAGACTGGTGGAGAAGCTGCAATATACTAAATCTGTTAGTGCTGGAAGTCCCCATGTTTTGACATGATTATGAAAATTTGGAGAGTGGTGTGCCAGAGTTCAAGTGTGATTTTGGTAACATGATCAAGATTTAAAATTATGAGATCCATCCCCACTAACCTTCAAGTGGTTTCAAAGTACAACATTAATAAACAATCAATTTATTTTTAATACTTTGTGTATTGCTAAAAGTGTCTGCTTGAGGATATTTACACCTGGCTAGTTGAAAAATATCTAATTTTTTATGATTTCAGTTAACATGTTAACAACTGCCTTGTGAAAGTGTGATTTTTAAGAGTGTTGAGACAGAGATTATATTTTTAAATAAGATCTATAAAAAGTTAAGAATATGTACATTTTTATATATTTCCTTATTCTAGTTATTTTGATGTGAAGAATGATTAAAAATTTTACTGTTATATATATTGTATCAAGAACCAAGTATATTTAAAATCTTAAAATGCAACCGACTTCTTAAAATATTAAAATTAATTCCTGAAGTTTATGATTTCTTATGAATTTTTTTTTTTGCTCTGCAATTTTAGATGCTGTTATTACCTATACTGAATTATGCATTGTAATCATTTCTCTCTATTTTGTCACAAAAAGAAAACTTTCTTTCTTGTGAAAAAAATTCCAGTGAATCTTTTTATTTAATGGTTATTAGAATATTGTACATATATGTATTTATTTATATTGACATCTGAATTTTCTGATGTCTGGCAGTTTTTTCATAGTTTCATTAATTATAAAGAAGAATTGTATTTGTCTGAAAACTTATTTTGTATTTTTATCATGCTTTCTATTAAATTAAAGTATGATCTAAATGAAAATTTGATACAACAAAATTCACACACAATTTTCAATGCATTACACTGCTGGCCACCGTAAATGCAATGCCAAGAAAGACAAGAGATAGCACAACAAAATTTATTTTGTAGATAACATGTTGACTAAGTATCAAATGATTAAATTTATAGACTTCTGTGAAGTGTGGTTCCTGCCAGAATCAGTAGCCAGAGTAGCCGCCACTGTTGGAGATCACTGCTGCCACATGCCTCAGCATTGATTCAAAGAGACTTTGGATGTGTTCTTGGGGTACAGCAGACCAAGCAGCTTCCCCAGGTGGCCAAAGTTGATCTGATGTGGCAGCTGGGGATGTAATCTGGGTCAGTCGTTGAGCAACCATGGACCACATGTTTTCTATTGGCGAAAGATCCAGAGAGCAAGTCAGTCAGGGAAGCAATTCTATCTGTGATTGACGAAGAACCTTTGGACAATGCGTTCCACGTGTGGTCGCGCATTATTCTGTTGAAATATGGCTGTGGCCAAGCCCTGAAGGTAAGAAAGGACAATTGGCTCCAACACCTCTGATATGTAGCGCTGGCTGTATAAAGTACCGGCAATGCGTACTAGAGGAGTGCGAGAGTGATATCCAATACCACCCCATACCATAATACCCAGTGTAGGACCAGTGTTGCGGAGTATAACGCAGCTGTTCAGCATCCATTCTTCACGGTGTCTCCAGACTCGAATCCGACCATCGTGGTTTGCAGACAGATGCGTGACTCGTCAATAAAGACAACTTCATTTCATTCTGCCACCCACATCCTTCTTTCATCGCACCATTGGCGGCGGAGATGTTTGTGGTTCTGCATCAAGGCTAGACCAAGCAGTGGACGTCTTGCGGACAGACCACTCTGCTGTAAACGGCGTCGAATGATACGCGCAGACACTGAATAAAGCTTTACAATGTGCTGTGCTATGGTTCGTGATGTGACTGAGCGATCCGTCACTGCCATGCGCACAATTTGCCTATCCTCACGTGAAGGGGTGCATTGAGGTGGATGCGAACGACCACGTCGGTCCGCTGTACCCTCCTGCATCCAACGGTCGCATATCCGCATTACAGTTGTTTGGTTCAGTCCAACACGACTACCGATTTCCCTGAAAGATAATCCACAATTTCGGTAGGCCACTATCCTTCCTCTGTCGAACTCGGATACTTGATCAAAAGCTGATCGCTGTTTTCTATGAGATATAACTGATCGTTTTTTTGAAAAAACCACAAGAAAAACACAATTGCCGAACTTGAAATCGTCGAAATCTCCAAGCCTTAAATAGCGCTTTGAGTTGGCACCACAGGCACGCATGATGTGTGTCTGCGCTGAAATTCTAATCATTTGCATATCTCACTTCCGCTAATGCATGTTGTAAATTTCATGTTATTTGCATGCTTCCTTCAAGGTGTTGCATTTACGGTGGCCAGCAGTGTATTTTATAATTCTCTAAGAATAAATGAATCTAAATTGTAATATGAGGTGTTTCTCGATTTGGCGGCAAAAATTGTTGTCAGTGTATCTTATATGTAATTTTTCATTCTAATGTCAGTTATTAAATTGTGTTTCAGTTAAATTATTGTTAATACAGTTTTGTTAGATTATATGGAAAGTAAACTTTTAAAAATATCTTCCTTATTTTTAAAATTTTATTTCAAGAAAGATTAATCTGAAATACTTATATTAATTCAATTTTTTCCCAAATTTAAATTTGAAATTCTTAATGCATTTAAAATCATTCTAGCTGAGGTCCTGTATGAAACAGGTGTCATGATTTTGAATTCAACCAAACCAGATAAAAAAAGGCAAGTATCCTTATAGTAATGTGTTGATAAAAAATTTATTCCTTAAATATGATACATTATACTCTTTATATTTTTTACAAACTTTCTTTCATCGTATCTTATTTCTTTCATGAAACTAATGCATTTTGAGTATTATTTAATTTCTTTTCTGTCATTCAGCCAATAAAAATAAATCAATTACCATCCATTTCTATTGAGTAAAAAATAATCTATAAAATATCTGTAAAAAAATGTAAGAGAAATGAAATCTTCTCATATATATTGGCGTTTTTTTTAAGTGATTTTTAGTCAAGAATACTTGTAGTAACAATTACAAAATTACTATGTAATTCAGTAAATTTGAATTTCTGTAAAATTGTGATTAATAAATTCTTCTGTTTGTTAGGAAAAAATTAATCTTTTTAAAATCTCCAACTCATAAAATTAAGCATAGTTATTGAATTTATAGTATTTATCTAAGAACTGTTCCCCTATCCCTTGAAGATTTTTATAAGTAGGTGTTAAAGTACGATATATATATATATATATATTTTTTAATTTCTGAAAAAATGTAATTTAATAATTAAAAAAATTGAAGTTTCCTATATTTTTACAAGATTTTTCTTAAGGCTCCCTTAATATTCAATATGCAGCATGTTGCATAAATTTTTGATTTATATCAACATCATAAAACTACATTGCTTTAATTTTAAATATTTTTACTGTTCCTTAATATTTTACTTTGTATTTCTCCTTTGACTTTTTCTTTATGGATTTTGTATTTATAAAATTTTATATTATCTGAAAACAGCACAAATGACTTATCAAAGTTAAATTAATAAAATTGATATGAATTGGTTAATATGCGCAAAAATTTAGCATATACTGGTTAAGTTAAATATTTGTAATGAGAAATCCAGTTTTGTAGCTTTTAAGTAATCATTATGGAATTGAATCACATTAAGTGTATTCAGAACCTTTTCCAAAAAGAGAGAGGGTATTTAATTTTTTTTTCTATTATTGAAATGAAAAATAATGTTCGAGATCATGTGGGAAAATGGAAAACCAATATCATGTAAACTTTCATACTTTTATTAGACAGGTAGTCTTATAACTTGTTAATAGAATATTTTTCATTTATTTTCTATATTTTTGTGAATTTAATCATTTATTGTATTATTTAAAAACATTGAATTGTAATTTTAATAAATATATTGTTATACATTTTCAATAGTTAAAAATAACAATTAAACCTTATTTATTTCATAATTTCAAAAATTAAAATCTTATAATTTTTTAATGGATTTTATTTATGATAGTTTGAAATTTAAAATTGTATTTAATATTTTTTTAGTTTTATGTACATTTTATCTAATGTTGGTAAAACTTTTAGAAGATAAAAAAATAGCTTCATAGAACTTTTTTAATATTATAGTTCTTAAAGACTTATATATATACACACATTTAATTTCTTAACAAAAATAGGTATAAGTTATAAACTTAACTGTGAGATCAAAAACTTCTGTATTGAATTTAAACTTGCATGTAATCTTAATACTGTTCCCATTATAAAGCCATTTTGCTTAATGCTGTTTTGCTTCAGCATATTTTCTCAAATTGTTAAAAGATGCTTTTTTCATTCAGCTTCTTATTGGTGCAACAATTAGAAAAATTTCAAAAGTTTATTTATGAAAAAGAGGAAAATAACATAAACTGTGTTCCTTCTCAAAACAGAATGCAATTAAAAAAGGAGAACAATAACTAAAAACACTTTATTATTGAGTTATAGTCATGAGAAAAAATAATCTGAGTATGTTGATTTTGTATTATAAATGCAAGTATGGTTTCAATGTGGAAAAGTACTATGATCTCAAAAATAAAGGATATAATGTCATATTATTGAAAAAAAAATTGTTTTTCTGTTTTAAATGTGTTGCTCTTTCTTATATTGCATCTTTCTTTTTATCCTAAGCTCTAGAGCAGCTACTCTTAAACTTTCGATTGCCATGACCCTCCTTTTTATGTATCAGCCTGACATCGCGAACCCCCAAGATTTTGAACACCACTCCCTGACTAACAACACATGGCTGAATGATTTAAATGCTCTTCAATAATCCTTAGACTGCCTCTAATACTTATAGAGACTTTTTTTCTTTAAGAAATTTGACTATGAAATTGTGAGGTGGATGCAATCGTTATCGTATTGACATGCTAGGAGTCCACTTCTTAATATTTGCAAATGTGTTGTTCTATTTTTCGAAAATATTACATTGTGTAGTAATGGCTATGTAGTTGTAAGCAATAAACAAAAATTGAATTGATATTCTTGATTGAAATACATGTTCTAGTAGAGATTTTTTATTGGAAGAAATTTAGTCTTGGATGGCACATTTTCAGTTCTTCCATGAGGCTTTTAAGAGTCTGTAAAATAGGGAAATCTGAACATTAAATAAGAGACCTTCAGACCCTTAGAAAGATGCTGGAAACCTCGTGGGTTCATGGATGACAGTTTAAGAAGCTCTGCTCTAGAGAATTTAGTATTTATGAAGCTATTAAAAGTAAAGTTAATTCAATTTAATTTTTCATTCTTTTGCTTACCATTGATATACGTTTTATCCAAAACATTTTTATTGAAAATTCTTTAATAAATATTTTTGCATTGACTGTTTATTTAGTCAGGCATTTAAAATATTACATTTTTGTTTTTTAGAGCATATGATCTCTTTAAGCAAGCTGCGGAACTTAATCATCTTGAAGCTGGTAAGATTGTTGGTCAAGCATACTTTTTTGGAGATGTTTTTCCACAGAACCTCACTGCTGCAAGTTATTGGTTCCAAAAGCTTGCTGATGAAAAAGGATCACCCTTTGCTCAAATGGTGTATATGATTCACTTTTTTTTTTCTTAAAAGTTTTTTTTATATTAAAAAAATATTCATTTAAAGATATTTTATAATTTTTTAAAATTAAAACTTTTAAAATTTTATTTGAACTGAATTAATCTGAAAAAGAGTAAATTTAAAAATATTTTTTTTTAACATTGTAAAAAAAAAGTCATTGTCTAACTGATGATTACTATAATACTAAGTAATCATCATTATAATGTACTTAAAATTTAAAAACATATTAATATTTTTTATGGTATATTTATTTTTGACAAGTTTTATAGTCATTTTTTTTAGACTTTATAAAAAAAAGATCTACTTTAATCATTTGATTTTAATTTTTGTATATGAAAAATTATTCAAGAGTTGAATTTTGTGTTTTCATAAGTTTTTCTGGAAAATGATTTTTGACTTCACATCTATTTTTCTTTTTGTAATTTTCATTTTAATTAGTTTTTTAATGTTTCAAAGAGTAAAATAAAAACTTATTTATAAATATTAATATAAACTTTTATTTATCTTAGTATTTAGGACTGATGTATGCAAGTGGTCTTGGAACTTCTCCAAATTTAGCTAAGGTATAATGCTTAAAAAAGTTTCCTCTTGGTACAACTTTAAACTTAATTATGACAAAAAAATCATCTGTTAAATTATTTCTTGTTATTGACTCTGAACAATCTCTATTTAGTTATAAAATATTAAAAATATATATATATTATGTTTTCCAGAATAAATATATTAGCATTATTTCACTATTTAAGTAGACTATCTTATTTGATTAGTTTTGAATTTTATCACAAGATTTTTCAGTATTTATAATAACTCTTTTCAGGCAATTTTGCACTATACATTTGCTGCATTGGGTGGAGACACTTGGGCGCAAATGATTTTGGTAAGACTGCAAATTTCTGCAAACTATTTGTAAAATTATCAAAGTTACTTTTATTTACTCTTGTGACCTTGTGATTTTAGGGATACAGGCACTGGGCTGGTTTAGGAGTAGTAGCCAATTGTGAATCAGCATTAACTTATTATAAAAAAGTTGCAAAGAAAGGTAACTCTCTTATCTTTTGTCATTTTATAAAGTTTGAAGGTTTATATAGTTATTTTCTGTATAAATGTGTATAGAATCAAGGTCTTAGAATTTAAGCTAGGAGAGGCACACTTTATTGAAGCTGTTTCAGAAAGCACATGTGTAGTTAATAATAAATAGAGAAAATTACTTATTTCCGTAGTTTTTTTTTAATTAGTTGGTTGTTTTAATGACATTCATATGCTTAGATTCTACTGACTGTATCATGTAACTGGTTAATTAAATCGTTTTAGTCATACTTAAACCCAATTTATTTATTTAAAGATTTTGATATTTATTTAGCCATAAAAAAATTTCATCTTTTGGTAATTTTATTTTAATGAGAAATTGTGCAACTTTGAAAACACATCATGTATAAATACATTGTAAGTTATAAAAATCAAATATCTTGTAGGTTTTGCTAGTAAAAAAATTTATTGCTATTGACTGGTACTTTTGACATACATTAATCATACTCAGCTCTGTATATGAAAATAAGCTATTTTATTCCTGTGAAAGACTGCCATCAGAGGAAGTCAGTATTCTTCAGTGAATCTCAATACTTACCAAACTAGGCCAGTGTAAAACTAATTATTTGATTATTACAAATTATTGATTGTACACCTGAACCCCATTGCCAACATATGTTGGAAAGCATAAATAAGTTACTTTAAGGAAAATGTTAAATAATCCATTGAATAATCAATTTTGTATCAAATCATTTTTATATTGATATGTTTTTAGTTGAAAAAGAGTTGTCAACAAGTGGTGGAGTTCTCGTGCAGAGAATAAGGTTATATGATGAAATTGAAAACCTTGGATCTACTACTGGTGTTCTAGATGAAGATTTAATCCAGTATTACCAATTTTTAGCTGATAAAGGAGATGTTCAGGCTCAAGTGTGTACTTTATTCATTTTAAACATATCTTTTTAAATTTTAGAGTAGCAGTGCTGGTATTTAATTTCATTTTAAATTTATTTTATGAAAAGGTTGGTCTGGGCCAGTTGCATTACCAAGGCGGAAGAGGAGTTGAGCAGGATCATACTGTAAGTTATTACAAAACTTTTAAAAACGTACTGATTTTACTTTAATAATAAACTCATTTTATACATAAAGTTGTTTAAAGTATCTTAAACAGTTAATTAGTGTAAGGAACAAAGCAATAAGAGATGCTTGAACTATGTTTACTTAGTCAACAAAAATAATGAAACTAAAATATTCTTCTGCATTTTTTTTTTTTTAATATCTGAAATTATTGTTAAAACATTAGTTGCATTTGTTATAAAATACTTTTTATTTGTAAATTTACATTTACATGAAAATTGAATTTCAGGTTTGTCTAAATGTATATCTTATACAATGAATATGTCTTACGGAACTAAATTTATTTTTCTACATTAAAATAAAATTCATATAAATTATTCAAGATTTATGAGTATACTTTTTATATTTATGCTATAGCTATGTTGATGAATTTTTTTAAATGTATTTGTAGTGCTGATTTACCCCACATTATGTAAATTTTAAATATTCATTTAAAAATAACTATAAAACATAAGATGTGTACTGTGTCCAATTAAATAAAAGATATTCTTGAGCTTAAAAATTTTCTTTTATGTATAATTTATTTGAATGTTATAAATTCTTTATTTATTTGGCAGAGAGCTTTGAATTATTTCATGCAAGCAGCAGATGCTGGAAATGCTAATGCAATGGCCTTCCTTGGAAAGGTAATTAACAAAAATGCAATTGACCATAAATAATTGAAATGAATATTTTATTTCATTTTATAATTTACTACTCTAAGCATATAATTATTTATTTAAGTTTTAAAAAAGTATGTTTCATTTTTAGATGTATTTGGAAGGTGGAAATGTAGTGAAACAAAATAATGAGACAGCATTAAAATATTTTTCCATGGCAGCTGAAAAAGTAATAACATACACTATTGAATTTCACACTATTATTGCTAAAAATTCTTATTTTATTTAACTTTTTAATTAATATATAGAAATTGTGTAAATGATTTACATTTTTAAATTTTAGAATAACCCTGTTGGACAAAGTGGCTTAGGTTTGATGTACTTGCATGGTAAAGGTGTTCCTAAAGTAAGTGGGAATATTCAATAAGAATTTAAATCACACACAGGAGATATTTTAATTTATTATTATATTTTTTGTACAAAAAAAGTATACATATAATGATATATTACATTACTAATATATTAAGAATGTATACACTGATATTCAATCAAGTTTGGTTATTTGACTGAATATCAGTGTCTGTATTTATTTTTCTTCAAAAATGATATTTGAATAGATACATACCTTGGTAATGTATAAAATGTTATTTTTGCTAAATGCAGTTACAGAAATCTGTATAAAAAAAATGTGTTAACTTATATTAAATATTTTTATTATCTTATTTTCAAAGTACATTTTAAAATAAGCTGCTTCAGAAGTCTAATAGGAATTTGTGATTAAAATTTTAAAGTGTTCCATGCATGTATTATTAGCAAATCAAATATTTAATATTGGACCCACTTCTTTTATACAGGATTACAATAAGGCATTTAAGTATTTCTCTTCTGCTGCTAATCAAGGCTGGGTTGATGGGCAGTTGCAGTTAGGAAACATGTACTACAGTATGTATTTTTCCTATTTTTTATATATGTTATTAAATTATATTTTATAAAAAGAAAAAACTGTATTTTCATAAATGTGTTTCATAGTTATGAATAAAAAATATTTCAGACATCTTATATTCAGCTATGGACATTGTGCTCATTTGTAAAATTAGATTGTTTGATATATATTTTTAGAAAATCATGCTTAAACATCTGTTTCAGAAATTTTTTTCATTTTTTTTAGTAATTCCCAGATTAAATTATTTTTATCATAATTTTTTTAATGAAATAATTTGTTAAATTTTATCTTTTTGTATTTAATTAAATTGTTATGAAAACTTAAAAAATATTTGAGGGATAACTGCATATGTGCTCATTTAATTTTACACTATGTTATTATTTTGTTTTAAAAATATTCTCATTCAGTTTCATATTTTTTTAAGATGGTCTTGGCATTCAAAAGGATTTGAAAATGGCTATAAAATATTATACAATGGCTTCACAGTCTGGTCACGTCCTTGCATTCTACAGTCTTGCTCAAATGCATGCTTCAGGCACTGGAACAGTTCGTTCTTGCAGTACAGCTGTAGAGGTTAGTGACTTTCTAAAATATTTTACTGGTGTAATGTTACATAGCCTTTTTATTATTATAAATTTTTTTTAAAATCTTCATAGAAGTTATTTTAATGTTTTTTACTCAACTGTGGAAGTAATTGTAATTATTTTCAAAACACTTAAATAATATAAATATAAAAAAATGTTGTTTTTTTTAATATTAGCATAAATTTAATCTTAATCTCTTGCTGTGAAACATCTATCACTTCAACAACTAAATTTAGCAATTAAAACAAATTTCTAGAATATATACATTGTTTTTATGAAGTGTAAATTTTTTTGAAATTTTAATTGTTGATTTACTGTAAAAAAAATTAATCTTTTATTTCTAACTAAATTTTTTGTATAGCATTGTATATATTTCTTTAATAAATTCATATGCACTGTTTTTTATTTTTATCTTTGACTCGTGTTTTTGTTTTTTTAAATTAGTTAAATGGTAACTAAAGGTTTTCTAAATCTTTTGTTTGATTTAAAAAAAAACTGTGTAGTGTAGTAGTTGTGTGGAACCCGCAATTTCAGTCTCCTTTTAATCATTAAGTTTAATGCAGAACATTTATATATTTGGCTGTTATTAGATTATATAAATTATGACTACTTGAATGTAGTCTTTCTGAATAAAAAAATGTTTAAAGTAAATGATTATATCTTGAATCTAATTTTATAACTTTGCTTTCGAATTCAGTACTTTTTACTCCCAACTTAAATTAGATTTTATTGGGAAAATAGATTAATTAAATATCTTTATGTTAGTAAATGAGAAAAAATGTGAAGTTTTATTCACAATTTTTGTTTACAAAGATTACTAATAGAATTCAAGATGTAATTCAATTAATACTGCGCTTCATATTACTGTTTTTTAAAGGAAAAGTTATATATGCATTATTTAAGTATATATATTTTTGCCTATAATATTGGTATCCTTTTTCTTTAGTGCAATGTCTGTGTATTTTAAAGCATGCGTGCAATTTGTTATTGCATAATTTTTAGAGTGAATTTTTTTATATAACTGAATCTAAAATACATAATAATCTTTTTGAAACAGTTCTTTAAAAATAAGAATATTATGTGTAGTTCATCTGTGGGAAACAAATTTATTATAATCTGTCAAAATATTTGAAAAATATTAATCTCATTAAACACATATTTATAATTTCTCTAATTCTTAATAATGTAGAAAGGGACTTCAAAGAACTATTAACCTAGTTTTAGATCAGAGTTTAATCAACCTTTCTCTTTTAGTTGTTCAAGAATGTAGCTGAAAGGGGACGCTGGGGTGGAAATCTAATGCAGGCGTATAATGATTATAAGGAAGGCAGAGTGAATGAAGCCTTAATTAAGTACATGGTTCTAGCTGAATTGGGATATGAAGTTGCCCAAAGCAATGCTGCCTACCTCTTAGACAGAGGTATGTTTTATCAGGAAAAGAATTTTGAAATATATAATGTGCTATTGAGATTAAAAAAGTACCCTGAATGTTGTCATAAAATAAAGAGTATAAATGTATTGATCAAAATGTTTACACATATTTTTTTAAGTAATTTTCCCCTCAGGGGCTTACTTACATTAAGAAAGCTTTGGCATCACAAATCCAAAATACCCACTGATTTTTTCTTTTCCTATTGAGTTTGCTGTTCTTTGTAAACAGGGGTGTCACCTCTGCAGAATATTTTAGTAATCCTTCTTTATTTTTGGCCATTTTGTCATCCAATATCCTCTTTTTTCCCCGTCTTCACATCCAGATTACAGACATACATTGCAAACTTATTACACGATACCAGAGTTGCCAGAAACTTACGCAACAAAATAGCTCGAAGAGGGGAAAAAAGTAGCAAAACAATTTTCACTTGTAAAACTGTTTTAAAAAATATGTTAAAATGCTTTAATTATTTAAAATAGACTCAAATTCTTCCTGCTCTATATCGTGATCTGCTGTCTTTTGTTCAAATTTCTGAATTATATTGAAGCATTTGTGGTGATGAAATAAAATCAATGCAGTAAGTGTCCCTTGTTCTTCCAAAGTCATTTTTGTTCTGAGAATTGAATCCAACAATTCAATACACATTCGATTCCTTAGTTTTGTCTTTCTTGATGTCGCTCTCGAAAATACCCTTTCCACAGCGGCATTACTTATGAGTAGGCTGTCAAGTTTTAAAGCAAATGTAGCTAAATCTCTTAAAAACGGATCTCCAACTGCGTCTTTTATATTAAAAATGTGATGCCAAAATAATGCTCCATCATTTAAAACAGTGTCCAACACGCTGCATGTGGCCCGCCAGTACGTTAATTGCGGCCCGCCGTTTTTTTTAAAAAAATTTTTAAATATCAGATTTTTAGTTTTTTCATTTTGCAATTTATTTGAGGGGAAATTTATATATATATATATATATATATATACACACACAATATATTTGCCTGCTACCTGTTCTTGTTTTAAAATAAATCCTTTTTGATAATAGAAATGTCCTTTAGATTAAAATAGATTTATACTGTATCAAACAGTTACATTTGATTTTACTATAGTAAATTACTTTTTTTAATAAATTTCGGAATTGCATTATGCATATCCTTTACTATGGATGGTACATGATTTTCTGTGTGTGCGACTTTAATTTCTCCTCCTCCTTTTCTGTTTGGAGTGCGCAAAAAGCAAGAGGCAATCAGAGATGTTTTTCAAAGTTTAAAAAAAATATTCAGGACGGTTAAGATAAAGGGCAATGTATACTTATTCATTTGTGAATGACAGCACTATCAAATTTCAACAATGAGTAACGAAAGATCAATTCAAAAGGAATACCATAATTTTCTAGTAAATGGCAATTGGAATATTTTAAGCATTATTTGATCATTGTATTATTATATTATATAAACGTTAATATATTATCTATGTCTATATACATGAAAAATAATGAAAACAATAATAATTCATTTTGTTTTAAATTTTCACTCGAATAAATGTTTTTTTTGTGTGTCCAAATTTGATATAAAGGTACATATTTTTATGTGCGGCCTGCAAGATCATAATGTTTTTCCGAAGTGGCCTGCAAGGTCATTTGGGTTGGACACCCCTGATTTAAAAGCTCAGATTTTGAATGAAAAACGTCTTTCAACTGTCTGTTAAAAAATTTTCTCCATTGATTCTCCAGAACATCCAATTTAGATTGGTCTGCTAATTCTAAAGATGAATTATAAAAAGGAGGACGATTTGAATTTTAAAAAATATTAGGGGGAAAATTATTTATCTTTTTTAAAGTTATAAATAATTTGAAGGGATTCAGTTTAAAAGAGTTGCTCAGTTGAAGTCTTGAGAAAATTATGACATCTTTGATAGATTTCTTTTGTAGATTCTGGAGAAATTATTTTATTTTTACTTGTCAGTTTATTCAAAAGTTATATCCAAAGTCAAATTCCTTATGTGTTTCGTGTCGTTTCAGAGTTTCCCCATGTTTTCATTGGCGACCAAAGTCGCCAAATTTTTTTTGGTGATTTTTCCCAAATAAGTCATTTATTCAAACTTGTTCCAATACTTTTATGTAAGGTTGAAAGCAGCGAGACCATCAAGTGTAGTAGTGTAAAATTCGCGAAGTAGCAATAGGATAAAAAAGTAGCAAAAAGTTTTCAAAAGTAGCAAAATTCGTGAAAAATCGCACAATCTGGCAACACTGCATGATACTTCATTTAATTTTGTGATTGTTCATTGTTAACATATAAAAACATACATAGTTTAGTTTTTATACATTATTTTGCTTTTTCTGTTTTTTCATTATTTTATTTGCATATTTTGTTTGAATTTACACCATTGGTTTTTTATCCATCATGCTTTCCTTGTATGATGTCCATCAAGGACGAAAATCGTGTCTTTGGGATATCTTTGCATTTCTTTTGGCCTAAGCTTTGCTGTAGATGGGTGTGAAGAGTAAGCCAGTTTCTATCAATTGGCTGGTCATTAGTCTTTATGGAATTTCTTTAGAATGATGCCCAGTGTTTTTCTGTAAGATCTTTCCCTTAGTGCTTTATTTTAGGTGACCTCTAGATCAGTGGTCACCAAACTTTTTGACCTCATGGACCAGTAAATTCATAATTTAAATCCCATGGTCCACTAATAGGATTTTTTGTGTTAAATTATTATTATTAATTAAATTATGTTTCAATACATCTTAAAACATAATTTAACATGATGAGTAAGTATATTCCCCATTTTTCTGGGGATTAACCAAATTTTCTTGTGGATCACCACTTTGGCAACCTCTGCTCTAGATGAATATCAAGCCTAGCTGTTGTTGGTTGACCAGCACACCACCTTCCTCATTGGACTTCATGGTGGGAGAGGCTAGCCAGAATGATTACCATATCTCTTCTCATGAATCCATAAAATTCTGTGCCTGGGTAAAGGGCTTGTTCTACCCATATTAATTCTTAATCAAATTGTTTCTTATACACATTTTTTGACTTTGCCATGTAAAGAAATGTCATGAAAATCTCAATTTGCAATTTATAAAGCTCTGAAGGGGTAGTGAAGTTGATTAAAGTAATGTGATTTGGAAATTTATTTATTGCATCTGCTTTGCAAACTAAAACATTTTTGTTGGTCAGTGCGTTTCTAGATTTCCCATAGTCAAATACAACCATATGATTCAAATCCTCTGTTCTGTGTTAAGTGCTAAACGTTTGAATATGCGCAAACTTCCTATTGCAGACAATTAATATGCTCTAGATCTACATCTGTTGAGCATTCTGGACATTACAGATTGTAACCAGAGCTGGAATGTGTTAACTGTTCAGTCTCGCTTATCTGGTTCAAAAATCCTTTTCCAAAATGGAAAACAGAACAAGAAATTCTGGATAGCATTTCCTATTCAGAAACACATTATTCAAAAAATATTGAAGTCGTTTTCTTTGCTGAATCATCCACCACCGAAACAGATAAAAATATTACTAAAGTAATATTCTACCTTTGAAATGTCTGAAATCATTACTGTCACCATCCCTTCCAATGCCAAGTATATCTTTGATACATGCAGTTTCGAAACCATCTTCGTCAATTCAGGCACATCTTTTGCCTTCTCTTTTACCTACCCTATCAATTGTATCTGAACCATCTATTCCCATATTTAATACTCTTCATCCATATGTAATAGTGTATATTCTTTGGTTTCATCATCATCAAGATAAGTTTGACTTTTTCCTCTTACATTTTCTAAATTTACCACCTTGTCAACTGTAACTCAACCATTTGTTCTTGTACTTAATACTGTGATTTCCACATCAAATGGTTAACTGTTATCTGATGTGTCTGTTGCTCTACAGCATTTGAAAACAGAACAAGGAAGTGAATTTTAAGAAGCAAATGGAAAAAAAAAATAAAAATGTCATCTCACAAACAAAGAAAGGTACCTCCATTCAAGACACATCAGGTATTGAGAACATCATCCTTTGTAATGTCATTTAGTCACTACAAGAATGGCATGCATTACTTGATGCTGACTAAAAATAATGATTTTTCTGGCTATCATATATGATTTGATTTATTAAGCTTTATTCTTTTGTGTTTATGAGAATCATAATTTTTAACTCATTTTCATTTTAGCATTTTCATTGAGATTTCAATGAATTATACTTTTTAATTATGCCTACTTTTCCCCATTGCATTTATCTTTCATTTTAAATCTGCTTATATAAAAAAATTGTGTTAGTATGAATAATTATTTGGTGCAGCACAACTTGATTTGGCTCTTGTATCATAAAACTCAACAATCACTCACTCAAAGTAATTTCTGACTTCAATATACTTCAGTATTTTTTCATTCCTCAAATGATGCCTTAAAGTTGTGAAACCCTTTCAGAGTTTTCAAAGCTTGAATTTTTTTTTCTTTTGTCATCAATGGACTGTGGAAATAAGAAAATATCGCAAGGGGCATTATCTGATAAAAACACAGCTTCAAAATTCACGAATAATAGTGGTATTGTTAGGTGGTATACTATTCTGATGCAAAACTCATGTGTTGTCTCATCACAGTTTAGATTATTATTAATGAATTACTTTATGAAATAGTGCAGAAAACTCTAATAATCTTTATCAACTGTCTTGTGATTTGATCAAAATTAAAAATGCACAATAACCAAAGAAAACAATCAACTTTATTACTTTACTTTAATAACAATAAGAAAACAATAACATTATTTTGATTTTTAAGTACAAATTAAATAATGGTTTTTGATAAATAACCCTCTTTAAAAAAATTTTTAAATATTTCAGATGAATGTGTTTCAGAAATTCCTATGTAGAAACAAATTTTTAATGCATGCTCTTTGCTTGATTCCATCAAAATTTTGGAAGCTGTTTGTAGTGAAATTTTTTCTCATTTAAAAGAAATTAATTTTCAGATGATAAAATAAGTTCTTGAGTATTGCCATATTGCATAAATCGTAAACATATTTTATAGTAGTTTGCAGATGATATGGATGTATTTTTAAAGGAAGCATTCCTGATACTTTTTGATCATAGTATATTTGTTTTCAGATGTAAAACTTTTATTTCACTCATATTTTTTTAAATATTACTCTTGAAAGATATTAGTATGCAATGAAAATAAATTTATTTTCTGTACTGAAATAAATCCTAAAGATGTATATATTTTTTTCGATACACTTAATTATTTAAGTGAACTATGAATAGGTATTGTTTTACAAGAGAATTTTTCAAACAATGTTGAGGTACATTATTTTGACCTCATCTTACCACAGCTGTAAACAGCACACAGTCACTGAAATGTGACAGATGGGGTTAGTAAGCATAATGTCTATGGAAGTTAAGATTGTTAGGCTGTCTTGGAACACATCCTTCCTTGTTATTGTAGATAAAATGAACAATTTATCTTGCTTGCAAAAAGGAATAATCACAAGTTAAGGTTAGTAGTATTTCAAAAGCTACACTGTTTATGAGCTGTTTGCATGCTATTGTGGTGAAAACATTATTGAAAATAAATGGCTTACAAACTACAATGCACCATGTACTATTGATGTTAGAGTCAAATTTCATTTGCTTCAGCATATGAGAGTTGGCTGACATGCTACAGTTGAACAACTAATGCTTCAAACAAACTAGGGACCTTCCAGATATGTGTCTAAGATTATAGTATGAACCGTGTTACATATGGGATCCCGAAGCATATGAATGGTCAGTGCATCCATGCTACAATGTTGCTTTGATAAAAACTTCAATTTGTGCTGAAATTTCAGAATTAGATTGCTAACGGGTTGCTTTCTCCAAAGAGTCTCATATTCCACTCTATCAATTAGAGAGTCACAAGAGAAACATCCGAGAAAAACACCCAGCAACCATTACTGGAAAAACACAATATGACGGTGACAATATGTCTAGGTGTGAGACTGCTATCATTGTACATTTAACTTAATTCTCTTGTGCCTGTGGAAAGCAAACTGAGGGAAAGGGGTCATATATCAATCAAGTACACCTATACATGTTGATTGTGTTTCCCCAGAAGGGCTGGTTTTTTTCAGCTGTGGACAGTGTCAGATACCATTTATTCAGGATTAATCAATGGCACAACTAAGACTTTTAAATATTTGGTTAGTTCCCCAAATTTACTAGATCTGAACACATTAGAACTTGGCATTTCAATTGCTTTGTTCACAGTTAGTACTGTGCTTGTTGTTGCTGTCAGACATCAATCTGTAGATCTTCAGATACTTGTGGCAATCTTCTGCAATAATATTGATATACTCCCATGCTGTCTAGTTACTATCCATTCTTTTAAAGGTGGTTATTCTGAATTGTACTTGTTGGTCATTGTATAAATGTGTTAAATTTTGAGGTATAAAAATTCTTAATTTATATTATGTTGTGGCATATTTATATTGCTGTTACATGAATAGAATTATGTTTAATTTCTAAATATAGAATTTCTTAATCCAATTGTTGTGAGATAGGCATATTTATATTGTTCAATTAAATTATATTTTGCTAATTAACTACTTGGAAATTCAATATAATTTCAATTATGTTTGTAGTAGAATACATTCAAATAGTTTTTATTCAAAGAAAAATTGCCATAAATTTTTTCCAAAATAAACTTGTCATTTTTATTTGGTGATATAAAGAATGACACATCCTTGTGAATTTTTTAACTATTATGAATTTCTGTTCAACTGAAAAAATAATGTTTATTTATTTTAAATAATTGTAGGTGACATTGATGTTATTCCAAAAAATGAAACCTTTTTTCGAGCTCTCATGTATTGGAGTAGAGCTGCAGGACAAGGTAAACTTTTTGACCTAGTATTATATGTTTAAATTGTTTAATTTAATATTGCTCTAATATCTCAGTTTTTTTTTTTTTTTTTAAATGTAGCTTTTTACAAATTTAAGAAATATTAAACAACTTGTAACTGTGTTTAGATTTATTTGGCTCTGCATATTTCAAAAATATTAATCTTTTATCATGTAAAATGATTTTTTACTAATAGATTTGTTTTTAGGGTTTGCCTAAAAAAAATCTTATTTCAACACAAAATATATGCATTCTGATGGTCTAGTGAATCTTAATTATTTTGAAATCAGAACATGTAATTTCTTTTTAAGAGTGGCAGTGTATTCACATTTGTAAATTATTTATCATAACCTGTTATTCTGGTTTTTCAAACCCAGTTAACAAGTTTTCCTTTAGCCATTAAATACATTGATAAAATTTTCTCAAATAACATGTATACAATAACTGAATAATGAACAGTGAATTAAATTTTTTTTAAGAAATGAAACGTGGAAGTTATTAAAGATTGTATATAATTTGTTTAAATGAAGTGGATGAGCTACAATTATCAAAGTAAAAACACTTACATGATCCAAAAGCGATCTTTTTTAGCTTACATTGCTAGAATTAATTGACAACCTCTGTTGTGTTGTGTGTAATGAGATATAACAGTATTAATGTCTTGTAAGCCCCAAAATATTTTTGCAATGTGCTAGTGATTATTCTTCAGAATACTTTATATTTTTTTAAAAACAGGTATTTAGGAATAAAAGATTTTAGGAGCAAGTTTTTTGGAGTATTTGTGGTATTTTTCTTAAAGACAATAAAAGATATCACAAATACAGTGATGTGCTAAAACAGGTTTTTATTGCTGAGGTACCATATTTTCCTGTTTATGATCCACAACAGCATATAATCTGTGTCAATTTTTATAAAATATATACTGCTGATAACGTAGTGTCAAGTAAAATAAAAAATACACAATATGATTAAAAATATAAGTAAAAGTTGTATAGAAAAAAAAATTTATTATGAAAAAAAATTCATCTATTAAAATAAAAAAGAAAATACTACCTTGAATAATCACTAAATTTATTATTAACTAGCAACTATAATATCCTTCCAAGGAATGCAATTCGTTCTTGAATGTAATTAGACTAAACTGATTATAGCAGAAATACCTTATCTGATTTGTGAAAACTTTCATAGCTATCTATTATTTATTTTATAAAACGTTAACAGCATTTTATTCAAAACTTTATTGTAAGCTTTTCTGATGAAGAATGTTTTTTTTATCAGATTATCTGCAGTGGCATATAATATGCACAACAAAATTTGAAACCTTTTAAACACATAATGCTTGGATTATAAAGAGGAAAATATGGTACACTAATTATCAACAGTTCAAAAATCAAAACAAGTTAAGTAGACTCCCATTTTTTTTAGCACAAATGCAATGTTGAAAGTGGTATTCTAATAGATTTGAGATTTGATGTTAATTATTAGTAATTTTATTGAAATAGAATTCTGATTTTTACCCAGTTTAAAGGAGAGGGAAAGTAAACACTGTTTCAAACTTTAATATATTTTATAATTTGACAGAATAAAATTTTTACTCAAATTACATAGCAATTCTTTTTTAAACATTATTAATGTTTCAATTTTACAAACCTGTTAATGATAGCTAGATATCTATCATTTTATGAAGTGAAGCTTTAAAAATACTTTTATTACTGAATACTCTTATCTTACAATTTTTAAATAATTCTTTTACATAATTCTTTTATAAGGAATATATATGCATTTGTTGCCCAATAAAATTTTTAATTGTAAGTTATCATAAAGCAATATGTATATGCATCTGTTTGTAAATGCTTATTAATTTGGTAGTCTAAGGCATAGCCTCAGGCTGCATACCAAGTTATATTAAAGGTATGCCAAAGAAGAGTATGTTCATGTTACTAGTGTTTGTGTATCATTTGTAAGGTTTCCTCATGGGTTGATGTGTTTGTTTAAATTGGTATCTAGGGAGCTCAACATCATTAATGTACCATATCAGTACTGCCCACTTCTCAAAAGACTTCAGAACTCCTGATATTCTTTATAAAAGTAGTCATCAATAAATTTCTTAACTTTTGTATTTTAAAGGTTTTTGAAGAATTTTTACTTTTCATGTGTTAATTTTTATTTATGCTGCAAGATTATAACTCCATTAAATTCCTGTTCATGTATTCTACCTTTTTGTGGCCTGCCTTTGGTGTGGTAATATATTCAGGCTTGATATCTTTATTTTCCACTTTCTTATTACTTGTTTTAAATTAAAATTTCTATTTTTTCTTGATTTTTAAAGCTTTATTTGCTTGTATTATAGATTCTTTAGTGCATGCACCTCATTGTAAATGGTAACATGATTCACTCATGGTGCATCACCTCTTTCTGCTATCTTTTTAGATCAGCAGTTCTAAAATTTTTTTTCTTTCTTTTAAGTGTCAACAATCACAGCATTTAAATTTAGTTTAATTTGTAAATGTAAACCTGTGTCATATATTTACATGTCTTAGTAAGTGAGTTGCATTTGGAGTTCTACTCTGATGTTAGCTGTGTTTTGCCACTGTCTCATTTCTCCTTTCCTTGGGCATTCTGCTGGTAAGGAGACCAAATGTAATGAGGCAAAACTTTTCACCTTAAACCTCTTCCAGTTTTTCTCACCCTGTGGAAACTCTAAGGTGTAACAGCTACATTCAAACTCTACCTTCCTTGACGATTAGCGACAGCCAGGGGGCACTACTTGTTATTTTGAGAAGCGAGAACTTTTCTTCCTTCGCTCTTCTGCCCTGGATTGCCCCCGGAGAAAGTCGTGTACACGTGGAGTCAAGGAATGCCTGTTTCCCTCCTTTTAGTCTTTAAGCTATTTTTTGTAACTATAATTGATGTGTTTATTTAAGTGACCCCCTTGTGTTGTGGAACGTAAAAACATTAAATAAGATTTGTTCCTGTTATACAGCCTTCTTTATTCAGTACAACGAAGACAAAGGTATTTTTACTATTTCTTAAAATTTAATTTTGATTGCTATTTAACTTATAAACCATTTACTATTAATAGTCAAATTTTTCTATTGAAATTATGAGAGGATAAGTTTTTATGCAAGGAACCTTGTAATTTTGCACTGTGAAGGTTTTAATGCTTCAGCTTTAAAGTGCATGCACATAGGTAGCTTAGCCTTTGAAAAGAAGATATCTCTGAATGTTTAAGAAAATACTGCACTTATATATATAGCACATATTGAATTCCAATTCAAAATGTAGGTAGTCTGTTTAAAATAAACAAATTGATTTTTGACTGCACTGACATATATATATATAAAAATGTGAGTTACTACTTAATAAACAGTTTGGAGAGCACTGTCCTAGACCAGTAACCTCCTAACTTTTTTGATTGCACACTTAAAAGAAAGATTATTTTAAGTTGGGCTTTATATAATATATAATTTGTACACATATGAGTGTATAGTGAAAAATGAAATAATTTATTTTAATCATCATGCATTTAAATTAAAAATATAAATTTGGAATTTGATATGAGCAGTGAGTAGTAATAGTCTTGAATATTCATAGGTTTTTTTTCTCCAAAGGCTTGGAGAGAAGATACCTCTCTTTATTTCTTCATGCATATGCATTTTTAAAGTTGGTGCACATATGATGTCAAACCCCTTTAAAGACTACACAGACACAGTGACAAATGAGAAAACTTCACATCACACACAATCAAACACTTGTAAGTGATCATATCCTAGTTCTTTGATGTATCTCAAGTGTGTACATGCTGGTATATGCATATGCCACTTTGAAGACCTCTGATCTAGGGGATGATCTCATCATATCTAGGGGATGATTTTCTCATCATAGATTAATTCCTTAAAATATATTCTAGATTATTAATAGTAATAAAAAAAATTTAAAAATCTCTTAAATTTCTCCACAATTTCATGGTTTTATACAACCTCATGTGTAATTATAGTAATGATGATTAGAAATCCTTCACACATATGTATGTAGTTATTAAATGCTTACAAATATATTTTATTCATAATACACAAATAAAGTGTATTAGTAATCTAATGTTTGATCATTTTTTAATAAGTTTTTTTTTAATGAAATGAGAAAATTAATGTTATAGTTGATTTTGATATAGAGCAATTTCATTACTAGTTTAAAATATTTTTTATTACTTCACTTTATTATTTGATTTACATCATCAACACTTCGTTTAAAAAAAATGGCTGTAAAATTTTTTTGCAATTTAGAGTTTTATTGATTAATTTGATATGAATGTAGTTAAGTTGTAAGAAGTATGTATATCTATATTTCAGATACATCTGATGATATATTCTTTATAAACATTTTTGTTTGATCATAAAGAAGTTTTTTTTTTTACTGTGAACAATATTATTTATCATTTTAATTTTGAAACAGGATTTCAGTACTTAGTATTTACTTAATCATATTGTAATGTTTTAGGTTATTCTGTAGCCCGAGTAAAAGTTGGTGATTACCATTATTATGGTTATGGCACAGAAGTGGATTATGAATCAGCGGCAAATCAGTACAAAATTGCATCAGAACTGCAACACAATGCTCAAGCGATGTTTAATTTGGGTTACATGCACGAACAGGGTTTAGGAATGAAAAGAGTAAGTTTTAGTTTATAACATTTTATCTCACAGAACTTGTGACTGCAAAGGTTAAAACAAGGAAACAAGTATAGTTATAAAATGTCCCGTAGTTTGTTCTTTCCAAAAAATTGTTAAATATATGTTTTTAGTTTTGCTGATATCTGTTTAGCAATTATTATGTATAATGATTGAAAGACAAATGTATCTTTGTAAAATTACTTGGTAAGTACGAGAAAAACCTTGCGTGTGTGTATTTGTTTTACATATGAGGTTGATTAAATGTTGATTCTGTTGGTAATTTTGTTTAAATTACCAGTACATTCAGGAAGCTTCTTAATTATAAATTTTTGTGCTTTTACATATGACTTTTAATGTGGTAGTAAACAGCTGAATTTATTTAATGCTGCATTTATTTAAGATTTTTTCCTGAAATAGAAAAATGTTTGAATATAAGTAAAGATACATCTAGTTATTAACATACTTTTTTGCTTATCACAAAACACTGGGATTCCCAAATTGTATGCTGTAGCATCTTAGGGAGTTGCAGCGTTGCTGTGGAGTTTTATAAAAGTTTAGCTCCTACATATACTTAGACATACTTTTAACTTAATTTAGTTAAAAAAGTTTGAAAACCACTGATATAGCAGCTTATAAATGTTCAGTTTTTCACTGTAATGAATAAAATAGACAAAATGAGCTGAATTAAATAGAAATAAGCTGTTAAATTAAAAGCTGTTTTCTCTGTGTTGGTGTTGTTAGAATATATTAATACTGAAGGCAGGAAGATTCTTAATTTGGGTTTCATTTTTAGTGATATGTACATTAATGAATTTTTATAAATTTCAACAGTGAGACTTGATTGTGTTTTAAAAACAAGAAATTTGTTTTCAGTTTTAATTATGAGAGTAGAGGCTATCCTTTTAATTATGGTACATATATTTGTTGATTTTTCTAAAACACTCAATGTTTGAACACATGTTATAAAGAGATATCTTTCTTACTGAAATTAAGAAAAAATTAAATTGTATTGATGCTTTAAGAGGTGATGTGTATTAAGTAATTATAAAAATTCATTAATTATTCTTAATTGAATGAATGTTATTGTGTTCCTATCTAGAAATCAACTGAGTCAAATTGAATCTTTAATTGAAATATATTTTTCAATTTTTTTGAGTTTTATTGTTGCGGTTGAATTTAGGAGATATGCAAGTTAGATTGTTTAGTATTATTTAAATGCCTGAATATATTACAATACTTGTCTTCATTTCTTGTAATAGCACAAATTCTGATCTGTTACAGTATCTCAGATATATAATTTGTTTTAGAAATAGTTCCAAAATATCCCTCCTCCCCCTTCAAAAGCATTGCATGCGAGTGAAGCAGGTAGTTGTAAATGATAATTTTACTCATTTGAATACAAATATTTATAAAATATGAGTATATGAAAAAGTATTGCTCATTTTTGTCTTGAATGTCATTTCCTCAATATAATATTCTGCTTGATATAAACAAAGATGAAAAGGGAAACCCATTTCTCTTACATTGAGAGTCTGTTCTTTGCAGTTTTCACAAAAATTTGTTCTTATCACGATCCCCATTTTAAACATCAAGCAATTAAGCAATAAATTCTCATTTCAGTCAAAATCTGTTCTTTTCTGAAATTCTTACATGTAATCATCAGTTCACTCTGTTATTTATGATTTTCTAGTTTGGTTTCTGTTTCCTTATGTTAGTATTGGAGTCATATTTTTTGTTAGAATTTAGATTAAACATAGATAATGGAAGATTCAAAAAATGTTATTTTCTGCCTTTTGAGTTAAAATATTTTTATTTTTTACTATCAAACTAAGTAAAATTATATCCAAAACTAAAATTATAATTTTATAAAAATAATTATTAAGTATTATGCATAAATCTAATAAAACAGTGATTGATTCACACATAAATAAATTTTGAATGAGCTTGTCCTGAGTGTTTTTACATGCAATAAGAATAAAAACACTGTTGGTCATTAAAACTTCAACACTTAGAAAGAACACAAATAAGACTTTACGTATTGTACACATACAGCATAGCAGGAAGAATACATGACTAAATCTGTATGTCATTTGGAGGTATATAGGGTCTAAAAGTCATTCACACAGATGCCACCTCTGGTATCTAAAACAGCTGTAACCAGGGAAGGCATTGGGCTTTGATATACCATGGGCAAGTTATTTTATGTTTCTTTAAGTCTATGTTACACTTTATTAGTTTTAATGTCTGGAGAGTTGTGTCAGCTCAATCTCTTTGCAACCCATAACTAGATGTTTTAATGGAAGAGAGATCTGGAGAGCAAAAAATCTGGTCAGTATAAGTCAAATGTTCTCTGCGTTAAAGTAGGTCAAGACATGATGGACAACATGTGGTCTTGCATTATCTTGTTTAAGTCTCCAAAGCCTCAAAAATAGGGCACAACATTAAGATATGAGAATAAATGGCAGTTTGGATTCCTGACATAATGACCAAGAGATGTTTATGTCATCTGCCCAATGATTGCTAATACCACCACACCATGCTTATATGATATGGAATGCAAGCATGTTATGTGTGTTCCCCTTAGTGCCCCCCTCAGGGGGCTCACCTTTAGGTGGGTACGGGTGTCACAATCCTGAGGTGCCCTAGTGATCTTTTCCTTTTCCCAAGGGGTTTACTATCTTTGGTAAACACGGGTGTCACGACCCCGGGGTACCCCAGTGATCCTTCTCTATTTTCGACCCTCCATCTTGTCATCCAATTTCTTCTTTTCCTGTCCAGACCACAGACCTATGAATGTTTGGCGCAGTATAGCCAAAACTGGCTCTTGCACCATAAAACACCAAACTCAACTTCCCTTAGAGCCATCAGACATTGCACTGTCCATGTGGCTATTTATCCAGCTATAAAGAAGCCTAATTTCTGATTTGAGATCTAAGATGTGGCTGTACAATCTTGTAAGACTGACCTAATAACATGTCTATCCTCAGCAGCATCCTGCTACCAACACTTGAGAGATCTTGCATGGCATTCTGTATGAACCTCCTGAACCCATCAGTCATTGAATTTCACTTAATGCAAGTATCAATATTGCGGAACAATAAACCAGACTATCAATAGGCCACAATCCTGCTATCTAATTCTGACACATGCTCATAGCCATTTCTCCTTCCTAAACAAGATATAACACAATCTTCTTACAGTCAACTGACATTTTAATGTGGTTTCTGAATGAGAGATCTCATAAATTTCTCTTTATTCAGAGTTTGAGATGCCATTTCTCCCTCCTATATCATTTGATTGTGCTTTAATGCTTATGATTTGCTATCTCAGTGTCTTCCTTTCATGCAAATTTGACCTTTTTATCATCCCTCCAATGTTGCAGTTTTAATGGCCAGCAGTGTAGTATAACATTGCTTTATTATCTCCTTTTAATTGAATGATGAATTTATTGTTTTTTATTAAAATGATCTGTGTTCTTTACAAATAAAGTTGTCAATGTTTCTTTTTTTTTTTAATTTCCTTTATACTCATTTTTAATTTATGGAGAATTATGTATGTTTCACACATATATTAATAAAATAATTTGGAAACATTGATTTGCACTTGTTCTAAGAATTCTGAGTTTCAAAAAGAGAAGAAAAATTTAAGAATAAAGTAGCATGTGTATTATATTATTATTATGTATGAATTTAATAGTTAGTTCAGAACAATATTTTAGTTTTATTTTTAACAAACTTAGATATCAGTGAAACATAATTAAATTAATATAAAGATTTTAAACATGTATAGTTCTGCAGAATAGATTTTTTTCTTTTTAGCAAAAATACTATCCAATGTAAGTAATTCATTGAAGGCATAATAATTCAAATTAGCTAACATGTTCATTTTCCTTTATCTAGGACATCCATCTAGCGAAAAGGTATTATGACTTGGCTGCTGAAACAAGCTCGGATGCACAAGTTCCAGTGGCCCTGGCTTTAGCTAAACTTGGAGTCCTTTATAGTTTACAGCACATACAAGAGGTGATGCATATTTCTAATTTTGTCATAAATTGTAACATTAATATACATATTTACAAATAAATACAAGAAATATTATGTTACGCTTCTAACAAAATAACAATAGAATTTTTTAAATCATTGTAAAACTAATTCTGCTGCATTGTAATATATTATAATTTATATGAAAAGATTCTCAACTATACATTGAGAATGTTGGTAAGGTAACTGTGAAGTCTTTCAACACAGGAACATATGTGAGAAACAGCTTGAGAGTGTTAAATCCTCATCTATTTGTATGATTTCTCAACCTCCCATTAGTAATATACAATTATGCAGGAAGTTGTATTACTAAAGTGTTTTCAAATTACGAACAATAATTTTTTAATGTATAACATAGACAGGCTCTTAATTTCTTGCATGTACTTTTCTATTAGAAACATTCCTAATATCAATTAACCCTCTAAGCGGTCTGCACGTAAAGTCTTGCCACTCTGGAGATGCTTCGAAAATGCACCGCACGTATTTTTTTGCTGTCAGGTGGGGTTTTCAAAAGCGGTTGAGCCATATTTTTAAGAATGCGGCTCGGCCGCTTTTGGAAATCTTGCTTGAAGGCAGAAAAAGCATATCTGGAATGACGGGATTTTACGTGCAGACCGCTTGGAGGGTTAAATACAGACTGATAAAATTGTTTATGCCATAACATTACTGTATAAAAAATATTTGTTCCTAACCTATACTATCATTTTCATGTTTCTAAATTAAGTCTTTTCATTTGGCATATGCTTATCAAACTTTTCTTTAATATGTTATAGGTATAATTACAACATAAGATAAATGTGTATGTTTTAAAATAAATAAATTTTTTAACATCAATCAAATGTGTGGGTATTTGATATAGCTTAGGTTTAGATGCATCTAAATTAAAATATTAGACAGCTCAAGTTCCGATTTTGTTCACAAGGGTTAAATAAATTAATGCTTCATCATTTCTGTAGACATCATGGTTTCTACAGATGTTATTAAGTGTTGGATTTCTATTATTTTCATTTAAAAGCATAAGGAAAAGTTCACGGGAAAGATATGTAGTTAAAATGTTATAAATTCTTTGTAGAGCAGTAAAAAAAATATTTATGTAAATAACAAATATTTCCGTGTTCTAAAAAAAGAGCTGGAAAGAGAAGAGTATTTGTCATGTACTTAAAATATTTCAAAATTATATAAACTTTACAGTTCCTGGTTAGTTACATGTATTTCAAAATAGAAAAGAATATAACTAACCCTATTGCTAGAGGTATAACTGTATTCTGAAATAGTCTTTAAGCATTCTGAAGTAGCCCTAAAATATTGTAGTTATTACAAGTGGATGAGACTTTCTCTAGATTTTCTAAGGAATTGGCATAGTCTAGTATTTCTGGAAGCAAAAGAAAAATTTGATACTAAATATTGTGTTTGGTTGAAAGGATGTAGAAAATGAAACATTCTTATTTGTAGCTGTGCCCTTTCATTGGCTAAAGGAATATCATGAAGGAGGAATTTAGTTATGAATATAAATGTTTTAAAGTAAAAGGATAAACTCATATTGTTAATTCTGGGTTCATTATTGTGGTAGCTACTTATCTAAAATAAATGAATTTTTTAAATCATTAACAAACTAAACATTTTATGAATTGTTTAATATGTAAAAGGATAAATTCTATATCACTAAGGGCAATAACATGCCTGCAGTATTAATTATCAAATCATGCTACATTCTTGTTTTATGATGATAGCTGTACTTGTGTGTGTGTAGTTCTTAAGACTGGAGGTATTTTAACAACTTTATAAAGGTGCTTAAATTTTTTAATATGCATTACAAATAAATATTAGATAATATTAAGATCTTGTTTTGAATAATTAATTCTTTTTATATAAAATTGTTTAATAAACTTTCTACTCACAACTGTGGTTTTTAGAAAATAACTAAAATGTATATTTATGAATATGAAGTAATCATCTTTATTGTTTTAGACAAATAATTGGTTAATTTAATTATACTTCATAAAAATGCCTTTTTCTCTTCTAGATGAATTTTGATGTACTTCTACCACACATCAACTTAAATAAAATACTTGGACCTGATTGGGATCTCTACATCATGACAACTCTAGCAATGTTATTAGGCATTGTTGTATATTTCAGAAGAGGACCTCAAGGTTGAATTCATCAAAATGATTATTAGTTTTTTTAATTTGAAAAATTCCATGTGTCAACAGATTGTTTTTTGATAAAAATATGATTTTACCATATATGTATTGTGATTTTGAAAGAGATACTCAGAATAAATTCTCGACCTTTTCAGATTCAAATAAAATCGGAAAAACTGTTGTAATTGATTTGGACATTTTTCTACCATATCTATGAAATTAAAATGGCTTAATGTTATACTAGTACATGAATACCATTGAAAGTTAAAGAAAGATTCATTTTAGCAGTATAAACTTTTTTCTGACATTTTATTGTAAATCAAAAATTCATTATAAGAAAGAAAACCAATATTTTGTAATAACCATTCTATACTTTTAATGAACTTACAATAGAACTGACTACATACATTCTCATTTCATTTATGTGTTAATGTATTATGCTACTGCTGCTTTCTTTTCTGCGAGTTTTTTTAGTCTTGCTTCTCTTTCACATTCTTTCATTCTTATTACATGGCTAAAAAGAGAGATTTAAGGTAAAACATTTGTTAGAAATTCTATACATACAAATGGTGCCGGTTATTTCTGATATATTTCAATTTGTATAATTTTTAGTGCAATGTTTTTGTTCTTAAACTTAATAAGACACTGCAGTATTTTGAATTCATACAAAATATGCATTCAATGAAGATATTTCTTTAAGCATAACAAATATAATTACAGCAATGGGCTGAATTAATGATGGTCAAATGATAAAGACGTGTTCTCAATTGAATTCAAAACAGACATCAAAACTTATTGTACTTGTAAAATTTCAAATCTCACAAAAAAAATAAATTTCTTCAAAAGATTTTAAAATTTAAAAAAAATCTCATTTAATACATGCTTTTGTAAATAAAATGCATTCTGTCAACCCATGCACATTATTGTTGTTGGCAAATTTGTATTTTTTAAGAATCAAAAGTTGGCATCAACAAAGAGCATGAACTGATTAGCTGGATTGTTTTTATCCTGTGACTATGATGCCACATGAATTCAGCCCATTAAAAACTCATTCTTCAACAGCTAATGAGTATTCCACATCCTGTAAGGAGACATTACATTTTAAAAGATGTATTTTTCATACATTAATACATCTTCCAAACAAATATCAGAAACCTTATCAAGTTCACAGCATTTGTAATGGAAGCATTGCAGATTTTAACTAAACATAATATAACAAAACAGGATTTTTAATCTGTTGATAAAAAGCTTATAGTTGTTAATAAAGTGGCATATTTTTCTATTAAAAAAAGATCTAGGATATTTTATAATATATTCATTTGCTATATATGTAGCCTAAAATTAAAAAGGTGAACTTTCAGAGTTAAATGATTGACAAGTCTCACAATAGGATTTCAAAACCAATGAGACAGTGCTTTTTTAGAAAAGAGTTGAAGGAACCTTTATTTGTAACAAACTGTACAAGGTTTTCAAAAACATGTAATTTTACTACTTTGCTGGAACTCGTACATGAAACCTTTTCTTTTCATGAGCTAGTTCATTTATAAACAATGAAAGAAAACTTTGAATGCCATTCCACAGATTAGAGGGCAAATAAAGAGACATAAGTGAATGCTGAGGGTTTTCATGACTGATTTGTTATGAAGGAGAGAAAAAAAAAATGGAATCTTAGATAATGCACCTTGTTATTCTAATATGAAAGGTATGGTCATTTTACCAGTCATTAAGTATAGTTGCTTCCATTAAAATTAGATTAAATACTTTTAGAAACTATATGGCCACAAGTAGTTGCACTAGGGAAATATTTTTAAGTTTAAAGAAGTTAGTAAAAAAGTAACTTTTGCTGAAGGTCGTCACAAATGATTTTTTTAAAGTAAATAGCAAGTTCTTGATAATAAATGCAACTGAATAAACATTCATTGCACAAAACATTTCAATTATATATAAGCTCAAAATTTCAATCATGAAAAAAAAATTAAGAAGTGGCATTAATCATGATAGAATATGTAATGAAATGAACAGTTATGGCTGAATAACTGCAATTACAATAGTGGAATGATAACGCATAAGTGTCACATGCACAACACAAATTATCCCTTTTGATATGTGTAAAAAAATTTATACATACTTGCCTTTCTTAAACAACCCAAAATATAAGTGATAATACAATTTTTTTCTATAATGAGTTTTAAAACATAATTTTAAATATCTTAGCTAGGTATTTAATTCAAATATTTATACTTAATTACATAGAGATCAAATTTAAGGGAGAATAGAAATGAACTATAATGAATAAATACAGAGAAAAATAATTGACTCATGCACGTATAATTTATCAATTTTTTTAGACAAAATGTGACATGAATACGAATTAAAATTATATGATTTCATCAACGTATTAGCTGTTAAAAACATATATAAATTATTAAATAACTTATTTTCAATATTTAGATTTTACTCAGAGAAATTATACATGTGAAATTCCTGTACTTTACAAAGCAGTGCAATTAAAATGATATATTAATTTAGGAACTAGTTTGATATTGGGGGTAATGGTGCCAAGCGCTGCTTGTTGCTGGAATGGAATCCAATATGGTGGCCTAGTGATAATTTAATGATGCACAATAATTTTAAAGAATTGTTTTGAAGTGTATTTCAAATGAAGGACATAGGAAGAGATTGAGAATAACCTAGATAAATCAATAAATAGTGAATATCAATATAATATAATAAAAAGTAACATGTACTAATAATAGTATTATAAGCAGCATATAATAATCTAATAATATAATTTTATCCTAATGATATACAATACTCAGATAGTATGATTTAATAACATTTTTTTTTTAATAATGATAATATTATTTAATAGTAATCAAAAAAGAATAATCATCGTATTGTAATAAAAATAATGCATAAGAATACTGGTATATAATTATAAATAACATAATAGCTATAAATAAATAACAATAATAATTATAAATAAGTTACAATATTGATTATAAATAAATAAAAAAATATATAATATGTATAAATAAATATTAAAAGAAACAATTATAAATAACATAAGATTATATGATTATTACATATAGTAATTGCATTTTCATATTACATTATTAATAAAATAATTACATAATATATGTTAAAATTAATAATGAATATCAATTACAAAGTACTGAAAGCTTGCAATATAAAACTTGCACTGCAAGTTCCTTCATCGAACAAAGAACGTAAAAAAAAAAAAATTTTTAAAACGTAAAATAAATTGAAAATAAGCACAACACTTATTCTTTTAGGAAAAAAAATATTCTAGTGTATTCACTCATATTAGAAATATCCATATTTGAAAATAGCACAAAATAAAACAGAAGACGGAAACAATAGAAGAATTACACTGAAAATGGTTAAATTTTTTAAAGAAATTGTCTGAAATTAATAGGGTTACCGCGGGAAAAAAAACAAATAAAAATTATTTCTAATGTATGTTATCCCCTTGGCAACCACATCGACAGATGACAAAAATATTAAGGTAACTATATTGTAATGTTATCGCCCATCTTGGCGAACATAAACAACTTGGCACCATTACCCCTGACATCAAACTAGCACCTTAATTTATAAAATACAGTAAGATCCTGCTTAACGCTGTTTCGGTTTAGCGCTCTTCTATTTCAACCCAAGATTCCCCGAAATTGTAGGTTTCAAAATATGTACATAACATATCCGAAACAGTGTAGTTGTGTTTCTTGTTTGGTGCAGTGCTGTACGGATGCAATTTTTTCATTTGAAACATTTGTTGACATTCTTGTAAGTATAAATTTAGATAATACTATAACGATTAATACAGTGACAAATATTATGATCTTTAGTTTTTATCATGGGTGATAATAAAAAACAAGAAAAGAAAGCAACAAGAAAAAGCATTTCACTGGAAACTAAAATGCAAGTGATTAGAAGATTAGATTCTGGTTAACGTCAATCTCAAATTAGTGCTGCATTGAGTTTGGCAACTTCAACAAGATGCCTTCTTGAGAAAAAGGCAGAAAATTGGAAACACAGAATAGATTGAATGATCTGACTGACTTAGAATTTTATTTATTTATATATATATATATTCGTTTATATTGTTTTTATTTTTGTAAGAAATAAAAAAATGTTTGGTTTTATTTTTATTAAAAAAAAACATATTAAATTTAATACCTAACCAATTTTCTAACCATCTTCCCCTAACCCCATTATTTACATGTTAAGATAGCCTTGTTTAGCGCTGTTTCACATTACGCTGTACTTTGATGGAACGTATCTCCCGCGTTAAGCGGGGTCTTACTGTATAGCAAAATTACATGCTAACATTCTATTATATATTAAAAATATTTGAAAATTTCTACCCATAATAAACTATTATCTAAACCATACAGTTTGCAAATTAGCTATAAGTAGTTGGAATAAATTCTATCAATATATTGTATGATACAGTGAATCAGAATAAATTTAACATTAATTTTAAGATATGTCTTGCTTATTTTGGAGAAGTAAATAATATTCATAAAAATGTATTGCAAGATGAAAACAAATTTATAATTGAAAGTCTATTTTCATTAATTATAGAGAAAAATGATACTTACTCTTCAAACAAACAGTTATGATAAGCATGTACTTCATGCTTGCATTTGTAAACAAGCGGGAAATAATCTTGTCGACAATGCAAAAATTTCATATAATCGTCTATACAATAATCTCTTAAATTAGGTGGAACTGCAGCTGATTCCATTTCTTCTATAGTGGTCTTTACAGCTAGATAAAAAATAATTTTATAACATGAAATTTTTTAAAAAAAATTATTTAGCATATACTGCAACACATTCAGATGCAAAATACATACTTCATTAAATCTAAGTGTTTTGCATATTATGTAAATCATACATAATAATTTTAATTTCTTTTAACATTTTTCAAAATATATATATGTATAGGAAATGAACAAAAATATTTTTTTAAAAAAATAGTTACAAAACAGGTAAGAATATTTCATTAAAATAGATATATCTTAAATGAAATAATACACTAGCTGACATTCACTTTTTAAACTCCACATCATGCTAACATGAGGCATTTGAACCTACAAAGACTCAACATGCACAGCCTTTCTCTACAAGGTATATCTTTTTTAATACATGAAGTTGACAGAGACAATGTTTAAGAGAAAAGGAAAGATAGTATAAAATTATTAATAACCTCAAAAGGCTGGAATATAGTTTAGGGTGCCCCTTGGATATGGCAATGTTTTTAGATTTCATGGTGAGGTAATAATTTCATTCACAGGCAGACTGTTTACTTAAGTAATCTTTATACTTTGAAATGAGGTCTTATTCTGAAAAGGTCTCATATTCTCTGAACTCTGTGGCTATTTGTTATATACAATTTGCAGATGTTTTTAAAAAGCATCTGCAGATACGAGATTTAATTACATTCTTTACCCAGGTAGTTCATAGAGAAAAAAATATAGATCTGGCAATCCAAATGAATTTGTTTTTACTGTCCCTTGACACCATCAAGAGAATTTAACTTACTTAAGTGAACGTATGCCTTTTCCTTTCAAATTTTTAAGTTTTAATATGTTATTTTCTTTATTCTAATTTGTGGTGTATAAGGTTATAGTGTAAATTAGGATGTGCCTTGGTGAAACTTGTAATTTTTTTTTCTTTGGCGATCGCTTCAGCCAATATCTCTCGGTAAAAAGCTACATTTTAGGTATCAAAATTGAGCAGAGTTGTTTCTTAAAGATTTCCTTTCATCTATAATCGAATATAGAGATAAAATAACATTCAACCCCTATAACCTTTAAATCACCCTTACCGTTTAATTTCAAGTACACATAATATACATAACCAATAACTTCCACAAAAGAAACTCAATAAAAATATAACACAGTTAGCTTAATAAGTGTAAAAATTATCTTACTTCTAACTTTTCTACCATTGGGAAATCCTAACATTGGATCAAATTGAGGCTCGTATGGAGGTTCTGGTTTTGGAAGGTCTGGTTCCATCATATTTCCCATATTTTAAAGTAGTTAGGTTTGAAAAAAATTAGAAAAAAAACGAATGTTCTTAATTGACTTCAAGAGTTTCTAATATTATTTTTTTAAAAAAATAGTCGAGAAAATTTTTGAAATTTTAATCAATATTTACATTTGGGCCGTAAGCCACAGATGCTGCCAGATATTTGAGTTTAATTTCTATGCTATAAAAAAAAACATTGTCTCAAAATAATATTTATAACTTTACTGCTAGTTTATAAAAATGATTGTCATATTCCTTTCTTTTTCTCCTTTCTTCATATAAACACTTTTTCTATGCTTTTACAGAATAAACTTCCGAGAATATTTCATGCAAATATTAGTAGATAACTGCTACTGATGTGACGGCTATAATTGAAAACAAAACTTCGACTGCTTCTGTTTATGTACATATGTAAAATATCTCTAGTGTTTGTGTCTGTTTTTGAGTTCAGTACAAATATGTGTTAAACTATTGAAGTATTTTATAGTTATTGAAAAAAATTTGTATATCTGAAATCTGCTTAGAATTATTGTGAGTGCATAATTTCTGTGCTAAGGCATTCCTGTTAGTAAGACATAACCATATATTTTTTTATTCATAATATCTAAAAGTTTAGGTAGTTTATGTAGTTGCTTGTAATGGTACTTGCCTCATCCCTTTCTTATTTTACTGTGGTGGCTTGATTTAATTGATAGACTAACTCATAAAAGATTTTTAAACGTGAAGAACGGATTTTTAATTTGCTCCTATTAATAAAAATAGCAGATTTTAGAATCCCTCATTAATAAATTTTCGACAGTTTAAAGACTATTTTATACTTTTATCATTCAGATACTCATTAAGTCTTACGAAATTCTCATGTTACATAATTTAGTTGAGAATCGCTTCTAAAGTATTACATTTGCATTTATGGATCATGATTATTACATTTCAAAGTTGGTATATGTATTAAAAGAAATCAGCTAAGAGTTTCAAAGATGAATAATGATTTTCATCATGATTTAAGTTTCAAAATTTTTAATCCGGTTGCTGATAATTTAAAATAATAAAATTTTAAATTTGTAGAAATTATTGGTAATAGAATAACTTCATTTGGTACAGTTTTGGAAGTAATCATCCATGCAATTCTAGTTTTTCTGTTACTCTAGGATGAGTTGTCTTTATCAACATCAAAGTTTTATCAAATAATGAAGTCTTAGCTTGAATTAAACAAACATTTTTTGTCAAAAATATTTTGCACAGTGTTCTTTCAGTTGCTCAATTTCTTAAATTATCATAGTTTTCATGACATAATAAACAATTGCATAAAAACTAAATTCTGCATTGTGCTGATTACCTTAATTACAAATACAATGTAATTTAAATGTGTTCAACATTGCTTGCTTGCATCAAGATGGGAGCTGTTTTTGTATTTAGGAAGTTAGAAGTATTATTGAAATATATTTTGCATATTATTTTCAGGTATAATTTTGCTTTGAAAATAACATTTTGGAACTATTCATTAATTTTTTTTTATCAAGGCTGTTTGCATACTTAAAAATTACATACAGTCCAAGAAGAATCTGACCATTACATCTAATAATGCAATACATTTTTTTAAAATAATGTTGTTACCATTAAATTTTCCTTTGTATTATATATAATAGCCTTCAAACTATTATTCAATAACAATAATAAGATTAATCTTTTGATAAAAGAGAGTGGTGAGTAATCCAATATTTTTGGCATTTTATAATATTTTACATGCATTTAATTAATGTTTAATTTTTATTCATTCTTCTCTCAATTTTATTAATTACTTGGAAGGGAGACTTATTTCTATTATGTATCATGTAAACAAGATAAATCATAATTATATTCTCATCTGAAGTCAATGTTACATTATAAACAACTTAATTTCAATCATTATGTTGAAAAAAATAAGAACTTTATGTCTGATAAATATTTTAGGAGTTTTAAGTATGTTACTATTTAAATAGGGGCAATTATACATATTGAGAGATTTATTGAATCTTGAAAAAGTTGATATTGTATTAAAGCTATGCAAATGTGTTCATAATTTGAACAATGAAAAAGTGATGTAGTGTTTCTAAAAGAAAACTTTATTCATATATTGGCAGAATATAAACATAAATTACATTGGTTTTTCATTTACTTTGTGGAATATAGAATTTTAACTGAACAGGTTATACAGGCATGGAATATTTTTGCATTAAAGGTATTTATAAAACATATTATGGATTATTGGTGTTAAGATTTCCTATAGAATATATTGAACATAAATTATTACTACTCATTACTTATCAAATATAATATATTTACACTTTTTCCCTTTTAGAATCAATTTTAAAAGCATGGAACCTGCAGAAAAGTGCCATATTCTTGTTGGCTGTACAGGAAGTGTAGCCAGTATAAAATTACCTGAACTTTTAAAACTATTATTGAAGCAGGCAATTGATGGAAGACATATGGAAATCAAAGTCATTGCCACCAAGAATTCTTTCCATTTTATACCTATGAGAGAAATGCCAACTAATGTTTCAATATATTCCGATGAAGATGAATGGTCTTGCTGGAAGGAGATGTCTGATCCCGTTTTACACATCCAGTTACGTCGCTGGGCTGATGCATTAATTATTGCACCTCTTGATGCCAATACATTAGCCAAAATGGCAAATGGTATATGTGACAATCTACTGACATGCACAATTCGGGCCTGGGATAGAATGAAACCATTATTTTTCTGTCCAGCTATGAATACATATATGTGGGATCATCCATTGACAGCAAAGCATGTGAAGGAATTGAAGGATTTGGGGTACATTGAAATTCCATGTGTGGCAAAAAGATTAGCATGTGGAGATGTAGGTCATGGTGCTATGGCTGAAGTTGGTACAATTGTTCATGAAGTCGTTTCACGTTTGTTTTAGATTCCTAAAAAAAATTTTAAGAATATGAGAGAAGTTTATTTATAAAATTTTACTCTGAGTCAAAGAATTTTTTTTTAGAAATCAAAATTTAGCTTTGTTGAATTTATTTGTTACTTAAATGAGAATGTGAACGCATGTTAAATTCATCATTCAGTTTGATATTTCATGAATTGTATTCTTTCATTTCTGAAGCTCTGTGTCTTTATGTGACTTCAAATAAGTTGAATCCATGTTTTTACTTACATGTGTGGAATGTGTTAAGAATTTACTTGAAATTGATTTTTCTTGTTATCAAATTATGTCAAATATACCAAGTGATTAATCTTTGTTAAAAGTAATTAATGTATTAAAATTTAAGAATCTCAAAACTGGCTTGTGAAACATGACTGAAAGAGCTTAAGCAGAATTATCCTTTGAATGAGGGTTGATGCTAACTCAGTTTTAAAGTATTTATATTATATCAATTTTGAAAATCTTTTTAAATATAATATTTTATATTTTAAGTCACTGTTATATATAAACTCAAAAGTGGCCATGGATACTGTTAAAATAATGGAAGTTTTATTTTTTTATAGGAAAGTGAAATGTGTGTGTGTGTATATATATATAAGCATAAATAACTATATGCAGGATCATGCGACTGCGATCGTTAATATAAACACAAATTGTTACACATTGTTTTCAAGAATTTTTTTTTTGTTTCTCTATCAAATTAATCATTTTTTCAGTTAAATTAGTAATATTTGGTAAAATTTGTTCTTAGTTTATAAAATGAATTAATCTTCATTTTTTAAAGCCTTTTATCATTATCCTTTTCAGATTTTCTAATTTATTAAATATATTGCAAGTATTAAATGTTTATACTATTATAACACATATCAATTTATATTCTTTTGCAAAAAGACAATTTATGTTAAAAAATTATCATTCACTATATTAAAAATGAATTTTGATTATAATTCTTCCTTAGATGAAAGATTGTCTGCAAGATTAGATGCAATTGTCTTTTTCTTTGGTAAAATCCTAGGAGAGCCCACACCCTTGGCGACAAACCGAAAAAAGTTCCAAGCCAGAACAAGATGGCGCCAAGAGAAACCGAACAATGGCGGCAAGTGAATATAGCAGGATAAGGTGGATGCGTAATGAAAATAAATGTAAACAATACAGAAATTAAACATTTAAGATAAAAAATATTAAAACAGCACTTACTTTCTTACTGCTGATCTTTTCCGAGTGGAGAGTACAGCGTAACAACAGATTTTAAAAAATCATTAAAGGTCTCATCGCTAAGCGAATGATCATGTGAGCGCTGCCATATTTATTCTGCGAGGTAATGGTTGAACATAGCTTCGGCGTGGGTGGTATGATTTTGAAGAAAGCGTTTTATTGCCGATCATTACATTTAGGACATTCATAACTCGAAGCAGTCAATCCTTCCTTCATACACCATTCAATCAATTCTTTTTTTCCTTTCGCATTCAACAAAGTAAAAAATTCTAAAGTATATTCCTTCACACATGCAGCCATACTTCCAGCCTGGAGCCCAACAACAAAATGAAATTCGAAATGCCCGCTGACAAAATATGAAAATTCAAGAAACAGTTAGGGTTACCCTATCTAGTGTATCAAAGTAGGGTTACCAAGATGGTGCAATTATCGCCGACCAAAATAATTTGTGCCAAAGGTGTGGGCTCTCCTAGGACCGAACCTTTTCTTTTTTTATATTAAATTTACCTTATATACATATGTGTAAACAATTTTAATACTTTCTTATTCTCAATGGATCCAATTGAAAATATTTTACAATAAATTCATAATGTTGTATGGATAACATTGTTTCAGTTTTTGATCAAACAAATTCACACTGATATTCAGCCTTTTATTTCATTTATAATATGTAAAGTTACAAATTATACTTTGTTATATAAAAGTCTTATTATTTTTTTTACGTTCATTTCACATTCAATTTTTTGGATAAAATTTATGTTTGCATATCCTATGCTACAGAACTATGTCAATTTCATAGAAAATTAGCTCTTAGATAAATTTATTTACAAATTTGTACTATTTATAAAATGTTTTATCATGCTACATGACTGCAGTTTTTTTCGAAATGTATTAAAATAGAACATACTTTTCCAGAATTAACACTTGAGGCAGAAAAAGAATTTGCTACTCATAGTTTGGAAAACCAATTTGATACTTCTAGAAAAACTTCATCAAATAAATAAAAAATAGCTAAGAATTAAAATTTACATTAAAAACTCATTGGAATAAGAAACAAAAAAAACTGAAAGCAATTTTTGAGATGAGATTCATATTCTTGAGATTACAAACACACTAAAATATTTCACATTTTATGTTTACTAATTTATTACATATAATACAATTTAAAAAATGAAATTACCTTGAGATTTTATTTTAATATGTTTATTTTTTTATATATATTTTATGTTTTTTTCACCACAGTTATGAATATTTGCTGTTATGTCATAGTCCTTGATATTTATAAATATTTTTTTTTAAATATATGATTGAAGAAGAGTGAAATAAAAGATTATTTTATATTGTATATAGATTACAAGTTTGCATTATATATTGAAGGGATGCTTAAATGCCATTTAAGTTCAAAACTGTTTACCCAGTATTAAATTGTTGAAATGTTGCTATTTTTTGTTTAATCATATAAAATATCTTTAAGAATAAAGTTATTTACTTTTTTAATGTTTATTTTCATTGCATTTTTCTACTTTATCAACATATAAAACTGATATGTGTTTTTACATATTTCTAAAACAGATGCTAAAAGAACAGTACATGATTTCATGGATATTGTGCTTTCAAAAATGTCAATGTGATGATTTATGTAATTCTGCAATTAAAAAAACATTTTTGACTTTATAAATATAACATAATTTTAAAATGTTAATGCAGAATGGTGCATTGAATTAGTAATGATATAAAATTTATATTACGTTCAGGTATTAATAATTTTTTAGAATTGAATATTCACATAACATAATCACACTCATCAGCTCAATACTCATAATCAAAATGAATGCTAATGAAATGCAGAAGCTAATGAATTTTGATCAATAAATCAGCCTTTTCTTAAAATTGAAAGATTATCTTTGACATTAAAATAATTTTTAATTACTTCTTTATGCCATTACATATAAAGCTTCCATAATCATTTGAATTGATATGCATAACGTCAATGGAGGATGTAGACAATTTTACCATAAAATACAGGAAGTGAGAGTTTCTTGTGTTAAAGCAAACCACAAATTAAAGAATAATAGGGAAAAAACATTAATGAATACAAATTTATTTTGTATTTTTCATATTTACATATTAGAACAGTCTTTGCAAAAATGAACTAAAATTTGGACAAATTGTTTGCTTATATAACTGAAATATTAACAGTGCAAAAAAATTGTTTCTTGTCAAGAAGAAAACTTTACAAAGCAGAAAAGGTGCTTGTTAGAATACTTGTGAAATGAAATTGAAAATAACAAAATGTCATTTAATTTTGTTAATTAAATATTAATTACACAAATACTGTAACAATAGCAAGTGAAATTTATATTACCTTTTTAGAAAAAGGTAATATTCTGAGAAATGAAGTTTTTTAATGAAAAATTCTTTTTTTTCCAAAAATTATTTCAAAAGATAAATTCCATATAACATGAGATAATAATTGTTATAAGTAATGAGTTGATTGATTGAATATTAACGTCACACTGTTCAGCTACACGAGGGCTTTTGGCGAAGGACCACGTAATTTTGAACCATGGTCAAGTGACATGGACGACACCTGTGAGCTGGCACCCCCCTCTCCTAACTACCATACCACACCAACGGGAGGACGTTTCAGCTCTCGACAGATTTAACGTGCATCTCTGCCCTACACAGCGGGTTTTTAGTGGTACTGGGCTGGAACTCGTGACAAGGCAAGCCACTATCCGATACCTATACCACTCGGCTACCGCGGCCACTATAAGTAATAGGAATGCAATTAATTTGAGTTAAAAAAAATTTAAAAACTTTGAAATTATTAAAATAAAATAAAAATTACAATCCTCGAAACACAAGAATTTAAAAGAAAATAATACATTAAAAAACAATTTTTTACTATCAATAAGAGATAAAAAATTCTAAACATGTTTTGCATACTTTTGACTTTTTTTGCCTACAAAGTTAACTAATACAGTAAATCCTGTTTTTGTACAGTCCTTTTTTATGCAATCTTATTTTTGTGCGATTCTTTTTTTATGCAGTGTATAAATTTCAACAATGTTGACGTCACTGTAATGTTTTCTAATAGTGTACATATATATACTTTAAGATGCTCCGTACATTTGTTAAAAATAGTCTCCGGACAATGTAAATAATAAACCAATCAATACAAAATCAATCGAAATTGTGTATTCAAATGATGAAAGCAATTTTAAACCAATTCATCACAAGACGTGCGTTTTGGATTATGACGAGTAGCTGTGAATTATGTATGTGCATTTGAAAACTTTTCCATATATACAATGTGAAATTAAATGTTTTTATGTGTAATTTAACTATTTATTTGTTTAGAAACACTTTCTCATGCATTTCGTAAACAATTAATGTATTTTCTAATTGATACTTTTTTATGCTGTCCCTTTCCACCACATAAAAAACATTTTCTGTAGTAAGTCGAACTTAAATGTGTGTTATATGCAAGTATGTATGAAATTTCCAAAAACTTTTTCTGTGCATTTTTCTTTTATGAGGTCCCTATCTACTGCACAAAAACAGGTTTTACTAATATTCAAACGAAGAAACCAGTAGTACTCCTGTGGTTAGTTACCAGATATGTACCTATGAGTTGGACTCAGAAAATCGAGCTACATTTATTTTATTTTAATTAAAACAATATATATCTACTGCAATAAAAAAGATTTGTGTGAGTCTGGTTTTTGATACAAGATTTTATATATAAAGGGCACCAAATGTAGCTTTAAATAATACTAAAGAAAAATAATAGAATATTGTACTTTCCCTATTTCTTATTAAATGTTTTAGATTTTTATATACATATATATTTGTACAAGATATCTAAAAGCTTAAAGGTATGCCTGAAAAAACCTAATGTTTTTTAAACTGAAAAGTATAAGTACAGCAGTCCATTATGGCATTCAACTATTTATATCACATTAATTGCACCAATGAAAATGTTTTTTGGCTTTTTAAGGAAGCATGTACATAATTTTCAAACATAGGTTATTTGAAACATTACTATGTATTAAACGTGCAACTATCAATGTATGTCCTTGAATCATTCACATACATTTAAGAAAACCCCACATATTTATTAAAAGATATATAAATCATTCTATTGAAAATTGCTGTAAACAAGCAATTACTTTCTAAATATAAAACAATCATCAGACTTCTTCATTGTCATAATAAAATTGCAGTGATTTTCCCCATTTCATACTACTAGTTTGAATATGTTAATCCTGTAATTAATTAATCAACATTTCATTAAAAAATTACTGATCTTTTCCTTTGATGTAGTTGTTAATAACAAAGGTACTTATACATTATATATATACTGTCGAGATAAATTTTGCCAAATCAAAAAACGCCATCCTATGCAAGAAAATAGGGCTGCGGTTCCCAGTGGTAAAGGTATCAGATCATGGCAGGCATGTCATGAGTTCAAGCCCAGTACCACTAAAGACCCGCCACGTAGGGCAGCGATGCACGTTAAATCTGTCGACAGCTGAAACGCCCTCCCGTTGGTGTGGTAGTTAGGAAAGGGGGGTGCCAGCTCAAGTGTCGTCCACGTCACTTGACCATGGTTCAAAATTACGTGGTCCGTCGTCAAAAGCCCTCGTTTAGCTAAAACAGTGCGACGTTAATATTCCCCTATACAAGAAAAAGATTGTGTTTGTACATGCACAGTAATAGTTTTCCATTATTGGTAGCATATTGTGGCTTTCTGTAACATCTTAATTTGCTGGATTGATCAACGGTATAATACTTACCATATTAATTAACAAAATCCATACCTTGCTCTTAACTGGTAGTTTTGTTAAAAGTTAATAAATCTTAATAACTTGTTTTTAATATTTATTTGAAAAATATATTTAAAGAAAAAAAAATCATTTGTCTAAAAGAACATTTGATGTCAATTGAATGAAAACTTTAAATTTAGTTTTAATATTCTAATATTCAAATTCCTTGCAAGACTGTCAAAATGTTAGTTTTTCATAATGACCTTAAGAAATTTAACATGCAGACAAGAATGCATTTATAGAAAAATTTAAAATGTGATTACTTGTGTAAAAAGTCATATTATAAACACTTAGTTTTATTACTACTTTGATCATTTATCCCTTATCTTGTGCTTCTCCACTGACCAGAAATTTAAAAAATCTTTGAAATAATTAATCAGAAAATATATAATACACATTTCTTTTTCTCTAGAAATTTTATTTCAATACAACAATGATATCTAACCTTGATAACTTACACTCATATGCAATAATTTAATAAAATTTTAAGGAGGGAACTTAATGTTCATTTAAGAACAAATAAAAAATCACCCTCCCCTCAAAAGGGACTACACTAGGATTTACACACTAATACTTTTTTAAGTATCAAAGGTAATTAATTTTCAATATTCAAATTGAAAAATTAATAAAGTTAACATTATTGTATAACATACAACTACAATTCGCAACTTTTAGGTACAAACAGCTTACGCAATTTCTTCATTATATTTTACATCAAATAAAACTTAGTATATCTGTGTAGTAATTGTTCTATTTTCCTCTTGTAAATATATTTAATTTGAAAATGTAAATGAAATCAAGTAAAAGACATATTTCACAGCCCAAAAAAGAATGTAAAAATTAAATAATCAAAAAGTAAGACAATTTTAAACTTCTGAGACATATTCATTTACAGTAAAATGTTTAAAACAGGTTAATATAATTGTAGACAAATATAAGCTATTCAAGGCTTTTGTACTATAGCGGAAGCAAACATATGTTTCTTGATTTAAATACTAAATAATTTTTATGGATTAGAATGTATTTTAATTTTTTAAGAATGTGTTAAATAGGTGGGTCCCTTGGATTAGTGATGTTTATCTAGATGCCAGAATGTATTTGGCTCTTCATTGTTTCGACTTCGCCTCACACCTATTGTGACATATAGGTAGTTTGGCGACTGATTCTGGTTGCCAAAAAATTGACTTTGCCAAGAGCCCCCCCCCCCTTTTCCAGTAAAAAATTAAATATTGCAGAATAAATTGAGATGACAAATGGTTGGTTTTCAAGATGGAAGTAAAATTGTTCATAATTTTGTCCAAGTTTGAATTTTTTATTAAAACATATACATAAAAAATTAACAAATGCTTTTACTGGATTTTCCATTGATAGATTCAAACCAATGGAAACATTTTATTTTTGTTTATATTTTAAAGACATATTTCAAAGAGTTTTATAAGAAAATCCAATATTAATATAATTTAGTTTTCTATACACTAATCTCAGTGCCGGTTTATCCATTTGACATTTAAGGCGGGGGCCCAGATAAGCAGGACTTAAACAGGCTTTCTGGTAATAAATTTCAGGGCCAAGGGCTGTAGATCTTATGCGCCCAGGGCCCGAAATGAGCTTAAAGCTGCACCGATTACTCTCATTGCCATGACATAAATGATTTATAATATAAAAGAACCACAAACACATTTAGTGAATCACTTTTTTTAATAGATTTCCAAATATAAAAAGTAGAATATCATTCTTGTTTAAACTAATGCTGGAGTCTAACAATAAAACTATATATAATTTTTTTCTTCATATTACATTGATATACAAGTCTCTTAATAAAAAGCAGATATCATCAAGAGCTATAAAGTGCATATAGTAGGTATATTGTAACATAAAATTTTTTTAAGATACTTTCAATTCAATATATATCAATAACTTATAATAGCATTACAATTTTAAAAGCTGCAAATTGTAAAATTTCATTTTTAATAACATTAACTGTGTGAATATAATTCCTTGTTACTGTTCTGACAGACAGCCCATCGTGGATCATAACCTTTCAAAATAATTGTTACTTAATATGATTTTCCTTTTTTCAGTTCAAAAACTATTTATCTGCCTCATTTCTTCTTAGGGGTAAAAAGAATTTCATATATTAAAACTGCAGTCAAAATAATTTCACTGCCTAAATTGTGTCACTTTTCACAAAAAATATTCATGCCTAATTTTTTTAGCAGCAATTAGACTAGAATGTACAGTTGTCATTATCATTCACAAGCTACATTTCACGCAAATTTTTATGCTTAATAATTACAGGCATGATCATACGTGAATATTTCTAAACACCAAAACGTCATTTGTAAAATAAATATTTTGGAACAAAATACATACAAATAATGATAAATATAATTTCCTATACAAAAAATTTCCACATTACAAATATCACAACATAACACAATTTTTCAATGATTTATATCTCTTCTTATCTTATCACTTCAACCAATTTTAGGCTTGTTTGTTGGATTTAAAACAATTAGAAGTACACAAGATTTCTAAAAATAAATTTCATTATCATTTAACAATTTGAAATAACATGAAACTTGTGCCACTAAAACAAGTCAACATATCATATTAGACACATATATGCATTATACTTTTGAAATAATATAAATTTACTCCATGAAGAATTTATTCACTGGCTAGTCATTTTCCCACAAACACCTTTTTTTAAATACATCAATTACAGCTTAGGAGAGATATAGTTAAAGTAATTTTTGATATGACATTTTTTTTAAAAAAAACTAGTAAACTAATACGTAAATGTACAAGACAACAAAAATATTTGTTCGCCAATAAATAATTATATTCGTTATAAGGATCAATGGACCATGATATCAATTAATAGAGAAGACATGCATAATACAACTGGTTCTGTGCAGTTTTACACCGTAGGGTAATAATACCTTCAAAGTCAACATAGTGGAATATCATTGTCAACATGGAAAAGAATGAACACACATTTCTTCACGTAATAATTATTGATTTTTTAATATTAATATACATGAACCATTCCAAATAAGAATGTCCAAAATAATATGTAAGTTATCAATCCACCAAAGAATCCACTAGTCAACAACTGTGTCCTGCTACGGAAATATTTTTCCCAATGCGAACCAGCTTTACCTAACAGGAATACCCACAAAACAACAGCGGTGAATACATAAAATCCAAATCCATATAATCCTGTTAAGCCAAGTACTCCAGCAGTACTACCGGATAAAGCTGCCATTGAAGTACGACAATATTCCAGCAATACCAGGTTGTGACGAACTGCACCTTCGCTGTAAGCGACGATCTCACCCTTTTCTTTCCTGTATTTCATTTTATTAATACTTTTTGACATACTTTAATAAATCAAAATTGGTTTCTGAAAAACTCTATCAGAATTTTCTAATATTATTCACATATAATAAAAAAACATATCGCGTGTTTACTATTTAATTGATATTCTATCCTCATTGGCAGAAGTTGAGTAAACTGTTGGCTGATGAATAGGAAACAAATTACATAGCGTTTAATTATATATATATTTTTTTTTTTACTTAAATTATAGCCCGTGTAATACTCTCGGGAAAAAAAATATTTAAATCTTTCATTAAAAATTTTCAAAATGAATTCGGAAACTGTAATCACTTCATCTCCCTCTCTGAAGAAATGGTCTTAGAGTGCTTTAAAAGGGAGAGGGCAGAGACAAAATAAATATGATTTATAATTAGATTATTCTTGTTTCGTTCTGATAAGGACTTTTTCATAACTCTTTGTAAATTACTTAAATTCATTCTTTAAAAGAATATCCCAGACAGAATAAGGGAAAAGATATGAAATGTCTAAGGTTGATTTTTTGGGGAGGGAGAGGGAGAAACTAAAAATATTCCTGCATGGAATATGTTGAACTTAACTTCTAACATTTGTTTCATTTGATAACTTAAACGAAAACATTTTTTTATTTCTAATGGGCTGCTGATTGGAGTTTTCCCGTTGCAAACCTTGCACATTCGCCGAAAGCTGGTATCTCTTTTTAGTGAGGCGTCATATAGGCGGATACCAATCATCGATGGTAATTTTGACGCCCAGTTTCCTCCCTAGAGAAGGCACCTGAGCTCTGACGATGCAAGCCCGTACTAGGATTTAATTTTTTCTCGAGCACCTAAGACAAACAGACACTCTAGGGATATTTTACATGCCGTATAATCACACGACATGGCCGCTGTAGATTTTCAGCATCATGAAAATCCACCGATTTGAACTGGGGTTGAACCCGCAACTTTAGGTGCAGAAGGGCAGCGACAAACCAGCTACGCCACTTAACCCAAAACATATCTACTAAATTTTCAATGAGAATTATTATAACAAAGAGTCAATATTTTCATTTTATAAAGAAAAAGACAGGCATGTGTAACCTACAATGGCTTGTGGGAGAAATATAAATAGCCAATTTTTAATTACCGTTCTTTTTTATTTCTCAATTCCAGTGCTGGTTTGGTCAAAAAAATTAGCCCTGTCATAAAAAAAAAAAAAAAAAAACCGAAATCGCCCCGATCCACCTTGCATCTGTACGGTCACCCGCCGGCAATATCTGTGTGTGCCGCTACTCAGTTCCACTGAAAAATAAATAACAAAAATGATAAGCTCATTCCTTAAGTATTTTACAGAAATTTAGTTTGACCACGTTTAACATTTATTTAATTCCTATATCCCCTCCTCCAACAAATTATACGATGAAGCCTGAAATTAAAGTTTTCTAAAATTCTTATATTTGATAGTAAAAAAATCATGTGAACTGTTCTTCGAAAAAAAAAAAAAAAGAAAAAAAACAGGGGATATTTAATGTGCATCACAAATAAATAAATTAATCCTTTCACCCTATCCCTTTTTTTTTTTTTGAGAACACACACACAAAAAAAGTAACACTTTTAGAAAAATATTTTTTTTATTTACTTTTTAAAAATATTTTATTTATCATTCTGTCTGAGCTATTTGAGAATTCGGTCCAGGAAATGGAGGTATATCATTATATGCACAATGCATAAATTTGTAATGCACATAAAATTTTAATACTGTTTTATATAAAAAGGAAGCTATTTAAATATAGCATGCTAAACGATTGAAAACGCTGCTTTCTTCTGGATCGTTATTGTTTCAAATTTCAATTTCTTGAGAAGATTTTAGTTAAAGAAACTCACTAAATATCTCTTCCCCCGATTTACTCGCTTTAATTCATTAGAAATAAAACCATGTATATCGGTGACATTTTTACCAAACTTTTGTCCTTATTTTCAAGCTTTTATTGCGTTTGGAATTTCAGCTTTAGCGTACAGAAGTTTTATGAAAAGAGAGAGGGGGAGAGGGAGAAGACGATTTTCGTCCAAACTTCAATTTTCGAATAAACAGTTTCGACCCCCAAAAAGAATGAAATAAAATATTCAGAACTGTTTACATTTAGCAACAACAACAAAAGTAATGCACTATTGTAATGATTTGGAATAAGCGCTTTATTTTTGACAAATTGTAAGGTCTTAGCAACTGTTCTCATATCAAAAGCTCTCATCTTAGATAATAATTAATTTTAATTTATTCAAAATATATTTTTACTTCTGAATCTAGTACTGATTTGGATGCCATTTGAATGTTTTAAATGTTTGATGAGTGATGACTCTCGAGATTAGGATATATCTTAACATTTCAGTTAAAACTACGAGTGGATTATTTATAAACACTCTGGAGAGCCAGCCACTGTAATACAGGTCTCAACATGAGAATAATGGAGGGGTATGACACAAATCTGTTTAATGCGATGCCGTTGGCACCCTCTATAACAAATAACAGGAATATGATAAAACTGATAGATCGGTACTGGCAGATTTTCAAGATTTTAGAGACTAAACGGAGCGTTATAGTGGACGCATGAAAATTGGGACACAGAATTTCCGAGGTATTGATCAAATTAAGTGTACAACTATTTCAAGGGTGTACCATCAATATCAGGTATCCAGGAAAACATGAAATCTCTGACATCAGTGTTTCGGGAAAAGGAAACAACGGAACCATCGATTATTGAAGAGAATCCTTATATGAGATAGACGTGCTGCATTATCTCAAATTGCGGCGAATTTTAATGCTGATCATTAACAAGTGTCAGTGTGGGAATTGTTCATCTGATCCTTATTGTATGGGTTTTCCGAGCCGAAGGCCCACTTGTATAACTTAGTTGACCACAGTGTTCAAAGCTATACACACCTCGCCTGAGCCCGTCAATACTGCCGTTGGAATATTGATGACTGGATGCACGTTTTCTGATCTGATGAGTCTCGTTCCTAATCGTAAAGGATGGATGGGTGTATACAAGTAAGGAGAAAAACTCTTAAATCCGTTAACTTTACGTATCAACTGGAACTCAACCAGTTATCGAGTCTCCATCAAATTCATGCACGATGTTTGCCATTGCTGAAACAGAAGCCTGACTCACAAGAAAACATGATCATTTATCTGCTTTATTTCCTCGTATGTTTAAATCATGGATGGGCATTAGGTCAATCGACCTATGGATTGCCAAGTCATTTTGGAGTGACTGTCTTTACTAAGACCAAAGAAGCGCATATTAATAGAAACATATTTATGGAGCACCGATGCCTGCTAAGCTGAAGAGTTGACTTTTCACAATCCCAGCGACTGTGTTTACTTAAGAAGATAATTCAATAAATAGGCTGACGACATATGTACCTTCACTGGAAGCGCTTGATGATGCTTAACACTCATATACTGCCGCTGTAGGGGAAGGGATGCGATCCCCACTTAGAAATTAGTGTTCTCCTTATTCCAACTGAAGGGTAGAATAAATGCTGATGATCAACTCTTCCCGCGATAGCATAAGATTGGCTATTAAAACCTCATCCCATAGCCACGCTTCTACGGGACCGGATTCTTGTGTTGATATCATGTCTCGCTATGACGCGGGACTCAGAAGTGAACAAATTAAGTACATACATCGGCTTCAAATGATTCATCAGTTCACGTATGTTCTCTCTTCACTGCATCGAATATGCCCACACTTCACGGTATGGCAGTCACTCATAGTTGTTCAAGCTCCCAATTTGAAAAGTTTGTATTACTTGTGTTTCTGTAGTAAAAATAATGATCTGTCATTTTTTAAAAGTGGGGTACAATGTGGTAAACAAGGGTTAAAAAAAAAACATATAATTTTAATAAAGAACGGTCTCTGGGTGGACCACAACAACTTGTGACGTCTTCGATTGGGGTGAACCCCACCCTTCCATTCATGCTAAGTTTTATGGCTCCGAACAGATGTTAAGGGACAAGTGCACGTGGCCATGGGGTCATTATTTATTGTCTGACCTCGGGCAAACGCCGACACCCCAGTCTGGTAGTCATAATGGCCAAAGAGAGCCGGAACCCCATTGACAATAGGCGAAGCCTGTATGAAAGAATCCGGTCGCCTCGGCTGGTGTCGAGAGAATGGGATTATAGAACCCAGGTGGTGTGATAGACAAGTGTATCCACAGATGTTCGACAAGAATGATGGTACCTTTACATTCCAGACTGACCGGGTATGTATTTGTGTTTGCCGCACAAATAGGACACGAATGTGGTCCGGGGGCGCTGGCAGACTTTTGTGGCCCGCCAATGAGAAGAGACGAGGGGCGTGGTGTGGACCCGCCCTGGTGTTTAAAAGAGTTTTTTTAGGGAACTAAGAGAAGAGCCCTGGATGGAAAAAACTTGAGAGGAGCCCTGAAATAAAGACTTGGACGGTGGAGATAGAAAGAAGAGAGGATGAACGCCGGTGGCGTTGAGAGATGATCCGGGAAAAAGATTGAACACCCACGACTGAGGCTGCCTGTACCGGCTTGGCATATTTATTGGACTTTATTACTTCATATATAGTAACCTATGAAGCAAATAAATACTGTTTTAATTTTAAAATGAGGCTGTGACAATTTTTCTTTGTTTGTTATCTACTCACGACGTTACAAACTTAAAAACATTAGAAGTAGACCGTATCCTGGAAAAGTCTGCCCACCTCGGCATTAAGTTCAGTAGTTCAGTATTTAACTGATTTTTCAAGTTTCTTGCACGCGTTATTTGAACATAACAGCAGATAAACAAATGCTATGTAACGAAGCACTTAGACACAATGATTTTGGTATGACTAACTCATTTTCACTGTGAACCCAATAACACTGCATTCAAGGTCAAATAAATGAGCGGTATTACTTTCGGAAGTTTGTTTCACTAATGACATCTACTAAGTGAACTATCTTTTGCTAAGCAATAGTCATTTATAATGATAAATTGCTTTGGTGTCGAAACGACACCATAGGATTTTCTAGGTATATTTAGTTGTAAAATCTCTTCTAACTTTCTCCTAGAACCACAAAACTTCTTTTGCGTAATCACTATGGAAAATGATTGAAATTCACGAAAAATTTTCAAAATCTCTGCAAAAATGCGAAACAAAAACTAACTAAACAAGTTCCGGTGTTCAATCGACACCGACGGACGTTCTACTGTTAATCACTGCTAAATATATAACTATTTTACAACTAAACATCTTATTTGGTTAGCAGCATTTTATTGCAATCGGTATATATATTTTCTTTGAATATCTTAATTAGGGAATTATTTAATACATCCAAACATTTTCACTTAGTATACTTGCTATCGGAACAACCACATTCACGGTATTCTTTCCTTTTTGCACCACCATCCTCTCTTGCTCGTTGAACTGAATCCTCTCTAATAAATTACAGTTTAAAATCTAAAAAACACCCTTTTACAATTAATCGAACTGAGTTGTAACCTAATCTTGTAGTCGCCAAATATGAAAAGGATATCTTAGATTAGTCGCCAGATGCGGGATGAGATCTGAAAATGGGAGAAATCGTTAAACCTGATGATCCTGATCAGGACAATGGAATAAAATTATTAAATTATTGTATTGTCATCGGTCCTGGACAAGTGAGCAAAATTTCGAATTAATCTGACTTTTTAAATTGGAGTTCAAAGATTCCGTTATATACAAGAGAAGCTTACGAAAGGGTGTTAAAAAAGGCTTTGAATATCCTGTTTCAGAGCTTTTTGGTAAGAATGAACATAATTAACGTTTACAAAAGTAATCATCTGCTAGATAGCGGCCTGAGAGTTTGAAAAAAATCTCTGTACTTAGTACTAATTAAATAATTATTATTAACACTAGCGTAGTTAGCCCTGAAGAGTCCTGTATCAAGATTCTTTGGGGGTCCTCATTTGGAAATGGGAGCTCTGTTAATGGGACTGTTGATAGAGCATTTTAAGATTTTTTGCTTTCACATGTTGGGGCCCCTGTAGCTCGAGGGCCCCGTATCATTAATACGGCTGATACGGTGAAAGCCGCGCCCCTGATTATTAATATGATATATTATTTGAATTTATATATATATAGCTGCTACCTTCATTATCATAAAAATGTAGCTGTAGGCCAGTGATGGCGAACTTATGATCCGTGGGTCAGACACTGACCCATGCAAGCTTTTTAACTGACCCACAATTGCTAGGCAACCACTTGTTTGCTTACGAGGGTTTATTAAGATTTTCTAATTTGTGTGGACTATTTATATTCTATTTGAATTTTTCAAGCCCATTGACACAAATGGAATTTAAAGGCTGTCTATAACCTTCGGTTTGATTATTTCAGTTCCAAGCACTGGCGTAGCTAGTTCTAAGTGGACCCGTATCCAAATTCTTTGGAGGCCCTTTACGGTGGGTTCTCAATATTTTACGATACCATCTTACACATTTTGGGGCCCCTGAAGCTTGGGGATCCAGTATCATTGATACACCCCTGGTTCCAAAGCTACGCAAATGACAACAAATGTATATTAAAGTATGCGGTATTTGAAATAAAGCAAAAGTGTTTACAAAATATCAAATAAAGTGCATAATTTTACTCTTATTTTGTTTGTAGAAAAAAAAATCGAAAACCAAAGTAAAAAAACCATATTTAAAGCACTTTCTTCGGATAAAACGCACTTTAATTAGTTATGTTTGTATAAAGATACTTTCATAGCTCCCTTTTTTACCCGCGTTGTAAGCCAATTGAATTTAAAAATATTTAGTTTTAAAAATACCCAGTTAAAAAATTTTAAACTTAACTCTGGTGCAAATGTGCATTAGTGCCCCACGCGCTAGTACTAAAAAAATATGAACAAAATTTGACCCTCGTCTCAAAAAGGTTCGCCATCCCTGCTGTAGGCCAAGGGGTGGGGGTGGGGACTTTTCCAGGATACGGGCTACTTCTAATATTTTTAAGGTATTGCGGTCCAGCCTGTAGCGTGGGTGTGGTCATTCTCTATTAAACTTGTATGTTGTCTTTCCTTAACATTTTTTAGACATTGTTCCCGTTTTTTAAAATATGATAGATTACTATTTTTATTACAAGTAACACAAAATTGTCAAGCTGAATGCTCGAAAATCTATGAGCGTCCCGTGGAAACGTGGACATATTCAATGTAACGAGTACAGAACATACGTGAAACGATGAATATGAAACATACATATGTATTTTATTTATTCGCTGCCGAGTCCCGTGCTATCGCCGGACATGACATCAACACGATAACCCAATCCCGTGAAAGCGCGGGGTATGGGATGATGTCTAAGTAAGCAACCTCGTGCTATGTCGGGAAGATCTATCATCAACATTTATTCTCCCCTTCAGTCGGCGTGAGGGGTAAAACTCATTTATTGCAGTGATTGCATTTTTTTTTGTCCCACATCGGCAATGAACGTGTTAAGCGTCATCGTGCGCTTCAAATTAAGGTAGATGCGTTGTCTATACATTTTTCGAATCATTTGCTTAAGTAAACACAGTCGCATTGACTGTGAAAAGCCGATTCTCCAGCATAGCTGGAGTTCCATCAGTTGCTTCTTTTAGAATGCGCGTCTCAGGCCTTATTAAAGGTGGTTACCCCCAAATTGTTTTGGTGGTCCACCGGTCGATCGCGATCAACTTAATGCCCATCCCTGATTTAAAGGAATTACAAATTCACTAACACGCAAAAAGTGCGAAATTAAAGAGTGTAATGTAAATACAACTTAAAAAGTGCATGCATGAAAATGCTGTGCGGAAAATGAACAGGAAAAATTGAGAATATCACTGTATTCATTGCAAATGAGGTATGTACAACACATTATGCATAAAAACGATAATTCGAAAACGGGTATTTTTTTTATCAATACGCAGCAAAATATTCCCACTCCCCCATAGGAGTCGATTTCCGTAAAATCCTTTCTTAGCAATTTTCCATTCGACAAAAGTAACATGCTTGCTAAATTTCATTACGGTAAGTAGTAGTTCGATAACGAAAATTTTTGTATAAATAAGTCCCAGCTACTCCCCTCCCTCAATAGGAGTCAATTTCCATAAAATCCGTTCTCAGCGGATCTATATTCAAAAACAACAAAAATATGACAATGAAATTTCAAATCTGTACATCTAAAAGTTCAAAAACTGTAATATTTATCTCTAACACCCGTTTAACCCACTCAAAGGCCTTTCGGGTCTATTCTCTAAGCACTTTTTGTAGCTGTTATCTACTACTCCATGAAAGGCCAAAAGGCCTGCCAAATTTCTAGCATGTTGGTCTAATAGTTCAAAAACGAGAATATTTATGTATAACACCCCTTGGGGTTCAATTTTTGTAAAACCCCTTGTGTAGTGGACTAGTAATCGTTGAAAGGAGCATGCCCACCAAATTTAAAGTTTGTAGGTTTAATAGTTCAAAAACGGAAATATATATCTCTAACACCCCTTAAGCCCCCGTAGCTTCCTTTAGAGGTCAATTTTATTAACTGAGAAACTTTCTCGGGCATGCGACCAACCATTCCCCTAAGTTTCATCGCAATCGGATGAACGGTTCAGGAAGGTATAACGCGCACACGCACACACACACATTTTTATTTATATAGATTGTTGTATTACTTTCTCTACATTTAATATAATGCACCATATTTGATAAATAAACACTTTTAAACTCTTGACAATATTATTTCATCACTTCACTGAAACAATTCAGGGATTTGATCAAATCACTTAACTTTCTTCTGGGAAATGAACCTCAAGAGACGTTATTTTAACGTCTTCCGTGAATTGATTGTATCCCTTAGGGCAGTGCTTCTCAAACTTTAAATACTGGCGCCCCCCTTTTCAATCACAATTTTTATCGCGCCCCCCTTATACGTTAATAATATACTGAATGCAATAATAATGCACTTTGACGCTAAAGCTACAATAAGCGATCTTTTAATTATAAACCATACAAATTAATAACATAAGTATTAAATTTTGTATACGTTACTTTTAAGCAAAAAAAAAAAAAAAAAAAAAAATTAATAAANAAAAAAAAAAAAAATTAAGTAATAGGATAATTGTTATGTTATTTTCCCTTTCTCTCTCTCTCTATATATAATTTTTAAATTAAACATATTGCAAAATGCGGTGGCTGCTTAGAAGACAAAATATAGATATCAGCTAAATATAGAAAAAGAACTCAGAGAGAGTCAATTTCTAATCATAAGCATTTCTTATAAAAATTTAGCTTTGCAAGACAAGCCCAATTCTTAATTTAGTATTAATTAATTAGTTATAAAATACTCTGTGCAGCACACACAAACTGATACATTAAAAGTATACCGGCTAAAGTGCCCGCTCTTTGCACGAGTTCATTTATAAGAAAATAAAACATTGATATAATAGCTGAATTGTAAGGAGAGTAAAGCCAAGTGCGCGACAATGTTTACAAAAATGTAAAATGATTTTTTAAAAATGATTGCTCAAATTATAATTAGTTTTAAGCGAATTGTAATTTTAAGCCTCATGGAATTAGCATTTATAATTGACGTTATATAAGTAATGAACAATAATATAAAATTCCGATGAAGAATAATTGTATTATTTTTAATATTTAAAGTGAAAAGATTTTTTACCCGGGAGCAGGCGCGCACTCGATACGGTCGAGCGGAATTATTGAGTCACCCCAATCCTTTTTTTTATAATTATTTTATTGTACATGATACAAAACGTGATTCCAGTGAATAATTTAATTAAGAGAAAGAGTAAACTTACCTACTTTCAAGGACTTTTCAATTTTTCTTTGGTAACAAATAAACAGTTTTGCCAGAATTAACTATTTCGTGATCTGTGTGTACCGCGCGACCACTTCCGGGTAAAAAGTGTATTCATTATGTATGTTACTGCTAAAAAACGTTTTTCGTTATGCTTTATATGTTTGAGAATACTCATAAAAATAAGTCTTGGCCAAGTAATCCTGCAAAGTGCTCTCCGTGGCTTTCCAAATATCATAAAACTCTTTTGCATGGAAAAGAGCGCAACAGAGAAATACATTACTTACAACTTCCTTGAATGAGAAACAAACACATAAGAGAGGGGTCATAATTAACTGTACCAATAACTTAGAAGGTCAAACAGAGATTATCAGTAAAAACAGATTACAGCTATAATGTGCAGTATTCCAAAAATAATCACAGTGATGAATTTTTTATGTTCCTAAATTTTTTCGATTCTGGGTCTGGGATTTGTTTTTTTTCTGAAAGAGTAGTATGTTAGATTTAAAAAGAAAACTTAATAAAAAATCTCTCATCATGGGATTACAGTAAATCAAATAAAGTTTTTTTTATTTGGTTATAGGATCAAATATAGTTAATTAGGCATTGAAAAAGTTTTTATTTTTGAAGGATGACTTAATATCGCCTGTAAATTATATCAGAGTAAAAGTGCATTTTTTATTATGTCTGAAAGTATTTTATTTTAATTCATTCCAGTAAATTAACTATTTTTTAAATCTTTTACTTTCGATATGCTCGCGCCCCCCCCGGGGGGCGCGCCCCACAGTTTGAGAAACACTGCCTTAGGGATCTGATCAGTGCGCGGAATTGATCAATTTTCTTTTTTTTTTCTGAACGTAATTTTCATGAAGATTAATGAAAGCAATGGGTTGGAGATAATAATTTTTCATCCATTTACGAAAATGCACGGTACATGTCAATAATGTCTGCTGTAAGTAAATGATTTATGATGGTTGTTTACAGTAGCGCACAAAAAATTTTTCCAAGGGTGGGGTCCAGGGTCGAAAGTCCACCATTCTTGCACCATGCTTCTTTTGATTTTGTCTGATTTTTGGGAACAAAAAACAGTAAGAAACTAATTATTGAATAAATAATTAGTATTAATTAATAAAATTAATCATTAAAACAAATATTTAATTAAATTTTACGTATTATATACTTAAAATTATAATCAATCGGGAAAAATGGATTTTCCTTTCTTTTTGTTTTGTTTTTGTTTTCAACTCTTCGATACTTGAAATCTGATTTGACTCGAACTGAACCTACAAAATGGTACCAGATATCAACACGATCTGTAGTATCAGAAACAAATGTTAAGTGTTTTGATATATGATATCGCTTTTTTTTTAATTCAACACTGATTAAAAACAATAAAGCTACTTTAGAATACAGTTAGAGCAATAAAGTAAGTGAATATTTCTGTACCGTGTATATTGTCTTACCATGAAAATAAACTTTTAGTTCATTCAATGTGTTTAAATATTAAAAATTTCAAAATAAAAATTTGGCAATTATTAATACTAGAAAATAGTTTAAAATTTTGGTTTTTGGAACTTTACTTTGAAAGTATCGTTAAAAGTTTCTTTTTGGCATCATTTGACCATGAAAAAAGTTTCAGATTGATAATATGTTTGTTTTAACATATGTTATATCACCCTTTGAACAACGTATAAATATAGAAATCTATTTATTCATATTGAGTGATTATCCGGCATTTTCCTGCAAGGTAGTACAGCTATGTCATGTCACCTTAAGGTATCCGACTACGTTCGGAATTGTTATTTTGAAAAAGCGTATAAATGAATAATATTTATGATATTTAGTGTCACTTAGATTAGAAAACGTATATAAAATTGTTTTAAGAATAGTATTACAATAAAAAATTACTTAAGTATAATATTTTGACAAAAAATGAACATAGAATGACGAATTTTCAAAACATTCTCCTTTCATGCAAATTTTTATTATGAAATTATATTTTATTTTGCCTGTGTATAAGCTCAGACCTCTGTACAGAGGCTGAAATAGAATTTTTGAAATACATAACTCAGAAGTGGATTTATCCATATTTTACTACAACAGAGGAGCGAAATTTTAAGAAAAGAAAACGCCGATAATTATTTCAATGGGTGGTAACTCTGAAAATAATGTAAATTTTTCAAAAGTCCTAGTTCAGACTCTCTGGAGAAGTTTTTACTTTATATAAGCAAAATATTAGTATTATAGAAGCATTTCTTATAAAGGGAGAATGTTTTGAAAAAAGGTTATTCTAAGTTAATTTTTTGCCAAAACATTGTATTTAAATAATCTGTTTTGTCAAAATGTCCTTAAAACAATTTTATGCATGTATTCTATTCTAAGTGAAACTAAATATAATGAAAATTATCCATTTATACGTTTTATAAAATTACAGTTCCGAATGTAGTCAGATACCATAAATGGAACTTTTCTTTTAAAAAAATTTTAAATTTAAAAAAAATGGCACGTGTGAATTACTTGTTTTAGTTTTACTTATATTTCCTTACTGCATGTTTGGAGAATTGCTCGTTTCTTATGTGAGAAAAAACATGCTCTTAAAATAATTCATACATTTAAATGATGTGAAACTAAACAATTTTCCTTCTGTCTAAAAAACATTATGAATATTGAATGAAAATAAATGCTTCAAAATAATTTTTCTTTAAATTTTGTTTTGGAAAAGCAAAAGCTGTTTTAATAATATTTAAAAAAAATGTCAGGAATTATCCGTTCTAGTTCTCTTTTTAAAGATTCGAATTGATATTTTAATGGAACGTTAGCATTTGCTCTCTTGATGTAATCGATAATAATATTCTTAACTCAATATATTATTTAAATAAATAATAAAATAATTTTTATATATAAATTTGAACTATAATTTTAAATCATTTTACGCAAAATCGTTTGGCGAAATAAAATTCAAAAAAAATAATAAGGTTAGCCATATTCGTAAGAATATAGAACAGTATGATTAATGTTTACGCGCTTCATAGAACACTTTCATTAAATTATATTTGTTGATAATTGTAAATATGTAAACACATCGATTGTAACTTGAAAAAAGATGAATTCACCCTCTGGACGCTTATTGAACTTTCTGATAAATTAATTTATTCAATCCCCACATTAACTATTCTAAAATTACAGAAATGTAGTTCTAGGAGTGTGCATAATTTGTGTAATCATAGCTTCCAGGTCAAAGAAATGTATATTAGATAATTTTTTTATAAGTACAAAAATGGTTATATAAACAAATTAAATTCATTTCTGAAATTCTTTGAATGAAATTTAGAAAACAGCAACATATTGGCCTCTGTCATAGAGATTTTTAAATAATTACTATCTAAAAGTTCTTAACATAATCTATTTCAGAACACTGTATTATCGATAAACTCTTGATCTTTGCACACTGCGCTTGTTTTAAATAGTATTCATCCTTTTTTTAATCACATTTTACGTGTTGTTTTATTGCACTTCCTTGTTGTTTTTTTTATAACAAATGTAAAGGTAAAAGCCTCATATTTTACTTTATAATTTCCATCTGTGTATTGCTGATTAATTTAATTGATCTATTGATTTTTTTATATTGATTTGTATATTTTTGTGAATTATTTTTAAATTCATTTCAACTGTACTTGGCCTCTGTGAGAACTGTCATAGAATATTAAATTAATTCAGCTAAATACTTTAAATTGAAAAAAAAATCGTCAATTAATCATAAGATGTAATTAATTATAATAAGAAGTAATTAATAATATGTATAATTAATAAGATGCTAAACCTAATTTGATATTTGGAAATAAAAAAAAACTTAAAATTTTTTAAAAATAAAATAATAAAATAAAAATGGTTGAACGGAAAATAAATTATAATTCAACTCTGATAATTATTCGAAAGTATAAAATAAACAAAAGAAATGAAAACAACTTTTAATTTTTCGAATGTGAAATTATGATTGATAATGAGCTTTAATTTGCAAATATATCTTTTGATTAATTAGTCTGCATATTAATGAAAATAAAAAGAGATGAATAGAGAGAGTGAATGTTTAAATAATTAAGCATTCTTATTTATGACTATATACGATTTATAAATGTTAGATGAAAAAAAAAAAAAAAAAAAAAAAAAAAAAAAAAAAAAAGAAAAA
>BMAV01009120.1:322499-355313 GCA_019973955.1 Trichonephila inaurata madagascariensis | reverse complement strand
GTTAAGGGTTAAGGTATCCCACTGTCTTAGAGTGGCCGTGGTAGCCTCCTAGTGATACGATCATGCAGTCATAGCCTGCATGCCATATATATAAATTCGAGCCCTATTGATATTGAAGACCCGCCTTTGGCGTAGAGTAGAAATTTAGAGAGTGGTGTTAGCTTAAGTGTCATCCTCGTCACTTCGGCATGGATAAAAATTACGAGGTCTGTCGCCAAAAACCCTCTTGTTGCTTTATAGTGCGACGTTAAGTAACACTCACCGAATGTTTTAAAATAGAGGATTGAGTCAAAGATTGACAAAAGCGTTTTATGGTTTTATTTTGTGTTGATCTTCATTTATATCACTTTTTATAAACTTTCAGCAGTATTTTCCCAATTTGATATTTTTTTCTTTACAATAATTTTAGCTTTCTCTTCGTATAATTTATTAAACAAATCTGTGAAAACCCACAAAAAAAATTCATATCTCAAATTTAAAAAAAGAAAATCTCTCTTTTAGTCGGATTCTCTAGAATTGTGTAACGTGAGATAGGGCTTATATATTATTATATGTTTGCTTGAAATTTTGAACTTTTTGTCTTATTACAGAAACAAACATATTCAAAAAATTATATTTTTCAAGAACTGGCATTATTTTTTATACGTTTTGTTTTATATTTCGAAATTCTACAGCGAATTGCTGTTTTACCATATCAGACATAGTACATTCTCCGGAAGCTGGTATCACTTTTTAGCGCGGCACCCTATAGGTGGATACCAATCGGTGCCGGTAATTTTGACGCCCAGTTTCCTCCACAGAGAGAGGCACCTGAGCCATGATGATGCGAACTTGTACTAGCATTTAACTTTTCCGAAAGCACCCAAGCCTTACGGAATCATTTACATGCCGTATAATCATACGAGATGGCCGCTGTCGATTTTCTGCATCATGAAAATCCACCGACTTGGGTCGGGGTCGAACCCCCAACTTTGGGTGCAGAAGGCCAGCAACAAACCAACCACGCCACCCAGTTGGCATGAATCAAAATATAACTTTAGCTTTTACCTATTTCTTCTTACTTTAATGTCACTTGAGAACTTTTAAGGCGTAATACCTTTTAAAACGCAGCAGCTTTCATATTTTGTATCTCTGATCTTTTGTCAATTCAGAACTCATAGTCAAGGGTGACCTGAGTATTATTGCATACTTAGCTGACAGCTCGGCCAACTGCTGTATACTTATTATTGTGAGGAAGCTATTGTATATGTATGTGAGGTGCACTATAATTACTTTAATCTCTTTTGACTTAAATTTCCGAAGTTTTAAGTAGTCCACTTGATTTGATTTTTATTTCTGTCGCATTCTAAGGCAACACGAAGGGCTGCGGTAGCCTAGCGGTCAAGGTAAGCCGGTATGTCATGAGTTCGAACCTAGTACCGCCGAAGACCCACTGTGTAGGGGAGAGATGCCCGTTAAATCTGTCGAGAGCTGTGGTGTGGTGTAGTAGTTAGGAGAGTGAGGGTACTTGCTCAGGTGTCATCCTCGTCACTTGAACGTGGTTCAAAATTACGAGATCAGTCACCAAAAGCCCTCGAGTAGCTGAACAGTGCGACGTTAATATTCACTCACTCATTACAGCAACACGAGGGCTAACGTGGTGGACCTCGTAATTTTGAACCTTAGTCAAACGACGAGAACAATACCTGAGCTGGCAACCCCTTCTCCAAACTTCCATCCCACTCCAACGGAGTACTTTAAGCCTTGAAAGATTTAACGTGCATTAACTCCTCTTCATGGTGAGTCTTCAGTGGCACTAGATTTTGAACCTGCGGCTCAACAATACTGGCCAAGTGTTCGCAGCCGTAACCACTTAGTTACCATGACAACACTTGGAACTTCCAAACATTTCTTGTGGCCGTGGAAGCCTATTGGTCAAGGCATCGTATCTTGGCTGGCTTGTCACGAGTTCGAGATCAGGACCATTAAAGATCCGCCGTGTAGGGGAGAGATGTACGTTAAATCTGTCGAGAGATAAAAAGTCTTCCTGTTGTTGTGGTGTAGTAGTTAAGAGAGGGGGTGCCAGCTCAGGTGTCGTCCTGGTCACTTGACCATGATTCAAAATTACGAGGTCCGTCGCCAAAAGCTCTCGAGTAGATGAACAGTGTGCGACGTTAATATTCACTCACTCACCCAAATATATTTCCTTGTGTTTCTACAACGTTTTGAAGCAGTGATGGAATGCTGCTTTTCAGCGAGAGAGCAACTGGTCTTCTGTATTTTGCATAATGTTTACTGAATCATTCTGGTAGTTTTCTTTCTTTTTTAAGGGAGGAGGAAGAGTTTATAGTCCTGGGAATCACCAAACCTTTGTCAAAATATAATTAATTAGAGTTTTTCTGTTCCATGAACACACACACACACAAAAATCCAATAGAACCAACCCATGAACACTTTTTCACATATCGGTAGTAGGCAGAATGACGGCTTCCAAATGGAAAAAGTTGTGTTAGTTTTATTTATTAACGTAGAAAAAGTTATGGCTATATATTTCTTCACCCATTTAGCATTAATATATTGTGATATATTCTATTTTAACAAAAATTAAAGGGTATATTAAGCATGGCAAATGAGTGAGGGAATGTTTATTAAAGTAGCACTACAAAGCAACATGACCTCGTAATTTTGAACTATTGTCAAATGTCAAGAATGACACCTAAGCTAACCCTCCCCTTTTCGAACTACCACTCCACGCCAGTAGGTTTTAAACATGGGATTTCGTATAAGTGAAGTTACATTTTTTCATGTTGTATTTTTAATATCTGAATATTTTTTATAAGGCTCTATAACAAACTAATAATATTCTTTACAAGAAATGTGCTAACATATTTTCTAAATCTGAATAACTTTTTCCTTAACTTAGTGTTTAATTTCTAAATTTCGAATTCTAGTAGATCAGTATCTATTTTCTTTTAAAATCTGATCTTTCACTACCACAATATTTCCAAACTTACTTCTAAAAGAACTAAATTTACAAAATACCATAACCATGTTTCAAATTAAACAATTGAATCACACAACAACAAAACATGACATCGTAAATCCCACTCCTTGATTGTTCCTTCAGACGGGTGATTGTTTAATTATCAAATTTACGATCTGGGAATTCACGAGGCATCCCTTTCAAGGATCCACCGTGATTAACACTAATTAGAACTAATCCCCAGAACCTACCATAACTTTCGAATGTTTCTTTTTATTTTAAAGAATCTTTTAACGGAAAAAAAACTAAACCACACCGCTTATATGAATGTTTTCGATATTTTCCCACTTCTAACTCAAACGGCAACTATATAGGTGAAGGTATTCGAGAAAATCAAGATCTTTAGTGTAAGATTCGCTACCGTCAGCTCACGCAAAACAAGCATAGAAGCAGCTGTGTCTATACGAATACTTCAAGTCTTCTAGACGGCGATTTTTAATGTTATTAAAAGGTGCTCTTCAAAAGAAACATTACATAAAGAAAATCTTGCTTTTGAAGGTGGTGCTGGATACTATAGAGCAATGGTCAAGCTTGAGGAACCCGATTCTGGGTACGCTTGGGTGATAGCGTTCGCAGCTTGCATCATCAACATGATATTGTCCGGTATGTCCCGGATGATCGGGATTTTGTATGTAGCGATCATAGATGAGTATGGGGTGTCGAGGAAAGAAGCCTCTCTTCCGTTTACAGTGAGGAATGCGATCCGATATCTTTCGGGTAAGTTTTGACCCATTTTTAGTTTTATGAATTATCTTTCTGATGCAAGTACTATCTTTCACATCATTTGATGATAGTAATTTAAATCACAAATACAGTGATTGACTACTTTAAAATTAATTTTGAAAAAAAAAATTGCTCTTAGATATATTGATAATTCTTAAAGCTTTTTGTTTTCAATTGTAAGTACAGTAAAATCCGGCGTATAACGCGCACCAATACTTGCATTTTTTTAATTTTTAGGTACATTCGCCGTACAACGCGCACCCCCTATTTTAAGGGGACGTGGAACGATTTACTCAAATATTTTTAATTTAAGAATTTTTGAATTTTTTTTTTTTTGTTACCTTCTATGTGTGTATACCACGTATAACAGATTGTGTGCTCAAAATTTCATAAAAGGCTAGCACTTAAATTTTTTAAGGAAAAAAAAATTGTGAAGTGATTTTAAAACGCTACTCCTCTTAGAAAAATTTACGTACACGTATGAAATTTGATTTACAAGTACGTCAAACTATCTACAACAAAAGTTGATATGGGTTTTGCGATAACATGATTGGTATTCGTACAATACTTCTTTTTATGAATGCTTATTGAAAATTCCTTAACAAATGTATAAATCCTGAGTTCAATTATTTTTTTAAAAAATAAGTATTGCTTTGATTAGAAAATGCATACCAACTTTTGTTACATGTATTATTAGCAATAGGTAAAAAAAATTTCAAAGTATTAGGCAGAATAGAAAAAACGCCTTAGCATTTTAAATGAAGACAAAGTAGTTATTTTATCTTTCTGAGATAAGTAAGCTTCAAGTTTTGATTTGCCACAGGAATGTGAATAAAAACGAACGTAAAAGCTATCATAATTCTGCGTTTTTTTAGGTTAGAGCTTTCAAATTTTAGGCGGTTTTAGAAAAAAGTATAAAGAATAATTTAGGCTAAAAAAATTATATTTGATTTTTTGACCGATTTTTGTCATTTGAATCGTACTGTGTCCTCTTAAAGAAGAAATCTGAAATGATGTACGGGCGCAATTTTTAATGTTTTTATGTAATTTATTCGAGGTATTATCCCAGACTTTTGAATAAATAGTATACTTCTAGAACTATAATTCTTTTAGTTCACAAGGCATGCCATTTTTTTTTAAACAGTATTTCGATATGTGTAGAAGTAATTCTTTTTATGCTCATTAACTTTTGTTATTTTTAAAGCTATTGTTTTCATATCCGATGTATAACGTGCATCCTTAAATTTCGATCTTATTTTTTGAGTTAAAAGTGCACGTTATACGCCAGAATTTTATGGTAGGTATTATATAAGTTTTGACAGCAAAATATAAACATTTTAGCTACATGTATAACGAACATGTTTTGTGTTGACATTCCGTATAATCATATACGACATGACCGCTGTCAATTTTCTGCATCATGAAAATCCACCAACTTGGTCCGTGTTTTTGCAAAAGCGCATAAATGGGTAATTTTCATGATATTTAGTGTCACTTAGATTAGAACACATGTATAAAATTGTTTTAAGGACATTTTGACAAAAAAAAAAAATTATTTAAGTATAATGTTTTGGGAAAGAATTAATTTAGAATAATCTTTTATCAAAATGTTCTTTTGTGAAAAATGCTTCTATTATAATAATATTTTGCCTGTCTATAGCTCAGACCTCTCTACAGAGGCTCAACTAGAAGTTAGAAATGTATAACTTAGAAATGGGTTTATCCATATTTTACGACAACAGAGGGGAGCAATTTTAAGGAAAAAACGCCAATAATTATATATATATATTTCAATGGGTGGTAACTCTGAAAATAATTTTCAAAAATTCTAGTTGAGCCTCTGTAGAGAGGCTTGAATTATTTACAGGCAAAATATTATTATAATAGAAGCATTTTTCACAAAGGGAGAACATTTTGAAAAAAGATTATTCTAAGTTAATTTTTTGCCAAAATATTGTACTTAAATAATTTTTCTTTGTCAAAATGTCCTTAAAACAGTTGTATATATGTATTCTAATCTGACTAAATATCATGAAAATTATCCATTTATGCGCTTTTTGAAAATCACAGTTCCGAACGTAGTCGGATACCTTAACCTAATATACTTATTCGGATTATTTAATATAAGTTTTATGACATTGAATCAGGTGGATATTGAAAATGTTGATTCACGTTTATTGACTAGGATATTTCTATTTAATCCTCTTCAAGTTAAAAATAGAAATAATTTCGCAGTAAAATGTTAAAAAAAACCCTCAAAGATAGCGAAATGTAGAAAAATATTACTGTTTCCAACAATTAAACTGATTGTAAGAGTAAGCAAAAAAATATATTTTGCAAGATAGCGTATTACTTTGAGGTCAAAAATAGAAAGGTAATAAAATATTCCTTGTTTGACTGTTACGAAATGCTGCTAATAACTCTCAACAAAACAATTTGGTAAAAGTCAGATTCGATGCTTTTTTGTTTGTTTATATTACATTATAATTTAATGATTGCTCTTATACAAGCATGGCTTTAAAGCAGCGATACTTAACCTGCGTCCCACTGAACCTTTTTAAGTGGCCCGGTCAGTGCCCATTGCTCGGAAAAGTTCATTTATTTAAGAACAATATATAAAAAAAATTGGATGTCAAGAAACGAAATATATTAATTTTGCTTTTTGCTGTCGATGTCATACGAGTGCGAATTGATATTCTTTTTCTATTTGTAACGGTTAGGGTTAGTAATAACAGACAACAGTGGAGCAGTGACAGTTTTATAGGTGGAACTAATTTTTAACTAACTTTCATATCTAGCGAGCGAAAAATATTCGAAGAAAATATATCGTTTCAAAACGATTGGGAGGTTGACTATTTTGTAGTTAAAAACAGACATGGATCAGTAATTGTGTTTGATTTGTCACGCGAAAGTGTTGTATTTAAAAGATACCAATGAACAGGAAACATTCAATGACACTTTTCCTTGTTTTTTTCTCTTTCAAGAAGTAATAAATAGGCTTTCTTGAATAATCTTTGCAGCAGCAGCAGCAAAGTGTTTTGCAGGTGGTAATGTCACAGTGGTAACAGACATCTTATGAAGTTTGTTACATTACTGGTAATCATATGAAATCGTTTACTGATGCAGAAATTGTGAAGGAGTGTTTCATAAATGCTTCTAATTAGTGTTAGTGACAAAAATAAATAAAAAAGTATAAAAAAACATAACTAAAAAAGCAAAACAAGAGTTATATTTTGATCAATTTTCCACATTTTACCCCCTTTATACTCATGGTATGCCCACGTGAAAATGCTAATATATGTTTGCGGCCGCCTGAATTAGCTGACATATGTATGCGGTCCAGCTGAAAAAAGGTTGAGTACCCCTGTTCTAAAGAAATAAACTGAAGGCACTTCTGAAGAAATTTCAAATTTATTTTTAGAACACATTTTTGATTGACTACAATTATCCCAATTTTAAACGAGTGATCTGATTCTTTACATAAGTTATGCTAGATGTTTTCAATTTTTTTTAAAATCATTATTTTGGATAAAAATATTTCTCAACATGTAGAGGAGATATATTCTGGTTTTTTTTCATTCAGAGAAGTTATCAATGTGTCCCTTGTACTGTAAAAAATTCTAATAAAGTGTCACCTCATAGCACAAAGTAAAACTAACAATATTTTGAATAAAAATTTCGGTTGAAATTCATGAATACTGGCTAGTGGCAATCCTCTAATAATAAATATATTTACGTTGATAGAGGTAGAGAAAATTGACTGAATGAATAGATTTATGGTAAAGTATACGTTGTACACACACAATCCAAAAGTTCTGGAACTGCTGCCGCTGCTCGACGAAAGTACATAAATTTAAGGTATCCGACTACGTTCGAAACTGTGATTTTTCAAACCCGTATAAATGGATAATTTTCATGATATTTAGTATCACTTAGGTTAGACAACATGTATAAAATTATTTTAAGGACATTTTGACAAAAAAAATTATTTAAATACAATACTTTGGCAAAAAATGAACTTAGAATAATCTTTTTTCAAAATGTTCTCCTTTTTTGAAAAGTGCTTCTATATTATAATAATATTTTGCCTGTATATAGCTCAGACCTTTTTACAGACGCTCAACTATGTTTTTTGAAAAATTCACATTATTTTCAGAGTTATAACCCATTGAAATAATTATCGGCGTTTTTTTCTTAAAATTGCTCCCCTCTGTTGTAGTAAAATATGGATAAATCCACTTCTAAGTTATATTATATTTCAAAAATTTTAGAGTTGAGCCTCTGTAGTAGAGAGGTCTGATCTATATACAGGCAAAATATAATTATCATAGAAGCATTTTTCACAAAAAGAGAACATTTTGAAAAAAAATTATTCTAAGTTCATTTTTTGCCAAAATATTGTATTTAAATAATTTTTTTTGTCAAAATGTCCTTATATAAAACAATTTTATACATATAATCTAATCTAAGTGACACTAAATATCATGAAAATTATCCATTTATGCACTTTTGCAAAATCTCGGTTCCGAACGTAGATACCTTAAACCACATGAAATGGATTCTCTCGAACCCTCTCCTACCTGGACAGGTTGGTTTTGTTCATGTCATGTGACCGAACGGCATGCACAGCTGTTATCTTCCGAAGCTAGTTAGCTTTGTTCTGCAGTGTAAGAAGGCTTTTCTTGAACAGCGTTGAACATTAAATTCTGTCAACCCTTAGGTAAAACAACAATGGAGACTTTAGAAATGATAAGTAAGGTGTATGGTGAATGCGCTCCATAGCAAGATCCACGGTTTACCAATGACATCAGCGTTTTAAAGAGGGCCTATGAACACATTGCGCGATCTACTTCACGGAAGACGGAAAATGTTGCGTTCATGCATTAATGTGCTCGAAAAGATCATCGTGAAACATTTGCACAAATCGCTGAAGATACACACTTCTCGAAGACGGGGTTTGAGGGAACCCATTCGCCGTAAACGGCGTCAGTTCTGGCAGAGTGACAACTGGTATCTTCTGCATGACAACGTACAGCGCATTGATCTCAATTGGTAAAAGAGTTCCTCGCTAAAACTCGCACCGACGTGCTTCCATATCCCCCCTCAATTCACCAGACTTTACCACCCCGTGTGACTTATCTGTTCCCATCAATGAAAAAACATTCACAGGGACGCCTTTTTGTATCATCAGATGAGGTGAAAAGAGCATCGCAGGAGGCCTTACGGGAAGTTGCGAAAAATGGCTTCCAGCCGTGCTTTCAGAAGTTATACGAACGCTGGCAGAAGTGTATCGTTCCCCAAGGGGACCACTTAAAGCAATGATTCCCAAAGTGGTCTATATAGACCCCCAGGTGTCTATGACGACCTGAAAGGGGTCTATATCAGCAACAAAATAATTTGGGGGTCTACGAGGTGTAAATGGGGATCTACAATAGAATATCTCTTTTAACCCGATCGTGACTTTAATTTTAAAAGAAAATTTAATAAAGTCGAAACCAGATTTTACCTATTTTTAACAGATTACCAATTAAATTTAATGAGTTTAATTTGTAGATGCAAGGTGACATCATAAGTTTAATTAAAACAAGGACCATTATTTTAGCGTTTTTTTATACCTGTTATTTATCCCGAATTATGGAAATATCTTGAAAAAGTTTTCAATTGCTTTTCCTAATGAGAAAGAGTTTCAGCGTGGTTGTGTCTCAAAAATAAATAAATAAGACTGGACATTACTAACCAAAGAGATTTAGAGTTAAACCTAAAGGATTGATGCCAAAAATTGAAAATTTGCCATTGAAGCATCAGATTCATCCCTCCCATTTAAAACTTTTTTTTGCTGCTCAGTTATTTTATGTATTAGTTAAATTTTTATTTAAATAATTAGCATGTGTATTTTAAGTTTTAAACACTATACTTTACTACGACTAGAAATTTAAAAGTTGTTCTATACCAGCTGTTAAAAAGACATTTAAGTTGATAAATTTGCAATAATTCAATATTAGGTAAGCAGGGGTCTACCCCTAACCAAAAAACACGACAAAAATGTTTGGGAATCTCTGACTTAAAAGGTGGATGTGGTTTGGTGCTATGAACCATTCAGAGTAAAGTTTTCTACGCCTTGCCCCCGAACTTTTGGATCATACCACGTATTATTTTCTCAACAGAAATATTGGACTTTGTAATACAACCCAAGCTTGATGAATGTAGAATTGTTGTAACTTTTGGAAGATTCTTTTTGTCATGCTGATTATTCTCTCAGCTACATAGATTTGGGTTACGAAACCTTCTACGAAATCCCTCGTGTGTCACCAGAAAAAGTCTTCGGGAGAATACGTCTTCTGATCTACCAATCAGAAGATTTTAATGCCCTTTTATTGGCGATGCTTTTGCTATGTACCCAATGAGTTTGCAATTCGTTTCGAAATAATTATCGCCAAAGCAGTTTCAGTAATCGACCTGTTTTGCCAGCTGTGTTTTTACTCTGAATGAATTGAAAGCACAGATTTTACTGTGGATCCTTTTATATGTTTCAAGGTTTTCAAGAGTATTCAAGAACATCTTATATATTCTTTTATTGTGATTATATCCATAATAGCATTTTTCACATATGGGAGGAAGATATGCATTTATTGCTTTACAAAACATGCTTACAACTCACTTACATGTTACAACTTTTGTTTGCTTACATCAATACGTGAACATCTGAATGAGTTTTAAAAAATGTACTTGAAATAAATATTTGTATAATGTGTAATTTTATCATACATTTTTTCTGTATTTCAAAATCATTAAGGAATGATTTCTTGTTATTGCTAGTTTATATTATGTTTAAAAATTTTTTTTCTTAAAACTATTCATTGAAACTCGAATGTTCATTAAAAATAATTTACTTTCATTTGTACTCAATAAATTGTATATATTTTTTAAAAAAATCGAAGAAAACATTTTTTAAATAAATATATTTTTTTTAAAGTTTTGTAAATTCCAAAGAAGTTTGAAATTCCTAAATATGAGAAGTTATTTCCCCCCTTAAATAAACTCCACGAGCTTAAAAACAAGCGTGACCCTGATATTCAAATAAGATGCAAAAATGAAATGATATCATTTTGCAAACAATCATATTCACTTCTCAGCCTTGGTGCGTATAAGCATTGGATAAAGGTAAATTTAAAAAGTTTTTCGATTACGAATCCTTCAAGGTTATTGAAGTTTGCATCAGTCGATGAAATTACTTCCGTACTAATAAAAGTCTACGCCTGGAAATTTATCTATTTACGTTCTATCATACAAAATTAAGTTTTTATTTTTTTACTGTATTTATATAAAAAAAAAGATATCAAATAATTTTAAAAGACCATTAATTTGAAAATTAGAAGAGTTTCAGTTCTGATTATATTCCAGTTTAATCATTTATGAAAATACATACAGTGGACCACAAAAGTGTTCCTACAGTTAAAATTTACTATAAAATTTAACGTTTTTGACTAATAAAAATTAATTTATTGGAATTGTGTAACTTTTTTTTATATCAGCAACGTGTTCTTAATGGAATGACATAATAAATTCTTTAAAAATAGTATAACTATTTTTTTTAAAGTTAATAATCTAAAAGCTACTAAAAATTACGCCACAAAAGTCTTCGTACACTTAACAAAAATCTCAACATAGCTTTAAATATTTTATTTGCAATTCTTTCAATAATTAGTTTTAATCAATTAATTTTTATTAATTATAATTAAATTGCATTGTCATCCAAAATAATCATGTATATAAAGTTTCAGCTCAATTGAGCGCTTTAAAATGTATTTTATTTACGATTGAAAATTCCACCAAGATAAATAAACCAATAAATAAATATATAGAGAGTGTGAGCTATATATATAATAGTAGGAATTGTGTGTGAAAAAAAAAGAAAGAAAAAAAAATCAACACACAACAACATTATTTTACTTTCTTTTGCATAAAATTAATTTTCTATTGATCATTGTTTTTATCTTTTTCAGGTCCTTTGGTTGGCATTCTTGGTCAAAGATTCGGGATACGTACCGTGACCTTTCTAGGTGGATTCATTGCTTGTTTGGGTTCAGTATTGTGTTGCATAGCACCCACGGTTGCATGGATCGCTGTGTTCTGGGGAGGAATCCACGGTAATGTTCGAAATATTTTTCATTTCATTACTTTCGGATTTTATGCATTTGAAGAGAGAGAGAGAGAGAGAGGAGCAGAAATATAAGCATTTACAATCTCTTATTTTCCTTTGCTCTAAAGTCTTATTACAGTTGACATTCTTTCCAACTTTGAGTCATAAAAAAATAAAAAGGCAGATTTTTTAAGCCATGATTTAAAATGTTTTGAGATACAGAAAATTTTATTGCATTAGTCAAATTTATTTTTAAATGAGCTATTTTGATATTAAGTTGTCATCGATCAAAATTTTTACTTTTAACTTTTGGGATCATCTATTGTAATTCCCCCCAAACGTAAAATGTATTTTCTAAATTGTTATTTAGTTTATTTTATTCTATTGAAAGTATTCTTAAAATTTTAGCGACTGGAATTTTTTTTTGTATTAAAACACCTGTTAAAAGGAAGTACGATGTGCAGGTTGGCGACTTAATAAATATTTTTGCCAATTTTGTTAAAAAAGCCGCCAATGAATGAGCAGACGATAATGAAGACTTCCTTAGAATTAAATTTTCTTTTTGATCTTTTAGAAATATATTTTGAAATATTTCTTAAAATTCTTAAAACTTTCTTACGAGTCAATAAAATAAACAGAAATATCTTCACAAATCTAGCGGTGGAAAAGAAACGATTTCACGAAAAGTCTTGATTGCTATTACTTATTTGTTCTCTTTAAAACACGAATTGGATTGAAAGGAAGACAACATATTCTAGAAAAAAGTCTTACATCCAATAGTTTTACATGGTCATTAGACCAAGACATTAACAAGTAACACAAGGAATGCGATTTTAAACTGTCTACGTGTAAGAACGCACACAATGTTTTTTTTAAATCAAATAGCGGAACAAATTTTCCATTTTAAAGGGAAAGAAATATATGAAAGTAATAGAAATAAATCTTATATAAAATTTTGAAGTAACTGGTAAAAGAGACATAACTCTATTTCATATATATAAAAATATTGCTGCAGCAGAGTTACTGCAATAGTAATAAATTAAATAATACTATACAACAACACACACACACACGTTATAAATCCTGAAATTACCTTGTTTAAGCAACAGATTATAATTTTACACTCTCCAGAACCGGCATTTTAATTTAAAAATAGCAGTAGTAAAGGAAATCATGCGTGCAGAGAGTTAAATTTCTGACAATTTCATTGTAGGCACGTCGCAATTAAATTGCTACTTTTGAAACGGTAAACTCTAAGGTCACTTTCAGCTGGAAAAAAATGGGAACATTTCTTCTTTGCGTTATATAATTAAAAAAGTATTTCTTACACTAAGAGGAAGACATTTTCACGCAGAAATATTTTTGAATGACCATGAAGATTCAATCATTAAAAGCGTCGAATTTAATACAAAACACAGAGCATTCTCTCTCTTTTGCGTATTATACCTTCGACTACTTTCGTTATATCAAAAGACGTCACCAAATACCGCGTTATACAGCTAATAGTGCAAACCATTCCGGCAAACGTTCGAACACAGTAATAAACATGAAGACAGCATTTGGCGACATTTTGTGAATTGGCGATGTCTTTGAGTTTGGAGAAATTTGCCGATGGTATAGTACGTAACTATCAGTGGCGTAACGTACACCCCCGCATTGTGGAGGAGGAAGCAGGGGTTCTAGAAGGCCCTAAAGCCTGATACTCGCCAAGTATCTACCCCTTATAAAATCCAACTTAGGGGCCCAAAACCTGACTTTACAAAGGGACCCAAATGTTCTTCGTTACACCACTGGTAACTACTAAAGAAACTAAGATTTTAAACTGTCTTCAAACGATATGCTAGAATTTTTGCCATTACATAAGTTACTCGCAATTAAATTGCTACTTTTGAAACGGTAAACTCTAAGGTCACTTTCAGCTGGATAAAAATGGGAACATTTCTTCTTTGCGTTATATAATTAAAAAGGTATTTCTTATACTAAGAGGAAGACATTTTCACGCAGAAATGTTTTTCGAATGACCATGAAGATTCAATCATTAAAAGCGTCGAATTTAATACAAAACAGAGCATTCTCTCTCTTTTGCGTATTATACCTTCGACCAATTTCGTTATATCAAAAGACGTCACCAAATTCCGCGATATACAGCTAATAGTGCAAACCATTCCGGCAAACGTTCGAACACAGTAATAAACATGAAGACAGCATTTGGCGACATTTTGTGAATAGGCGATGTCTTTGCGTTTGGAGAAATTTGTCGATGGTATAGTACGTAACTATCAGTGGCGTAACGTATACCCCCGCATTGTGGAGGAGGAGGCAGGCGTTCTAGAAGGCCCTAAAGCCTGATACTCGCCAAGTATCTACCCCTTATAAAATCCAACTTAGGGGCCCAAAACCTGACTTTACAAAGGGACCCAAATGTTCTTCGTTACACCACTGGTAACTACTAAAGAAACTAAGATTTTAAACTGTCTTCAAACGATATGCTAGAATTTTTGCCATTACATAAGTTACACATTGCAACCAAGACAGCAACTTCTCGTCTTTTTTACGTCACTTCAAGTCATTCTTTTCGTAAAGATTATGTAACAAATGCAATTATAATAATTTTTCTGATTTGAAACGCTATATTTTACAATATGTTGTTAAAATATAATTGATAGATTGAAAACCTTTGAGTGGCACTGTGAACAACTCGAGGGCTATTGGCGATGGATCTCGTAATTTTGCGCCACGTGAAGATATTGAGAGACAACATTTGAATCCTCACTTCATTCTCTAAGCATCCCCAACGTGGTGTGCCGCAACAAGCCTACTGGTCATGTTCACGGTCTTCCTGTCACGAGTTCGAATCTCAGTGCTAAGGATTGCAAAATCGGACCAAAAGTACAATACCGGTATTCGCGCGGTATTTTTTGTATCTCAATACCGGGATACCGGTTTTCATACCGGTAGTGTAAATTTTAGAAAAAGAAAGAAAACACAAGTGTTTCTTTGTTTTATTTGCCAATTTTATTAAAGAGTGTAAATATCACAAAAAATAATGGGCAGACGCAATGTGAATAACAACTCACCAATTAAAAAAAATATCGAGATATTACGCACTTTCTTCACAACTACAACATTGTTTTCACAGATTACGAGTCCTGCGCGTGTGCAGTATCGTTCTGAGCTGTAATAGGTTAGCTATGGGCCACCTCCTTGGATGATTCTTATATTATATCAATTATTTTGATTGTACGATGCAATTTTATATTCACGGTCTAATTAATTTCACCCGTTTGAGAGACAAAAACAAAATGTATACTATTTTTCTATGTTGGGGATTTCTGAACATACTGTGGACACAATTTAAAACATTTCTAGCGAATACCGAAAATATGGTATTTAAACTTGGGAAAACCGGTATTACAAAATTGTACAAATGTGTCAAAATACCGGTATTCGGTATCCCGGTATACCTGGTGTTGCGATACATACTCAGTGCTACTGAAGAAACACCGTGTAGAGGGACTTATGCGAGTAAATTCTGTCGAGATCAAGGTCCTCCCATTGGCGTGGTGTGTTGGAGAGGGGGTGCCTCGTGCCATTCTCGGCATTTGATCGAGGTTCAAAATTACGAAAACCCTCTCGGTTCTGTTTATCGCGATTCCACCGGTTCTGTTTCAAGGCAGGTGAAACAGAACTGGCATAGAAGCAAGAGTAAATAAGGTATCACTGTAGGTACGTACTTCAGTGTTACTCAAACTTTCAATATTCGCGACCCAATATTCAATCATAATTTTCATCGCGCCCCCCTCCATACAATAACAATGTATTGAATTCAATAATACTATACTTTGGCACTAAAGCTGTAATATGACTAACTTCTTATGTGCCACCGACGTATATAAACGCCTTACTCAGCCAAAGCATTAATTTTCCGGGCGTATATATAAGTCTTTCCGAAGTATGATCTTTTATGTGCACCGCTACCCATAAAATTATTCCGAAGGCTTTGAAATGCAATAAAAAGTTCTTGACAGTGTTTATGAAGGATTTACTTATTTCAGAGGATTTGCTTATTTATTCTTTTTCTCCTCCCCCCCCCCCCCCCCCAAAACCCTTCAAAATACGTGCATCTACGTGAAAAAGGGTGGCATTGGGAAGCGAATCGCGTGACTTTTAATCGGAGGAATTCATTATAAAATGTACGAATTATATCAAGATAATTATTAATACAAGTCCATGGGGTCACTGGTAATTATCAAACTTGTTTTTAATTTAGTATTTGTAAATTAATAATAAAATACATTGTACAGTACTGATTCATTTATAAGTGTATTTTATCAGTGTCAATGTGTGTTTTATATTTTATTATATCAGAAAGTATTTTATTTGTTTACTTTCAGTAAATTAATAATTTTTTAAATAATTTTTTGTTTTTAACTTTTCAATATGCTCGCCCCCCCCCCCCCCCCAAGGAGGGCACGCCCCACAGTTTGAGAAACGCTGACGTGCTTAAGTAAAATGTCAATAAATTTTTACTCTCCTTGTAGGCATACTATCATATAGTTTTCACCATATTATTTTGAATTTTTTGTTTTCCGCTTGTCACATAGAAATTAAGACATTTTTATGGGTTAGTCATTTTAAAACACTCGCGAGAGACGAAAGAATCCCCCTTCCCCTCTTAAATATGCATACCTGTAAATTTTCCTTTGAAAACACGTTTTAGTGCGTGTTTTCTGCACTATTCAGTCACGCACAAGTAGTTTAACTCATCTTTTAAGTTAGTAGAATTTATTAGCTCTTTTATTAGGCTGATTGCTTGACTTATCATTTTAAAGAATCTTTCATCATGGATGATTTAAATAATCATATTTCCATCTTAATTGCATAAGTGTCTGGGAAAAAGTTTTACATTCTGCAATTACACTAATAAATTCTTGTTAGAGCACAAGCTCTCTTTGCATTTAAATACGCTGATTAATTTATTGTCTAGTCTCTTAGCACTGCATAGGTCTTTAACCGCTTTGCATACGTGAGAGAGTAGTTTCCACTGATTTTTGTAAGGTTTCCATCAGGAATGCCGTTTGTTTTTCCAATACTGTTTGAAAAGCTGTCATCATTTTTTCAAATTTCATATCAATGATTTCCTGTATGTTATTTTCTTTTGTGTGCATTTTTTAAGTACTGTCGCAAAATTTTTGGAAGTAGTTTCACGAAATCGTCGTCGCGCCTCACTTAATGTTATATGCTGCCTATACTTCAATTCCATAATTTGTTTTTCTTTTATGAACAAAGAACAGAGAGAAGAGTTTACCGGATGATTGCCCTTACATTTAGTGCAGCTCGCATTTCTGTGCACGTTCCTTGATGAGAAGAACCACAATTATATATACAACATATTGCTGGATTCTGACAAAATCGAGATGGATGCGTAAAGCTGAAACAGTTGGTGCACTGTCTAGGTCTGTCAATGAATAGTTGAATCTTATGATTAATAAACCAAAGTTTGACATTGTCTGGTAAAACCGTTCCAAGTATGGTTATCAGTAAGGGAGATACTTCAGGACTAGTACCTGGTTTTATAAATCTGTGAATTTCTACAATTTCCAAATTATTGCTACTTTGTAAGTCCGCAGACAATTCTTCCAAGGATACATTAGTAGGAATTTCGTATAATAAGAAGCGGGATGTAATCCCCTCCCATATGACACTTGCATTAACCGAAACATTCGATATTTGATCTAAATGTAAAATTTGTACTGCACAAACTGGATCCGAAGTAGCAAATCGTATTTTTCCATTTCTAGTGAATGACATATTAGAAATTTGATCGTATCTGGGAATTTTACTTTTTGTCTCCATATATAGTAGTTGCGGGTTTGTTTTGGGGATAGATGACGGCTTTTGTTTATTTTCTAAATATATATATATCTCTGTTATTTTCCTTTTCGTAATAAGAGTTCCTTTTCAGACGTAGGAGTACGAAAATATTTCGCATTCCCATTCCCGGTATCCATCTTATTTGCCATCTGTGTTGTGATGGGAGGCCGAGTTCTGATCCCTGAGATACAATTTTAATTTTGCATCTGCCCTGTTTACAGGAAACAGAGATTAGTAAAGAATGTAGGTGCGTTCCCAGTTCATTGCACTCTCTGGCTGACAAGGTTGTTTTCTTACGCGGACTGTGAGTAGCCGTTGGGCAAATCAGAGTGGTGGATTGGAAAAGTAATAAATTCGCAGCGGATTGTTTCGGAAGTAATGCGGTCAGCTTTAAAAGCACTTGCACTCTATTTCTCGGGGCTTTTTCTCTCTTTTCGTTAGATTACTTGTCAGCACCACTCAGCCCTCCCAGGTCTCCTACTCCGCTCTCCCTTCGCTCATATAAGTACCATTTTATTTTGTTTTAGAATGTAAGTTTCAGTATGCCGTTAGTCTAAATAAAATAGTGTTACCACTATACGATCAGACATTAATTTTAGTTGAGTCATTTACTCTGGTTGTAATCCCATGATCTGCAGGAACTTCGGATCAGTTGTTAAGTGATTTTTGACATTGGAGACCTCAGTCTTTTCCAGGCTCATCTTGAGTCTAATTGCTTAAGTAAAAGAAAACAAAAATTATGCTAACCAAGTCCTTGTAAGAATATGAAATTAATGACAAAAAAAAATAAATAAATAACATAAAATAAATTTATAGCTTTCAGAGCAAGTAAATAGAGTTGAATACTCGAACCAAAAAAAATCTTGAATATACGATATCAACGATTGTCAGCTTTTCAAATCGCTAACGGTAAACAAACCTCTTCATGGGTTTCGAAACAGTCATTTCAAAAACCCGATGTAAAATATCAAAATCTAATGGTACTCATTTACACTTTCTCACTCATCCGGGGTCAGTCGGTGAATGACAGCTTCTACAGGCAGGAAAAAAAAATTACGAAAGGGGATCAAGACTGTTTATATATGAATAAAAAATTCACGCTTTCTAATTTCATAGGTTTCCTCACAAAAGATTATTGTCGGATATTTTTTTTGGTACATTTCTAACATAAAAATGTATTAGTTTAATAATACAGTAGAACCTATTTTTGTGCGGTCCTTTTTTATGCGATTTTATTTTTGTGCGAGCGCATAAAAAAAAAATTTCTGCAATATTTCGACGAATTGGCTTGTTATATGTAAGAATTCATGAAATTTTCGAATATTTTTTTTGTGCGTTTATTTTTATGTGGTTTTTATCAACCGTACAAAAACAGGTTCAACTGTATGTGTTAGTCCAAAATATTCTGAACTTTTTCTTATTTATTCCAGGTTTAGGTTTCTCTCTTGGCAATACGTTGTTCCAAGTGATCGTGAACCAATACTTCGAAAAGTATCGGGCCACCGCTTCTGGTATTGTCCTCTCCGGAGCATGCATTGGAAGTTTCGGTTTTCCCATCATGATAGAGAGCATTCTCAACAACTACGGCTTGTTTGGCTGTTTCCTGATTCTTGGCGGTGTTTTCCTGAACGTCATGCCTCCCTCCCTGATTCTGAAGTCTCCTCCATGGATCGAGAACCCCGAGGCATACGCCAGGCAACGTAAGCCAGAGTGTTTCTGTACATCAAGAGACCGGACTGATGTCACTGATGCCATGCACAATTTAGCGTGAGGTATGTGGCATCAGTGGTAAAAGAAAATTCAGTGACGCCAACGTTCAAACTATTGGCTGCGTTTATTGGTATGAGTAGCCAAATCATTCAATTATCAGTTATGCGAGTTCATTGGTAACAAGTAATATAAAAAAATTTCTTTAAAGTCAATTCCTACTTAGGCCAACGAAGAAAAATTTTACTTTGGTTACTTTTTATTAAGTAGTTACAATTAATATGAATATGTATATACATATAACAGAATCACAATATTAAGTGGCAATTAATTTTTATTAATTATCATTAAAGTTTCGTATTGTCATCCAAAACAATCGTGTACATAAAATTTCATTTCACAACTGAATGCTTTAACGTGCGAAAAAAAAATCTTTAATCTGACCCATATCGCTAAATATGAAACCAACGTTACTGTATCTGTAATTCTGTAAATAATTAGTTTCAGTCAACTAATTTTAATTTTAATTAATTATAGTTACATTATCGTATTATCACCCCAAAAAATCGTATAAAGTAAATTTCAGCTCAAATGTGAGTGCTTTAAAATGTGAGAAAAAAAACCTTTCAAACTTTTGACACAAGTCGCCAAAAGGGTCGCTAAGTCGCCAAAAATGATGCCAACGTGGCTGTATCTGTAATTCTTTGAATAATTAATTATATTTAATTAATTAATGTTTATTAATTATAACTAAATTACTACATTGTCATCCAAAATAATCGCGTATAAAAAATTTCAACTGAATTCAGCGCTTTAAAATGTATTTTATTGATTGAAAATTTGAACAAGATAAATATATATATATAGAGAGAGAGTGAACAAATATAGTAGGAATTGAGTGAAAAAGAAAAATGGAATTCAAAATTTAAAATAAAATGTTTTTTAATTAATTTTATTGAAAATGACCATTTGTTTCAGAAGAAACTAAAGTTGAATAAATTTAAAAAAGATATCTTTCATTTAGGAAAAAAATATATGTTAGGTATTGTGACGTCTTCGATTGGAGTGAACCCCACCCCATCTATTCATCTGAAGTTTTATGGCCCCAAACAGATGTTGGGTGACAAGAGCAGGTGGCCATGGGGTCATTGTTTGTTGTCTGGCCTCGGACAAGCGCAAACATCGGGTCTGGAATTTGCAATGGCTAAAGAATGCCGGTGACAATAGGCATTCCTGTATGAAAATCCTGAATAGGCGAAGCCTGTGTGAAAGTCCGTTCATAGAGAATAGGGCTGTGAGGCCCAGGTGGTGAGATGAATGGAGGTTTCAGAAGTTGGATGAGAAATATGGCGCCCTTGGATTCCAGACAGACGAGGAATGTGTTTGTGTTTGCCGCGCAAATGGGAGACGAAGGTGGCCCGGAGATGAGGGCAGACCTTTTTTTTGGCCTACCAATGAGGAAGACGAGGGGCGTGTGGTGGACCCGCCCATTTTGAGGAGATTTGAGGTTTTGAGGATTTTGAGGTTCATTTTGAGGAGAGAAAGAAAACTTGAAGAAGGGACTTGGACGAAGAGAGAAAAACTTGGAGAGAGCCCTGGATGGAAACAGAGGGATAGAGCCCTGGACTGAGACGGACGGAGCCCTGGATGGAAACAGAGAGCCATGGAGTAAACTGGAGAGGAGCCCGGAAAAGCAAGGGATTGTCGAGTGCCTTTCGGAATAAGGATTGACCTCCAGTGAAAAAGACTGTCCGCCCGGCCTGGCATAGTTATTGGACTTTTTAATAACATATGAACTATTAAATACTGTTTAAATTTTAAAATGAGGCTGTGACAAATTTTCTTGTTTTCTAACTACTGACGACGTTACAGTATACTTTACTCTATATAGCGCGTCAGTAGTACTATCAAAATGTTTTTAGAAGCATTAATTATGAACTTAAACGGGAAGTTTCTGAAAGCTTTTATGTATAATATTTTATGTTGTGAGTATAACAAAGATATGGCTTTCATAGAAAACTAGCCTGTGAATACACTTAAATATAATTAAACTCAATGGGCTAATTTCATTTGAGGTCGTGGGCTCCTGATAACTATATTCACTTGCTTTCTGCCAATCATTTCATAAAATTATGTGACATTATAGTCCTAGTAGTGGTATCTAAATAAACCAGTACTAGCCACCACACGATGACGACCATTTTGGCGTGATGGCTAAGATACTCGTTTTTGGATCGGAAGGTGCCCAGTTCTAATCTTCCTACGTTGGTGATCCGGACGTTATTTGAACACGCAACCTTCTGAACTGTCGTTGTGCCATCTACCGCAAGTTAAATAAAATAAATAAATATATAAAAAAGAGAATAATAGTAAATAATAAGAAGAAAAAATAAATAAAAAACACGCTCTCTGCGTAAATAACAAATAAAAAAAAATCGTTCGCCTACCCACCGACTCATTGGTGGGAGAGTATTGTAGCGGTATCTCTCTCTCTCTCTAAATAAACTAGTAATAGCCATCACGCGATGACGATCGTTTCGGCGGGATGGCTAAGATACTCGTTTTCGGATCGGAAGGTGCCCAGTTCTAATCTTCCTGCAATCCCATAATAAATCAAATCCCGTTTTTATAGCTAATCATTGCATGCACTTTGCTGTTGCCATCTTTTGCTTTTTTCTACAGAAACTATCTTTTAAAATGTACATATTTGTCAACAATAATAGAGAACATGGACAAATAAAATGAACTTGATTCAAAAGTAAATGTATTATATAAAATAAAAAAAAATAAATGAATAAATAAAAACTTTATAAAGATTTTAATTACTTAAATATATTTATCTAACCATCAGATTTTAAATTTTATCTACATTTTACAGGTATTGATCTAATGCCAGTTTATAATTCAGTGGAAAATTCGTGATTGCATTTATCCTGTGACCGTCGTGAATTTACCCCATTTAACCATTTGCAATTTTCTACCTGCTTCGTTACTATGAAGAATACATTGCAATTGATTTTTCACTTTCTAATTTACCTGAATTCTGAAATTTTCATACTTGTTTAAGTGTGTTCCAGTTGAAAATACAATATTTTGATAGTTTCAGAATGAAACTAACAAATAGTCGATTAATTTTAGTTAAATTTTGTTTCTGTACAAGACAGAGAGAATTTTAGAAGGCTGAAAAAGAAACACAAGTAATAGAAATGTTTTCGCATTTCTTGAGATTCGTTGACAGACGATTATTATTTTATTCTTTTTTCCAGATCACGTGAAGAACGAATGTTTTTCTGATCTTTTTTTGGAATTCGTCGTCTATTTTCTATTAACTGAAATCATTTATTTGAACTACCCAGTTGTGGCAAAAATACACTTGATTCAACGCTTTGCGTCATTTAATACATATTTTAGTTGAGTTGTCTGTGAGTTTTATTTTTTTTTCTGAAAAAGTTCCAATGTTAATGAATGTTAAAAATACTGTATACATCTTGAATAATTAAGTTATTTCAGAAGTTCTAACTATGGAATGAAAAAAAAAAAAAAAAGAAATTGAAAGGGAAAATATTCCAAGATCTAAAAAGTAGAAAATAATGCTGCTAAAAATATCTTTTTAAGAAAAAACCTAGCTTTTATCAAAATACTGAAACGAAGGGAACCATTATCTTTATGTTTGTGTTAAATATTTGAAATTCTTCCTTCCTTCCTCAGTGGCTCGACAGCCCAGGGTAGGCCTTATCCTTCTAAAGAGGCCTTTTCCAGGCCAGCCTTCTACCTGCTGGTTCTTTCCAATTCTTAGTTCTGAAAGCTAGGAGATTTTTTTCTAGGCCATCAATCCATCTATTTAGCCTGACTTTTCTCCGTGCGCCAAATGGATGGGCATTGGAAGACTTTTTTTAATGGGGTGGTATTCATCCGTTCTGACAACGTGACCTGCCCATTTAATTCGTTGTATTTTGATGAAGTTAATGATGTCAGATTATTTATATGAGTGATAGAGCTTGAAATTTGATTTTCTTCTCCACGTTCCATTTTTCTGAATTACTCCAAAAATAAATCTTAAAATCTTCGTAGACACTTATCATGTTCTCATCTGTTCGAGACATTGACCAAGTTTCCCATGCATAAGTCAATACTGATCTTTAAAGACTTTTATACAATATAACTTTTGTTTTCCTTTTGATTAAATTCGATTTCATATACTTTTGTATTCCATTAACACATCTATTAGCCATAGTAATTCTCTTTTGGATTTCAGATGTACAATCGTTTAGATTGTTAATTTCCGAACTTAAATAAAAAAAAAAGTGAAATTGTCAATAACTAATATCATGAAATTCTATAAATGAATAATTCAATAATGAAATTTTATAAATAAATAATTAAGAAATATTTAGGTTTCCAAAAAATCTCCATTATTTTTTGGATTCATTTTATGGCTGATCATTAATCTAATCAAGGTTCCAAGAAAAAAAATAAAATTACTTTAAAATTAACATTAAGTTCACAAATTCAAATTGGCGTGATTTTAACGCTGTGAAATAGCACAGAAGTTTGATGATTCTTATGCAAAAATTTAGGAAACAGGAGCTTAAATTATTTTATCAAGGTAACGGGGAAACTAATTCTTCAAGTGAGAACACACACAGCTGCTATAATGAATAAGCACAGGAAGTGAGACCTCAAATCAAAGAAAAATCAAATATGTCTTCATAGTATTCCTGACTTTCAGAGTTTTTTGTTTGAAAAGCTGTGAGAGAAAATAATACATCGTCCGTTTTCGAAGAGTTGTTAATCTTCTGAATAGCTACAAAAAAAGGGAAAAATTTCTAATTTTTGAAATTTATTTCCATTTTTTAATACTTGAATTCTTGCATTTTCCAACGCACTATTTAGTATTTTTTTGCAGAAAATTTTTATAGGAAAAATTATGATTTTATTATACTAAAACAAAGAAACTGAGATATTGAGGAAATATCTGTCTTTCCTATAGCATGAAATTTCTAATTTTCTAAGGTCCCCCCACCCCACCCAATTTTTTTGAAAGAAATATCTATCTTTATCTGTTTAAACTTTTATGCAGCATATAAAAATATAATTTTTACAAAAAATTTAAAAATCTCATTTAAATTTTGAAGTTTCGGTAATAAGAATAAATGTTTAAATTCCAGAAATCTTAAATTTAAAAATTTAATAAAAAATATATAGTGAAAATAAAATTGATAATTAATGTTTTATACCTAATTATAATTTTGTGTTAATTTTATTTATTTATATATTTAAGAAAACAACAGTAGGAGCAAAATAAATAAAATGAGGAATTTTTAATATTAAAACTTTCACTACGAAAACTTCATAGAAGCTGTCGTCCTCCATGAAGGATGTGTTGCAGCAGTAGCCTAGAAGTCCAGATAACGGACTCGTAGCCGGCGTGTCACAAGTTCGAGCCTAGTGCCTCTGAAGACCCGTCGTGTAGAGGAGCGCTGCACATTACATCTGTCGATTCTCAAACTTCCTCTCGTTGGTGTGGTATGGAAATTTGGAGAGGAGTGTACCAGTTTTTGACGATGGTTCATAATTACGAGGTCCGTCGCCAAAAGCCCCCGTGTAGCTGAACAGGGCGACGTTAATATTCGCTCAATAACGCTGAGTATCTGCAAATACTTCAGATAAGAGAAATTTGATTACTTGAGTATTAATTGATCTTATACTTTTCTAATAAAACCCTCGGAGTTTATAGTCTGTCTTAGGGTTTTGATAGGGGGTGGGGGCGTTTCAAACGTAAGCATACAGTCGAATCCCGATTTAACGAGCCCCTATTTAACGAATTTCACGTTTTAATGAATTTTTTCTTTCCTTGGTCAAAATGAAGGCAAAATCCTCTATTTACCGAATAATAAACCCTAAATTAATGAATTATCCCAGAAGCTGGAAAAGTTCTCTGATTAGTTTATATTGGAAAAAAATTGAATATTTTTTTTAAAAATGAAATAAACTTTTTGTCCAGAACAGAAAAAGACTTTTCTTGAAGCAGAAAATTTCAACGGGAAAGACTGAAGACAATTATTAGACTTAAGGTATCCGACTACGTTCGGAACCATGATTTTGCAAAATCGTGTAAATGGATACTATTTATGACATTTAGCGTCACTTAGATTAGACAATGTATATAAAATTGGGTTAAGAATAGTATTACAATAAAAAATTATTTAAGTACATTTTAACAAAAAATTAACTTAGAATAACCTTTTTTCCAAATGTTCTCCTTTGTAAAAAAATGCTTCTATTGTATTAATATTTTGCCTGTATATAGCTAAGACCTCTTTACAAAGGCTCAACTAGAATTTTTGAGTTGCATAACTCGGAAGTTGGTTTATCCATGTTTTACGAAAACAGAAGGGAGAAATTTTAAGAAAATATGCCGACAATTATTTCAAATGGTTGTAACTCTGAACATAATGTGAATTTTTCTAAAATCATAGTTGAGCCTCTGTACAGAGGCCTGAGCTATATACAGGCAAAATATTAATACAATAGAAGCATTTTTTACAAAAGGAGAACATTTGGAAAAAAGGTTATTCTAAGTTAATTTTTTGCCAAACTATTGTATTTAAATAATTTTTTTTGTCATAATGTCCTTAGAACAATTTTATACATGTATTCTAATCTAAGTGACACTAAATATCATGAAAATTATACATTTATGCACTTTTTTAAAATCATGGTTCCCCGAACGTAGTCGGATACCTTAACAGGTGCAGATGAATCATGAGTGTTATAACCTATCGTGTGAGTCTTGAGTAGGACAGAAAATTTCTTGCTTATCTCATCCTTATCCGCAATGTAGGGGATATTTTAAGGTTTCAATGATTGCACTACATTTGATGATAGATTGTCTATCTGTGCAGCTAAAATTGAGGAATTTGTTGATTTGTCGGAGCCAATGCATAGAGATTCTAACGCAGAGCTCGATAACGGAACTCCTATCAAAACTGTTACATTTTCTAATGATTTACATTGTTTGGAAATTGTGAAAGTACACCTCTCTCTTATACCATAGAGTGTAAATAACGCAGTATTTTCCTTTCCGCATATTGAAAAAGAGCTTTTCAGGGTCAGGAATCAAAAAGATAGTCCAAACATCTATTAGTCAGTAGCTTAAAATTTTCAATTTTCTGGTGCGTGATAGTTTACTTTAGCTGTTGAATAAAAAGGGTGTAGTTTCTAACTATGGCTATTTATTGTGTAGTTGCTTATAAAATTTCCAAAACATAAATGCAAAAAATTTGTATTTTGTTTGGACACCGATGTTACGAATAACCCCGAATTAGCGAACAAAAGGTTCGGTCCTGATGAATTCGTTAAGGTATCGGACTGCGTTCGGTACCATGATTTTAAAAAAGCGCATAAATGGATCATTTTCATGATATTTAGTGTCACTTAGATTAGAATACATGTATAAAATTGTTTTAAGGACATTTTGACAAGAGAAATTTATTTAAATACAATATTTTGGCAAAAAATTAACTTAGAACAACCTTTTTCCAAAATGTTCTCCTTTTATAAAAAATCCTTCTAAAATAGTAATATTTTGCCTATATAATGTAAACACTTCTCCAGAGAGTTGAAACATTCACATTATTTTCAGAGTTACAACTATTTTAAATATAATTATCGGCGTTTTTTTCTTAAAATTTCTCCCTTCTGTTGTCGTAAAACATGGATAAACCCACTTCTAAGTTATATATTTCAAACATTCTCATTGAGTCTTTGTTCAGAGGTCTGAGTAATATACAGGCAAAATATTATTGTAATAGAAGCATTTTTCACAAAAGGAGAATATATTGAAAATGGGTCATTCTATGTTTATTTTTTGTCAACACATTGTACTTAAATCATTTTTTATTGTAATATTCTTAAAACAATTTTATATACAGTTTCTAATCTAAGTGACACTAAATATCATAAAGACTTTCCTCTTATACGCTTTTGCAAAATCACGGTTCTGAACGTAGTCGGGGTACCTTAAATCGACGTCTGACTGTAATTAAGTACATAAATAATTTTTTTAAATGAGATATTTTATTTCATTTCCAGCACGATTCCAGTGAAACCTTAATTTAAGTTTCCTTGTCCATAAATTCTATATAATTCTATAACTATTCTTAGAACTCTCAAATCAAATTCCATGAAATTCATTGTAACCTAATTATATACAGAATGTACATTTACGTTTTGAAAATTCCTTTCTAGGTGCTTTGGTCAAAGGCAATGTCGAAGCACCGGACGATGTCCAAGATGACCTCGAAACAATTAGGCGCCGAAGAAAATACTCTCGTTCTTTGAGTAACTGTTCCATTCAAGAATTTGACCTCCATAGTATGAGTCCAAATGCACCGCAGATAAAATTTTACCGGGATTCTAAAGTGCCTCATCCAAGGATACTAAAGCTGAATAAAGAAGCCGACAATGAGTGCAATGTCGTGTGTACTTCTTATAGTAAAATAAACAGCAGCTTTTACAAAGGAGCTGACAAATTGACGCCAATAAAAGTGAGTTTGTTTTACAGTGATAAGAAAATAAAGAAATTTTTATTGTGTCAGAAAATTGTCAGGAAGAGTGTCAGAAAATAAACATATTTGTGGCATAACTCTGCCTTAGAATATCAGGTGAGACTTGTAAAGCATTAAGAATATATTTAATAACACTGAAGGAAATACTGTCTTTATTATTTTTTGATAATAAAAAAAAAATTATAAAATCTCTGAAAAAATAATAAATATATAAATAGAGATTCTCTAATTCCAATAAAATAATAAATATCTTTTAATAGAGAACTACGCTGATGTTTAAACATTAAATAAGTTGTAGTGAGAAAGTGCCATCTTTAAATTTAAGGAAGTGAATTTCACTAAATTATTAGAAGTATTATCATTTCATTTTATTATTTTGAAAAATGTGTGTGAGTAGAATGCTTTTCCAACATTTATATTTTAAATATGTTTTCATTTTTCATCTTCGGTTGTACAGTATATCGGAAGTATTAAATCATATATAGCAGTGTTTCTCAAATTCAACATTTGCGACCCAATATTCAATCATAATCTTCATCGTGCCCTCCTCCATACAATAACAACGATGAAATTCAATAATATCATACTTTGACACTATGTCTACAATACGACTTGAACTCTTAAGAGCCACTGGCGTATATAAATGCCTCACTCAGAAAAGCGTTAATTTGTCCCGGGCATACATGTTCGTCTTTCTGAATACGATCTTTTTTGTGCACTGCTATCCATAAAATTACTCCGAAGGTTTTGGAATGCGATATAGAGTGCTTACGATAGATTTACTTATTTCAGGGGATTTGTTTATTTATTCCTCTCCCCCCACACAATACATCGCATACGCGCTTATGCGGGAAACGATGACATTGGGGAGCGAACCGCGTAACTTTTAATCGGCAGTTAAGAGATTAATTATAAACCGTACAAATTATCAAGTAATTGTTAATTATTGTGTGTAATTTTATATACGATAAGCCCATGATATACATATGATAAAATCTCAATATTAAGCGGCAATTTCATTTTTATTAATTATCATTAAAGTATCCTATTGTCATCCAAAACAATCGTGTCTATAAAATTTCAATTCAACTGAATGCTTTAAAACGTGAGAAAAAAATATTTTAAAATTTTGGCCCAAGTCGCTAAAAATGAAACCAACGTGACTTTGTATCTGTAATTCTTTAAATAATTAGTTTCAGTCTATTAATTTTAATTAATTATAATTAAGTTATCGTATTGCCACTAAAAACAATAGTGTATAGAGAATTTCATTTCAAATGAACGCTTTAAAATGTGAGAGAAAAAACCTTTTAAAGTTTTGACACAATTCGTTAAAATGGGCGCCAAAAATGATTCCAACGTGGCTGTATTTGTAATTCTTTGAGTAATTAGTTTCAAGCAATTAATTTTTATTAATTATAATTAACGCATTGTCATCAGAAATAATCGTTTATATAAAATTTCAGCTCAATTGAATGCTTTGAAATGTATTTAATTAACGTGCGATTGAAAATTTGAACAAGATTATATTTATATATATATAATCTTGTTCAAATTATATATATAGTATATATATATATATAAATATATATATATATATATATATATATAGGTAGAGAGTGAACTAATAGTAGAAACTGAAAAGTATAATGAAACTTTCTTTCCTAACTTTCCTCGTTTGTTCACTTCATCGCTGATAATTGCTTGTGCAGAAATCTTTTTCAATCTTACAGTTTAATACGGAATACAAAATTTTCACAATAAACCGTAACCATATATTTATCTTTCTTTCCAGGAGACTGTAAATGGAGGATTAGAATCCAGATCCAAATCAACCGTGTATCATATTTATGACAGTTCCAAGTACAATCCAAATGAAGAACCAAAACACGGGGAAGGAGAGGCTCCCGCTGAAAAACCAAAAGACAACAGCAGTCTTCTCGAAATCTCTAAGAAAATGGTTTTGCTGTACAAAAATCCCGTTTACATTCTCATCAGTTTAAATGTGGCTACTTACTTTTGGGTGTTCATTCCCATACTTACCGTTGTAGTGGATTTCAGCAGAGATAAAGGATTGCCTATGGAAAGCGAAAAATTTCTTATCCATGCTTTGACTGTAGGAGATCTGACAGGTTAGTAAACATGCATTCGTTTAAAAACAGAAAAGCTAAAGTAAATAATAAAAAATATAGTACACTGAATCTACGATAGACATTTATATTTTGATTATTTTAATGAAGAATGAACTATTGGCGTGGTGAGTTTAGTTCAGAGTGAGTCTAAATCTTTTTACATAAAGCATGCGGAGTGATAATCATCTTGGATCACTTATTAATATTCTTTGGTAGGGAAAACGACTTTTGGGTTAGATTTTCTTTTCTTTCTTTTTTTTTTTGAATTAAGATAACTTTTTTTATCGCCAATTTAACGATTTATTGTGTCCATACTGGATATAAATCCAATAATAATTTGAGTTGGTACAATTTTTTTGGTCAATGATGTCTTAAGACTTCTTGAAGACCTGGACTTCTATGCAAAAGTAGACTTACCTGCGACCGTTTTAAGAAGTAGTAAGTAGCGTACATTACCAAATACTTGTATTAACGATAACCAGTAACAAATAAACTTGCGTGAATCACAAGCTCATGAGCTTCGGCCCAAGCCGACTTGACTGACTGCCTTTTTTCGATTAAATGAGTAATGTTGGTGAGTGAGGACAGGCTTAGGCCTACACATTGATGATGGACAAGGCCTAATAATGCCGCTGTTGCCAGTTAGCATATCGTTTGATATTTACTGTTTTTTGGGGAATATATCCAAGAATAACTCTTGACGATTCAAATTATTTGGACCACATGGCCTTATTGAGGTCATGTCGAAATTGAGACGAGCTTCCCTACGAAGTCCAGACCACTTGCCTGGGTCCGGTTGGCCCATGCCTTAAAACGTGTCTGAATTTGGTAACATTTTTTATCCTCCGTCTGTCCACCACCTCCAAATGTATGAATTAAACCAGGAGTTTACCCTTATTTGTGTGTGTGTGTAGGTTTTGATTATTGTACTTTAAAATTTTAACAAGGGGGATCTAAACTGAGTTATTATTGTTGCTTAAATCTTTATCAATCCTGTTTTAAGTGAAAGATTTGCACCGAAGAGGTCAATATCAGGAATATATCACCGACAAAACACCAAGGGAGACAATGTGAAATAATTTCTTTCTAAGTTTCAGATTCTGTCAGTTACAAGCAGGAGAAAATTTATATATTTGACTAACAGAATATTTAGATTTACTTTTTGATGCTCACGTATGTTTGTACTGGAAATGTTTTTTAGCAGAAGAAAATATTTTGTACAGTAATTTTTATTGTGAAAATATTTTTCACTATGCTTAGAGCTTATCATTTTCAACATTTTACTTCATCAATGTAATTAAGGAAGTATTGCGAAGTTCTTAACGATTATTTATTATTATTATTATTTGCTACTTTTATTTAATCCAGTAAAAAAGAATCTTTATTGTAACAAACATTTGAAAATATATAATACTTTTTGTAGCTATATTCCACAGGATATGCATTATAAGGACATTTTTCATGAGATAAATTTATTAACTATTCAGATAAAAAAAATTATATTTTTTTTAAAAACGTATTAATCCGAATCGTTTATATAGCATTATCTTTAATATAATTTAAAAGATATTTATTTGTAAATATTATAAGAGATACGGGGACTTATGTATACCCCCCATCCGATTTATTACCTACCCTGATGATAATTGCCCCAAGAAATTCTTAATAATTCTTTAAGAAAATGTTTTGTTTGGTGAAAAAAAAAATCCGACACTTTCTCGAAGTTTTATTCTGAAAGAAAAGTATGAAAGCGGAATATCTATTACGACTCAACACAACGGAAGTTATTAAATTTGCGTTAAAGTATCCTTCTATAATACTTTTGATAAAATAATTAAACTAAATGAAATACAGACATATATGTTTGATTCATGTAAGTTGTGGATGTAGTAACTCTCTTTCATTCACAGGCCGGTTATGCTTTGGATGGGTGACGGACAAAAACGTTCTTTCTTTTCCAATCTTCATGATGCTTGTTTTCCTATTCCAAGGCTTGTTCATCTGCCTTCTACCCTTCGCCATGACCTTCGTAGCGTACATGATGGTTCTAATATTGTACGGGGTAACTGCAGGAATCATTTTCGTGTATTTTCCTGTACTTGTGTATAAGTACGTGGATCAAAAAGATCAAGCTATTGGTGTGGGATGTGTCGGATTGTTCTCTGGCTTGGTTACTTTTGGTATTCCTCCTTTGATAGGTAAGTGCATGTCGCTTTAAGAGCCTAAGTCAGCGTTTCTCAAACTGTGGGGCGCGTCCCCCTTGAGGAGCGTGACAACTCTACAAGGGGGCGCGAGCACATTGAAAAGTTGAAAACTAAAGATTATTCAAAACATTATTATTTTACTGAAAGTAAGCAAACAAAATACTTTCTGACATAATAAAATATAAAATACACATTTACACTGATGTAATACACTTATAAAAGTATCTGTACTGTATAACGAATTTTATTATTAATTTAACAATATTAAGTTAAGGACAAGTTTGACAATTACCAGTGACCCCAAGGGCTTGTATTAACACTTATTTTGATTATTTTTGTACGTTTATAATTCATTCCTTAACTGCCGATTAAAAATTACGCGGTTCGGTCCCCAATGCCAAGGTTTTCCACGTAGACGCGCGTATTTTGCTTTTTTTTTTGG
>BMAV01009120.1:293677-322399 GCA_019973955.1 Trichonephila inaurata madagascariensis | reverse complement strand
TCCAAAGCTTTAGGAATAATTTTATGGATAGCAACGGCACAGAAAAGATAGTACTTCGGAAAGACGCATATATACGTTCAGAAGATTAATACTTTGGCTGAGCGAGACGCGTATATACGTCGGTGGCACATAAGAGGTTGAAGCTTTAGTGTAAAAGTACAATATTATCTCGAATTTAATACATTTTTATTGTTTGGAGGGGGGCGCGATGAAAATGACGATTGAATACTGGGTCGCGAGTATTGAAAGTTTGAGAAGCACTGGCCTAAGTTATTATTGTTGCTTTAAAAACGAACACACGAACGAATAACTAGGTGCCTACAAAATTCTTGGAACGCAATACATATAAAAGTGGGGTGGGGTGGATGATAGCAGATGGAAATACGAATCTATTGCTCTGTACAGGAATTCCATTTAGTTTCAATGGATTTATTTTTATCTTTAAAACCTTTATATCTTTTATGTTTAGGATATAATTAATTATGTTATAAAGTAACCATTATTATGAAACTGAATTATTTAAAGGAGAAAGCATAACTTAAAACTGATGCACGCACCATGGATTTTACCACATAACACATGTGGCATAACATCCTTGTCGAATTTATGACATATTTAATTAAGTATCAACAAATTACTTTGAACTTGTTGCTCTTGGTGTAGTTCTCCCATTATGATAAAAATACTTCGTTGGGAAAACCAGGGTTATATTTCAACGAAAGTGCACCTGGAACAAAAACCAACATTTCTCACAAGTACCTGGAATAAATAACAATTGAGAGCTGGCTGATAAAAGTTTAGCCTGTGCTTCAGTATGAAAGCGAAGTTCATTGTCAGAAAGAAAAAGGAAAACACACAGTGGGCATAACTGGTGTTATGTAACCCGGAGAGTCAACAGATGACTGCCTTGTATTTTTCCGTGTTGATGCCTATTTTCCAAAAAGAGTTAATTATTTTTCTAACTTATACGGGTATTGCTGTAGAGCTTGAGCTGATTCGTTGGTAGTTAGTTTGTTAGAGAAAATCATGGGTGTAAATATTGTAAAGTATAGGACCCAGATGATTCCTTGGGTAGTTACAGCTATGATATTGTTGGGTTTTGAAAAGATAATTCTGTGTTCAACCTGAAAGTTTCTATTGCTGAAATAAGAGTTGACGATTTTTAGTTAGGGAATAAGAAGATAAATTTGTAGATGAAACCATCGTGCCAAACTAGGTCGAAAGCCTTTTTTACATCAAGAGCCTCCCTCCCTCACTTATAGGTTTTGGTGTTAAAACCTGTAGAGTGATAATGTATGTAACCTGGAGAGAAATTGATGCAGCTTAGAAGTTTCAGATCGAAAACCATGATTGGAATTTGTGGGACAATATTATGTCACTCACAATGATTCTGGTTTGTAGTTAAATGAATTTTTTTCAAATATTTCATATTTCAAAAATAAATGAGGCTGATGGGCCTACAGCTATCCTGGAATTTTTTTTATCTTTGCCTTGTTTGGGTACCGCCGTGACCAGGGCCGTTGTCAAATGTCAGGAAAGTAATTGTAGAGTCGAGATTTGTTGAAAAGTTTTGAGTGTTGGTCACTGTATTGATCGGAAAGGTCTTACGTTATCTTCGCCAGGAGCTTTTCTGTTGTCGAGATTTAGGATGATGCTCATGAGTTCTTGTGGTGGAACGGTGTGGAGTCTTTCACTGTGACTTAAATAACTTAGGATGCTTCCTCAACTTTAGTGATGAAATCATTACCACATTACCCTGCACTAAATGGTTCGAAAATAACTATATTGTGTAGGCACTTTAAAAGTTATATCATATTAGAGGAAAACTAAGCATTTACAGCTTTTAAAGTAAGTAATCAAGAAAAACTGAACTTTTAAGTGTTTCTAACAGTTTCTATAATTCTCAAACGTTGACTTGACTTAGAGTATGCTTTGATAAGATACGATGACAAGCACGAATAGTATAGCATAAAATTTTGTGCATGTTTGCGTAGAAGCCTAATAAGTAATTTTCCGGTTTTTCGAAGAGGATAAGAAAACATCTTTCTGAATATTTTTCACTCTTTAAGTGAGCAATAAGTATTTCCGTGTTTCTGATGTTTTTGAAATTTACTATGCACCAAGTCCTGACGGTTGTGGTAACATTTATTGACAGAAATTCGAATACATGAAATAAATTATCAAAACAGATAAAAAGGAGAGGGAGAAAGAGAAATTTCTAGATGTGTGTTTATTATTTTTGAATCAAACACATCTAAAAAATCGTTCTCAGTTTCGACTATGGTCGGAACCGTGATTTTGAAAAAAGCCATAAATGACCAATATTTTGGATATTTAGAGTCGCCTGAATTAGTACATACGCAAGCCTTGTAAAAGTGCTTTAAAAATATTATTACAATAAAAAAATTAATTAAAATTTTAATTAAATTTTTTTAAATGTATTTTATGAAATGTTTCTATAATTAAATATTAATCTTCCTTTTATTATAATGCTTCGATAATAATAATAATATTATGCTTATATTTAGCCGAGACTTCCGTTCAGAGTCTAAATTAGAATTTTTAAAAAAATTACCCATTTTCAGAGTTATTGTCATTAGAAATAAAATTTTCTATTATAATTTCTCTACTCTGATATATTAAAATATAAATAAATCTACTTCTAAATTATTTTTCAGAGGTTGGCAACGCGTCGTCGATCGCCATCACGTCAACAGTGATTTTTAAATCAAGTCCAAAACTCTTTAGTTGCCACCACTATTTTTCGAATGCTTCGTCATTTATTAATGATAAATAGGTTATTGTATTTCTCATACAGAATGATCTTATGTTAATAGAACGCCACAATGTTTACATGATTGGGAAATTAGTTGATTGAAACAGTTACTATATTTCAAGAGAAACTGTGCGCAAAATGCATAATCCAACTATTTTATTATTTGTAATATAGTGAATATTTGTTTTCAAGTATGATGCATATAAATTTAAAATACTGAAACAGAGCTACACTAATCTACATTTGACAAATGTTTAACATTAAAATCAAAGAATCCCTTTTATAAAATCGACTCTCCGTTAGCATACGTGCTGTGAACGAAACTTACAAGCCAGTTTTTAAATTTCTTGTGTTATTCGAACAGGAATTTGCCCGCGAGTACGAATATGCCTTCGATTTCGCGCCACGATTATTAGAAAGCGAGATATTGCAAGTTGGTTATGCATTTCAAAGGGAAAATTTAGGCCGTATTAAGAAAAACACCGAAAAAAATCATTACAAATTTTTTCATTTCAAATATCGTAGTGAGCATCGCATCTGAAACACTGTAATTCCTAGTACACGCTGAAAGTGTGGTTTTTGCACTGTTTGTGGATTTCCGTGCGTTTGACGCATTTTTTTTCATACACCGATTCTCACCAAACTCGGTATTCTTATGTAAAATTCAAAGCTGACCATGAATTTCTATAGCGCTTTTCGATATTCCAAGTTATTGCATTCCATACTTTTCTCATTGATTCCAGTGTTCTGGAGAAAACCTAAATATTTATCACCCCAGAAAATTACTAAAGTGGCCCATTTGACTCAAAATTTCAGTAACTCTATCTTTAAGGAATAATTATAATAAGTTAGGAATTCGATTCGATAAAACAGCAAGATAATTGAATGTTCCAATTATGCGTAAACTTTATTTTTCTAAAGAAATAATTATTTATAATTTTAAAAGAATGAATTGTGTGTGTGTTATTTTATGTATGTATCTTCGAATTTTTATAGCTTTGCATGCAATATATATATATTGTTATAACTTCATATTACTAAACACAATTCTTTATGAAATTATTATTGTTTAAGTAAAGATAAATTAAATTGGTGCGTTAGTCACTAAAAACACGGCATTCTGTTAAGTAACCATTTATTTACTAATGTTCATAGGATTTCTTGTGGGGAAGAATCCAGAATAGGATAATGCCCACACATAAATTATGAAAAAGTTAATCATTGTTCTTATTTTGGTCAAGGTTTGTGAGAAACCACAAAGTCCACCCCACGAGAGGTGACAATGGATGAATACTAATCTTCTTTTGAAGGTGTGACATATTCAGCCTTTTAAGTGACACAAATAGTGAAATCGGGAACTCTCTAGCAGACCAGGCAAGACTCCAACATATTAACCAGGTCTAGAGTTTAAAACTAACACTGCGCCATGTCGTCTTGAGCACTTTAACGTAGCCTTCACGCAAGTGATCAATATTGTTACAACATCGGTACGCCACAACATTAGCTATCCGTACCAATGAATTATGTTTTTACAAGTATTAAACTATGCATATACTTGATGTTTTTTGAGATTTTTATTAACCCTTTAGTAATCGAATAATAGTTAGAACCCCATGACGAAAACTTTATCAAAACCATCAAGATATATTAATTATCATAATTCCATTTCCACTGATTTTTTTACTCTTAAGTCTCATCGACTTATGACAAATTTCGTTCCAACTAGCATAGGTCGCTAGTAAGATAAATTTTTAAACTCAATTTTCCTTAAAATGGGTTATAAGACTTGTATTTGTGAAAAATCCAGTATCAACATGTTTGTATATATAATGATGCATTATTATGCATAGTAAGAAAATTACATACAGAGTGATTCGTTACCAAACCGACTGACTTGCAGGGTGTGCAGAGTGTACAAGCCAACTCGAAATCACATAGGAATGCAGGGTCACACAAATGCCATAGTAGAGAGTTATGGTGCAAAGAAAAAAAAAAGCAGAGGAAAAAAAACTGGAACATTAATACATTTATAGGACAGAAAACATTTTATTGAGAGGCTGTACTACAATAGGTGTTCGAAAGTGCATGGACTTTGTCTTCTGAGGTCACATAAAGTGTTTGGTCGTTAGAATATCTGTAGCTGCCGATATGTGACATGCCAGGGAGAACGTAAGAAATTCCATGCAGTGCTACCAGGCGACTTCTGGTCATAATTTTGAGCATCTCTTGTAGTATATCTTTTCAATAAAATGTTTTCTGTCCCATTAATATGTTGCTGTTTCTGTATTTTTCTCTGATTCTTTGCACCATAGCTCGGGTGAGTGAGTGAGTGAATATTAACGTCGCACTGTTCAGCTACACGAGGGCTTTTGGCGACGGACCACGTAATTTTGAACCATGGTCTAGTGACGTGGGTGACACCTGAGCTGGCACCCCCCCTCTCCTATCTACCACACCACTCCAACGGGAGGACGTTTCAGCTCTCGACAGATTTAGCGTGCATCGCTGCCCTACACGGTGGGTCTTTAGTGGTACTGGGCTCGAACTCGTGACAAAGCCAGCCACGATCCGATACCTATACCACTCGGCTACTACGGCCTACCATAGCTCGGAACTATGGCATTTGCGAACTTTCATTCTTGTGTGATTCCGAGTCCTCTCTGTACCCTCTACACACACTGCAAGTTTGTCGGTATGGCAGCGAATCACCCTGTATATGCTCCAGTGTATATCTTTTTTACCTTACTAATGCAGTTATATTTATTTACTAAGTGTACAAATGGTCTAAAATTGAAAAGTTGATATGTACGAGGGTGAGTCGGAAAATATAAGTTTCTCCTGTCGACTGTGGTCTAAGTTGTGTATGAAAGTCAAAACATAGGCATAACTATTTTTCCACATAAGTACCAAATGCATTGAGGCATTTCTCATACCGCTTGAGAAGTTTCATAAAGCCCTCTAGGAAAAATTCAGGGCTTTGCATACGGATGAAAAGTTTAACGGTTCGTTTGACTTCCCCATTGCTTCCAAAGTATCTTCTAGCGAAATTTTTCTTCAATGCTGGAAAGAGATGGAAGTCACTTGGTACAAATTTAGAACTGTATGGTGGATGTTGTAGGCGATTCCAACCAAGAGTTGCAATATGATTTTGTGTTGCCCTCGCTGAGTCATCCAACAATAGAACACCAGATCTGAGATCCAGGCCACTTTTTCCGAATGTGCTCTTTCAATTTCGACAGGGTGTCACAGTACCGCGTAGGAAATAATGAATGCATCGAATGATGTGAGTGAGAAAATATTAATGTCGCACTATTCAGCTACACGAGGGCTTTTGGCGATGGACCGCGTAATTTTGAACCATGGTCAAGTGACGTGGACGACACCTGAGCTGGCACTCCTCTATCCTAACTGCCACACCGCACCAACAGGAGGACGTTTGAGCTCTTGACAGATTTAACGTGCATTGCTCCCCTACACGGTGGGTCTTTAGTGTTACTGGGCTCGAACTCGTGACAAGGCCAGCCACGATCCGATACCTTGACCACTTGGCTACCGCGGCCACCACCGAATAATGCATCGGTGTCTTGCGTGTTCACCTGCTGTGTCGTCTTTCGCCCACAGACGTTAAACTCTTCTTAAGTATGTAAGGCTCTGAATTTTACCTGGCGGTATTTTTGAAGCTTGTCAAGCGGCATGACAAATGTCTCAATGTACTTGGTACTTATGTGGAAAAATAAAGTTATGTCTTATCTTTAATGTCTTATTCTATTATCTATTATTATTAATGTCTTATTCTATTATTATCTTATTCCTACACAATTCTGACCACAGTAGATAGGGGAACTTATTTTCCGACTCATCCTCGTATAAATGATTTGTGCTCTAAAATATGTAAATTGGTTCTGATGTAACTGAAGATAATCTTTCTGTTTCAGGGTTCTTCAGAGACAAGATCGGATCTTATGATGGGCTATTTTACATCATTGGTTTAATGTCTATTGTAACAGGTTGTCTTTGGCTTTTAGAACCTATGTTTCTGAAATCAGAGAAGCATCAGAAGATTGAAGTTAAAGAAGAAGAAAGTTGATGGAAAATATATGAAATTTTTTTTGTAAAAGATATTTATGAATTTCTTATTACACAAGTGAAGAATGTGTAATTTGTCATCAAATGAATTTAAGCTTTCGCTTTTAAGTCATCGGGGGAGATTGCTTATTCCAGCACTTTTAATTCATATCTTGCTTTCATCATTTTCTTTGAGAACTGTTGTTGCTTTTTTCTTCATGGACTACGATTTTATTTTGTGCTTTGAAAGCTGAATGATGTCTTTGTTAATGTTTTTTTGGTACATATTTTAGCCTGCTGATCACTTTCGCCAAATCTGAAACCATCGCCAAATGCACCCTTGAAATATTATAATAATAATTTATAGCCTGGATGATGTAGTTGTTAAATATTTAATTTATTTGTTTAAAATGTAATTAATTTTTTTCTGTTAAAAAAAGGAAATTTAAATTTAGATTTAGTTGATAAAAATAATTTTAGGCGCAAATTCTTCGAAGTCTTCGCCAAATAATTGGTGAACGGAGAATTAGTGGAAGCTAAGAATTGGAGATGGTTCTGATTTGGCACGAATTTTTTGTCATTAAAGGGGAATGCTATAATAGGATGTTTATTAAAGACTGTTTTGCATGTGAATGGTTTATGTAGAGCGTTGGTTTTATGTTTTTAATATTTTTCTGGTTATTCTATTATTCGACAAATCAAAAGACGTCACCAAATGCTTTCATCAAAAGCACGAACAAAAGTGTTGTGTTTGTATATGGGCAGAAACAATGTTCCACCATTGTTTACATATCCCGGCATTTGGCGACATCTTTTCATTTGACCAACTAGTCATCGGTATAGTAACTAAGTAGTCATTTCTGTTATAACCATATTACTTGTCAATTTTTTTTATCTTGTTGATTAATATATGAGCCCCAGTTTGCTTTCAATTACACAACCTTTGAGAATAAAATTCGGTGAATAGTCCTGTAAAACTAACGTAGATGAAATATTAACGAAAGCTACCTTACTGTCCTTTGAAATAGTCATATCCCATAACTATGCATTCCTGAGATCTGCTATACTAGTCTTGTGGAAACTTTGCAAAAAATCTTCTTTTTGGGATAGAGTTCAAAAGCCTCGTCACGTTTCCTTGGATGTTAGGAATATTGTCAACATCGATAACACGTTTTTCTCATCCCTACGTTCTGCGTAAAGATATGTCGTACGGATTCACGGTTAATCTACAGTTCATCAGCTACCATGTGCACAGTTAATTGACGATCTTTAGTGATTAATTACCTCACTTTCTCAATGTTTTCGTCATTGACGGAGATCGTCAGGCTTCCGTTACGGGGGTTGTCAGAAACACTTTTCCGGCTTTCTCGAAAACGGACGAACCACTCGTACACACACTTCATGGACAGTGCTAGATCTTCATAAACACGTACCAGCACCAGATAAGTTTCTCGTAGTGGCTTGCCAAGTTTAAAGCAAATCTTTAAATTGATCTTTTGTTCGTTCATTTTCTTATTCTCAGTTAAGAACCAACGTACTAAATAAGCTCTTTGCAAAACAAGTCTTACATGGAACACAAATGAGTATCATCTGAACAATGATGGGGGCAGATGGTTAACACCTGCTACTATTCATGTGTAGTGTTTTGTTTTGCCAGTGTTGCCAGATCGGGCGTTCTGACTTCATTCACCGAACTTTATTGTCAGAGGTTGTATAAAATCCCAGTATCACAAATAAAAAAGTCAAAAAAAAAAAAAAAAAAGAAAGAAAAGGAAAAAAGGCTCCAATTGGACGTCGAAAATATATAATATGGTAATAACGGAAAAGTAGCAGTTTTTATTGGTTTTTAAAATAATTGTAAAACAAGCATTTTCTTATAATGCACTTTTTTAGATTTCCTGCCTTTATTTTTTAAGCTGCTTTTGTGTATGCTAATTTCAAATAAGATATTTGTATGGAGATATTTTCTTTTTTTTCTTTTGCTTTTCAAATTCTACAGGAAAAGATATATATTACGTTAAATGAATGTATCAAATTTTAGTAAGCTAGTTAAATGGCTTATAGCTTATTTCTCCTGGAATGTAATGAATTATACATTTAGAAAAACGATTTGGAATAGATTGGCGTAACCATGTATTATAAACATATGTATTATAAAATGTTTCGTTGTTTTTTAAACAGAGTAATGCATTAAATTGGTTTTTAAGTACACAAATCAATGGGAGATTTATGAATATTGTATATGTATACTTCAGAAACACAGTTTTTGGAGACCTTATGTAATTTTTATTATAGTTACTACTTGCATCTAATATATATGCTACCGTTAATGTGAATAATTCAGTTATTTCATACTAGGAATAACTAGTTCAAAAATAACTAGGTATTCCATAAAATAAGTAAAGATAGACCGTTAAAACAAATTAAATAAACAATTTCAAAGATGTTTTATGAATTAATGGATCACATAAATGGCTAAAATCTCTCGAAAAATACATTTTATCTCTTTTGCGGATGAGTAATTGATAAATAATAAGGGAAAGCAGATTATATTATATTGCTCATATTGCTATTAGTTAAACAGAAAAGGGGGAAAAATATGTAGCAAATATAAACTATATTTAAATATTATCAACAAAAATACATGCTGGGAAGAAAAACTGTCACTTCATAAAAACATTACGTAAATTTTTTAAAACAAAAATGTTAGAGAATATTAATTTAAATTTTATAAAATACCTTTGTTTTACTTTTCATTATTTATGAGAGAAAGGATTGCTGTGAAAGATACTTTGGATGTGTGTGGAACTTTTTATTATTTTTGAAACAAGCACACCGTTTAGTATTACACATTTATTTTTTTTTACTCGAGCACTTTTCAAATCCTTGTCCAGTACCGCAACTTTGAGTTGTTGCAACAGATCGAAGTGCTGTGTCAATATTTGGAACTTCTTCAATAGAAATTAATTCTCGCTGACATATACTGTACTGATATCTAGAATACAATTGTTTTCTTCTGCCTAATCGGAAAAATTCTTCCCAAATTAGCTAGAACCGGTTCAAAGAACTTTCGTGTGTCGTATTTCATACTTTAACGATCAAGTAATCGTTATTCTATCTAATACAGGGGTACTCAACCATTTTTTTCTGCTAGGCCGCATACATATGTGAGCTATTTTACGATGGAGCATACATATGTTAGTTATTTCACGCTGGCCGCAATATGAGGATAAATGGGGGAGAAATGCTTTAGGACCAAGATAACATTGGAAATTTAAAATGTGGAAAATTGATCAAAATATTATAACTCTTGATTTGCCTTTTTTAATAATTATTTTTTATATTTTTTTATTTTTGTCACTAACACTAATTTGGAAGAAATTAAGAAACACTCTTTCACAATTTCTGCATCAGTAAACGTTTTCATATGATTACCAATAATATAACTAACTTTATAGAATTCCTTTGATACAGCTGTGATATGACCACTGACAAGATACTTTGTTGCTTTTGCAAAGATTATTTATGGGAAAGGCTATCACCTCTTGAAAGAGATCTTCGAGGAAAAATGTCATTGAATGAGATTCCTATTTATTTGGTATTTTTTAAATACAACACTTTCGCGACAAATCAAACAATTATTGTGATTCATGTTAGTTTTTCACTACAAAATACTCAACCTCCCAATCGTCTTGAAACGATATATTTTCTTCGAATATTTTTCGTTTGCAAGGTATGAAAGATAGTTAAAAATGAGTTCCACCCATAAAATTGTCGCTATTTCACTGTTGTCAGTTATCACACAAACCGTAACCGTTCCAAATACAAAAAGAATATCAATTCGTACCCTTACGACAGCGACATCAAAATGCAAAATTGATTATATTTGATTTCTTAAAGAAAGGATTCACCACCAAATTTTCAGTACAATGTTCTTAAATAAGTGAAATTCTCAGAGCAATGAGCCATGACCGGGCCACTTAAAAGGGCTTGGTGGGCCGCAGGTTGAGTATCGCGCGCGTTGATCTAATACCTAGTTAAATCATAGAATTCAATAATTTTATATGCTTTAACTGACTGATCTTGTTATTCTATGAAATAACGGATTTCACGCTTTAACGGTGACATATATATATAGTTATTTTATTATGTTTTTGAAATGAGAGAAGTTGCAATTATTTTCTTCGATATAAATATTTTGTTTATATTGGTGTGACACTTTCTTCCGCAAGTCTCTACCAGCAAAAGACGGAAAAAAGGTGCTTAATGAATGATCCGACCAGGAACTCTTTTGCAGCTTAATCGCAGAATGGCGGGTGTTTGTGAACCAGCAGATTGATGGTTCAAATCAGAAGTAAAAGACCAAGGTCGAAAGTTTGTGCCTTATTACAATATTATCGTGTTGTTGTTCGTCTTCCATGTCAATAAAACTTGTTGTAATCATGTTGTTCACTCATTTTTTAAAATTTTTTGAAAACAGTTTCTTTTTTGCTTTATATATAAAAACTAATGAAATAACGAGAAAGTAACCTGTTCTCAAATATTGCTAATTCGCGTTTGACTATGTTATGTTTTTACTACATTAAATGTACCTTACATTTTGGCTACTATCTTTAAAAGCCCTATCACACACTCATGTTTGGAGCAACCATTTAGGACAATTTTTCACCCAGCTGAGGGACAACGATGCATGTTAAATCTGTCGAGAGCTGAAACGTCCTCCCGTTGGTGTGATGTGGTAGTTAGGAGAGGGAGGGTGCCAGCTGAGGTGTCGTCTACGTCACTTGACCATGGTTCAAAATTACCTGGTCCGTCGCCAAAAGCCCTCGTGTAGCTAAACAGTGTGACGCTAATATTCAATCACTCACTCACCCAGCTTAGGGTGAAGGGTTGCTGTAAATGCTCTGACGTCAGCAAGGCTCTATTCCCCATAGAAAAATTAATCACCGATTTTTCTGCTTCGAAAAACGAACATCCACTATTATTTCTTTTATTTCGCTCGTGCTTTTGTTGATGGGCGTAAGCAAAAATGAAGCCCCATTCTGTTTAAAATATTATACGCCGATAAAATGTTATACACCATTAAAATATTTACACCATTAAAATATTATACGCCATATCTGAGGTGGTCACGGTAGCCGAGTGATATAGGTATCGGATTGTGGCTTGCCTTGTGACGAATTCGAGCCCAGTACCACTAAAGACCCGGCGTGTAAAACATCGATGCACGTTAAATCCGTCGAGAGCTGAAACATCCTCCCGTTGGTGTGGTGTGGTAGTTAGGAGAGGGGGTGCCAGCTGAGGTGTCGTCCACGTCACTTGACCATGGTTCAAAATTACGTGGTCCGTCGCCAAAAGCCCTCGTGTAGCTGAACAGTGCGACTTTAATATTCAATCAATCAATCAACGCCATATCTGAGGCGTTTGACGAAAAGAAAGCCGTCATTTTGTTTATGATGTAGGGCTCCGAAGAACCCCATTAGCTGAATTTCTAGCAACTTTTATTTGGAACTTTTTAAGCACACTGGGAAAAAGTTGTTCGGTGCCATTGCTATGGCAACTAAATAGATATTGTTTGAAATTGGTTGGAATATTGCTCCAAACGTGTACGTGTGATAAGGCATTGTAATTTTATGCATGGAAGTCAAAAACCGAGTAGTTATTGAATATATGTGAATTTCAAGAACAGCAAGCGTATTTTGGATTATCACTACCTAACATAAGCTTTGCATTTACCATTTTGATTACTTTTGAAAGCGATTTTTTATCGAGAAGCGATTTTTAAATTAACATCGATTTTTGATAAAGCAAGCATGTGATGAATGTGAAAATGATATATGCCTTTTTTTACTTATTTTTTTACATATTTTTCCTAATCATAAGGGGCAAGTAGAATATACAATTCAAATTGACAATTTGGGAAGTATGGGTCAAATCCACTGCTTAAGAGATTTTTAAAATAGTATCGCCTAATATAGCATGAGTTACTATTAAAAAGAAATATCTATGGGAATAAAATCACTATCCAACGAAATAATGTTGTTCTTGTTACTTATGCCACCTGATCGACAGTAACAACAGATCAAGGTTCACGAAATTCATCACAGCGAAGGGCTAGATTTTTACGCCTGTAGTTAGATTTGCCTTTGAGCACCACGCATGTGACAGTACGATTTTGTTCGGTTCCACTTCTATTTTGAGAGAGATCACCCTGGGGCTCTGGTCAGGAGCTCTCTCCTCTCTTCCCCTTCCACCAACCTCATGAGAGAACTTGCGGCTCGACGGCTATTTGGAGTATCTCCATGCCGCGAAGGCACAATACATTTACAAACATCGATGCCTTCTCCGGGATTCGAACCCTGGCTCTACGGCACCGAAATCAGCGTCTCTAACCACTATATCGGATGGGCGGCTCCACCAAATAATTAACATAATTAGCGTGCTCCTGTATTTCCCTTTAGCTTCATTGGCAAAACACATGAGTTAAATAACTCGAAATGATGATAAAGGATCATTCCGAGTAATTAACATTAGAAAATTTTATTGCCATATTAAATGGAGACATTTCATGAACACAGCAAAAAATTCCATTTAATCAAAACATAATTCGGGAGGAAGATAAAATTGGTAGATATGCCAACTTTACAACTAAAACTTGTTTTGCTTATTTCAATTTTTCCAAAACTTTAAAATTGATGTAATTTTTATTAATTCTTGGAATGATTGCAGAATTTATAGGGATGAAAATTTTAGATGCAAGAGATTTTAGACTTTAGAATGACGCAAATTTTATAGGGGAAGAAATATTTGAGAGGATTTCTAGAAACAGTTTTCTTAAATTATAAATAATAACTACGTCTGAGGGAAAATTTATTAAAAAATATGAAACAAGGGCAACGATATAAAGTAAAATTTTATAAATGTTTTTTTTTAAAAAAATTTGATTTGAAGGCTAATACATTACGAATATTTTTCCGCGTATATGCTTTGTATTCAAAAGTGTGTTAGACCGTGATACCGACTGGTTATAGTCACGAACTAATGACGTATTATCGAGTCGCGTGTTCGAGTCTTGGTACCACTGTGTAGAGGAGCCGACACACTTTAAATACAGTCGAACCTCTATATAACGAACCTTTATATTGCGAATTTTTCTATATGGCAAACTTTTTCCTGGAACCAAAAACATTTCAAGATTTTCTTCGTAAAATAACCTCTCTATAGCGAGGTGCATTTTCTATATAATGAACTTTTTCTTTTGGGATTCAATTTTTATCTCCCCTTTTTTTAGAGTATTTCTGAAAAAATTTCTAGTTTATCTGTCTTTAATACATTTTATGGGGGTCATAAATCTTGAACTGGTTTTATTAGATCCTAGCTCGCCGAGAGCAATTGTGAGTTCTGGACATTTCATTCAAAAAGGGCAACCTTTAACCCCCATTGCCCAATTCACAAGAAACATCTTCGATATCCTCTTTCATTCTCAGTGGAGTTGTCCCATGTCCCCGTGTTCTAATTATAAAATAATGTATGTTTAATATTACTTGTATGCTTTAAATTGTAAAATGTCCTTAAAATTTATTAATTTTAAGATAAACTATTTTCTTAATATTGAAAATACAGTTAATTCTTCGACATTCTTTTTTCTTTTGTTTACCTTGCAGTTTTTCTTTCTTTCTTTCTTTTTTGATGGGTAAGGTATATAAAATAAACATATACTAATTTTAAAAAGTTGGGAATCATTACTTTGTTTTATATGTAGTGTTTATGAATTTAAAATTGATTTTATGTAGCTCTTATAAAGTATATTATAAAAGATAAACCTCTATAACTAATTTTCCATTTCACGAACTTTTTCCCGGGATTAAGCGACTTCGTTATTTTGAGATCCGACTGTATATCGTGGCTTAAATTCACATTGGGGTTCATTTGGAAGTTTTAGAAGTGCAGTGCCAGCTCAGATATTGACCAGGATTTGAATTACGAGGTTTTTCGCCAATAACCCTCTCATTGCTTTAGAATGGGGCGCGATAAGAGAAAATCAAGCATGAAGAACATTTATTATCATAACACAAAAAGTAGCTAAAGAACGAAAGGACAATTTTTTCTTTCATCACCTGAATATAACATGTATATTTTCTGTTTATTATCTAGATGAAATTTCCCGACCTTTTCACATTTTGAGAAGCACATTTTACACTACAATCCACATAGAAACATCTACATCGAATTCATGTTGCACAGGCCCATTTCTGCACGCTCTGCGATTTTCGGGAGGATTTGGATGCTGACCACATTGGCCGCTGCCCAGCCCTAAAGGGCTTTCTTTGTGCGACCTTTATTGGCAAGCTAGGGTCTTATTGGGTTCCTAGACTTTTCTCGCCATTTTTTAAAAATTTATTTTTCGCAGGCGTATTAAAATTCAAAAATAAAAGATTATTTAAGAAATTATTAATTAAACGGAAAATAAACAAAATATAAATTTTGACATAAAAAATAAAATACATATCTACACGCTAATGTAGCATATAATACTTATAAATGTATCACACACAATACTGCACAAAGTATTTCATAATTTATTTACCACAATACTAACAACATAATACTTATTCTATAAACTACTATACCATCATAGTCCTGATCCTATTACTTAAAAGTAACTTTCATAAAATATCTATTATACTTATAAAAGTAACATATAAAAAATTTAATACTTATTTTGATAATTAGTACGGTTTATGATAAAAGGGTCGTATTGTGAAGCTTTAATATGCCAAAACATATTATTATTGCATTCCATACATTGTTATTGTCTGGGGGGTGATGAAAATTATGATAAAAAATTGGGTCGCAATTATTGAAGGCTCGAGTAGCACTGGTGCTACCGTATAAAATGTTTTCTATGATTTTGTTCAATAAAGATTGAACGCGGGGGTGGTAGTTTCCTGGGGGATCGTTTTGTAGCTCTGAACCTCTTTCGGGTAAGCTCGGTTTCCTTAGGCATTCTGCCAAAAGCTGTCGTGTAGCTAAATAGTGCGAAGTTAATATTCACTGAATATTCACTCTAGCGCCAACTCTCTGTCGCAATAGGTAATTTACATAAAACTGTCAGAAGGCCAAAATAAAGTGGCCGCTATTCAAATGCTTGACATTTTATTTACCTGTTGTTGTTGTTTTTTTGACAGAGTGCCAATTTTAAATTATATATAAAACAAACAAACAAAAAACATAATTATGACTAACAATCGTCTGAGAATTTCTTTAATATAAACTCCTAATAATATGGAAAGAAATCACTACATTTTTAATTTTCTGATTATTGCATTCTTTTTTAAACTTTTCAACTGAGCAAAATTTTAGCGTCATCCATTTTTTTTTTTATCGAAAATGATCTAATATTGTTTATTCAAACACCGTGATAATTCGAAGAATGAATTTCATGAAATGTAATATAGATGGCAGCACCACTGCGATGATCTATTTCAGGATACTCGACTTTTCTCCCCGCAGGTCCACTTAGCAAATATTTCATGCGGGCCGCAACGTGAATGATAATGGGAAAAATTTCGTAAGACCAATGCAATATTGGACACTTAAAATGTGGAAAATTGATCTAAATATCAAAACTCATCTTTGGCTTTTAATAATATAATATATTAATCTCACTCAAATACATATAAAATTTTTTTTTCGATTTTAAGCATTTTTACTGAGTTGTGGGGTACTTTCGGTTCCCTTTTATCCATTACCAAGCCCTTATAGTGTACATTCTACTATCATAGAAACAAAGCTACCATGCAGCTTGATAATTTAATTTTTTTTCTTTTGATAAAGCCTCTGTTATTTTAATTTCCAATATTTATTTATCAAATGCAGAGGGGCAGAAAAAAGGAGTTTTGACTGAATTCCAGACAGAAAAATCAGTATTACCTGTTTATAATTAAAAATAAGTTTCACTTAAAATGATCACTACTCCAGTTCATTTCCTGTTATTTGTTATTACTGTTCGCTTCAGTTACAAATAGAAAAGAAAATCTTACAATTCTTATTTTCCGATAAAGTTTTAATACATTGCTCTTAAATAATTGAATTTTTTAGCGCAATGGGCCATGGGTGGGTCACTTAAAAAAGCCCATAGGGTCACATGCAGCCCGCGGGCTGCAGGTTGAGTATCGCTGATCTATTTAGTTTAGAATAAGAATGAGAGGACTAGTATTACATAGATCCATGTTTACAGTTCTGTTTGTTTCCTGCTTTTCTTTTCATCTTTTTGAAAAGTACAAAAAGAAGTCAGTTTTTTTAAAAATCCAATAAAGTGTTTGTTTGAGATATTTTGAAAGAAATAGATTTCTAAAAAGGTTTATTGAAAACTTTATATGTATGTGCCTAGATTTTTTTCATTACGTCTATCAAAAAATATTGAAATTTTTTTTTTATTTCCCTTAAAAACTAAGAATGATTAATGCCTAACATTCTTTCAAAAAAGAAAGAAAAAGAAAAATTTCAGTTTACAGTTGGTCAAAGTTTCTAATGAACAGTAAACAAATATTGTTTTTCTACTTTGAAATGTTAATTTTTTGGGCTTTCTTAAATTAAATTCCCCTCCCCCCACAAATATTTCATACATAAATTCATATTACAGTGTTTCTGAATATTTATATAGTATTCTTAGTTTTTTCAATAGTAATATATACTGCACCTATCGTAATTAATATTATTTAGGGCAATATCTACATATGCCAGTAACAGCCTCCAGACAGGAGTGATCACTTTTGTCTAGTGGTATGTTACGATCGTACAAATCCATAGGTCGCGGTTAATGTCCGGATATTTACCTCCACATTGGTGACCTTGGCTGAAAAGAAAAACGCAAAACCTTCTGATGTGACAAGCGCCATTCACCCACAAAAAGAGCAATTAAAAGTCGTCAGACCCTCTTGATGCAACAAAGTCGTCACTCACTTGAAGCAGCAAAACAAAATCGTCAGACTCACTTGAAGCAGCAAAAAAAAAAGTCGTCAGACTCACCTGATGCAGCAAAACAAAGTCGTCAGACTCACTTGACGCAACAGTAACAACTCCCACGCTCGCCAAAGCAACAAATATCTCGTTCGTTCACCTATCCACCTACTCACTGGTGGGGGAATACTGTGGCGGTATCTACATAAGCCAGTATCAGCCTACGGACAGTAGTGATCACTTTTGTCTAGTGATATGTTACTTGCTTACGAATCCATAAATCGAGGGTTCTAATCTCCGACATTCTTTATGCTATAAGTATTTAGAGATTGAAATTTTTTGTTCAATGAAAAACACATAAAATAAACTGCACAAACGTCACAATATTTTTATTAATTTAACATAATGATCGAATACATTATCTCGTCAATGATACAGATTAATTCAAATAATCAAAACGTCATCAACTGATAACATTTTTGAAAATCTTCGTCTTCCTTGTGTCAAGGTCAATAGTCATGCTTCTAAACGAAGATATATTATAAACATCGTCATATGGTCACATAATTCGTCAATAGACTACGTAGAGATTATTATTCTATGAGAAATCACTGATGATTTTTTTTTTGACATTCTTTACACGGAAAGTCGATCGTAATCATGATAATTCACCAAATAGAAATCCTCATGATAATCGAAACGATGCAAAAGGTGCAATATACGCCCAGATGCCAAATTTAGGTTTTTAAAATCGCCATGTTGGGTTTTAAATGCCACACAGGTAAAAACATTTTTAAAAATTCGCCAACTTGGCGAGAAAAAAACCCTCTCGAATTTGGAATCTGGGCGCATACTGCCACTGAGCCGAAATGATTACAAAAAAAGACACCTTAAACAATGTTCACTTGAAATGTCACTGGATTAGAGAGTTATAAATGTCAAGTAATCTCATTTCACTGTATCACAGAAAAAAAAAATCTGAAGCAATTTCGGTTGCTTTTTGTCTTGGTCGTCAAAGACAAATAATTCGTATTTTCAACAATAACTCTTCAAGACGAAACAGGATATTTCTAAAACAATTGATTAATTTAAAAGCTTTTGCTGCATCTTAGCCTATTCCGAAAGTATTTAGGTCCAGTTGCAATAAATATATTTGAACATACATTTTTTGTATAAGAATTAGTCGAAGTTCTAATTCTCTTGATCCTTTAAGCCATATATCCAAACTGTATATGTATCTTTCTAATTAGGACCGCTTTTTATTATTTTTAAAAACTGTCCTACTCCAAAAGGTTTAATTAATGCTTTATCTTCATAATTTATTCCTTATATTCCCCCAAGAATTGTTTTATTTCTGCACTTACGTTTTAAACAGTCAATGAAAGGTCATCGCCAAATCGCGATATGTAGCCAATAGTAGAAAACTGTTCTCGCTGAAGTTCTAGCACAATAATCTCGATCGCGCATATAATGATAGCACTTTGGCGACGTCTTTTGATTTGGCGAAATTTGTCGACGGTTTAAATACGTTAATACCCTTATTTTTTTTATGAGAACTTTCGAAGTGAATTTAGATTAAAGATTCATTTGTAGAGGATATAAAAACATTTTTAAGCATCAAATAAAGAATCAATTTATGGAAACACATTGTAGAAATCATTTTGATTCCCATATTCTTTCTAATAACTATACAAAATCCTAGATACAACATCGAAGTACATATGTAGTTTTCATTACTTGATGAACGCTTTTGGTCCCTTCATTTTCAATAAAATTTGTTCAGTATTTTTCAGAACGTATTTGAATCTCACACTCTTTTCTTTTTAAAGAAATTTCTCGCCTTGTCTTTGCGGAATATAAAAACACTTATGTTGCTCATTCGGTTTTTCACTACGAACCATACGGTTTTTCATTACATACATAATTCTGTATATAGATTTAACTGTCACTATTCTTTTTGCGTACCACGACCTACATTATTACACAACCCTATGACTTTAAACTACTTGTCGAAAATGGCTTTAAATGTCGCACCACTGAATCAGGTACTGAACCTTGTGTTGCAATGTTCTATGATACATATAAGCATCTGTTTGCGTCTTAAATCTTTGGAAGTTTCAGATATGCAGAGCCACATTTGCTGCCTTAACAGCAAATTCAATTGTTCTTCTGTAAAGTTTATCTTCTGATAAGGAAAATGATTCCAAAAAAAAAAAAAAAAAAAAAACGTCCGCTGTGAAGCAGGTGTATTTCCTGACAGAATAAACGCCTTTTTCTGTCAATTGCATTAAACTGATCTACAAAATGGTGCATGTGTAATTCTTGGCAGATGTAGGAGCCGTTTGCTGCCTTGTCGATCTTTCTTCAGAATTCTTTGGAATGACCAAGATCCTTCTGACTGCATTCTTCAGGGAACGTTTGGTCTTGACCATCTTGAATGGTTTGATTGGTGCCCTCATCTGGCACGGTTGGTGCTGACAGCACGTGCAGTGGACATTGGACCCTTGACTACTATCTTCCCATGCAGTGGAGGGTTGGATAGATATACTCTGGGGAGAAAACCACGAAGCACTACTGGCAAATCTCACCCTACTGTGCCTGGTTTCATTGTTCCCAAGCTGAGAATCATCTTTGATGGTGCTGAAGGTTGGACTAGCCGGGGATGAGGGCCTGTTCGAGGAGTCATAAAGTAAGGATGGGGCGAGAGACAGGGCTCGGGCTCGACTAGCGCCTAGGGTAACGGGTGAATAGTACTGGTGAGAATCGCCAAAGTGGTGAGGTACTTCAGGAATGGTTGGGACGATATCGAGGGAGGCCTTTTTCCTAGGGGTGCCTTTGTAACCGTTCAACCAGTAGGTCTTCATATGTCCTTTGCCCTGGAAAGAGAAATATTTTAACAATGAGCATGGAGATTAATTCAGTTTTGTACACTATGAATCATTTAAATATTTCTTTTCTGAGTTTAGTCTTGAAATACAAGCGAATGATTCATCAAAAAGAATGTTTCTAACGTTTTTGATTACTAATATTGAGGGTATCCGACTACGTTCGGAACTGTGATTTTGCAAAAGAGTATAAATGGATAATATTTATGATATTTAGTGTCACTTAGATTAGAAAATGTATATAAAATTGTTTTAAGAATAGTACTACAATAAAAAATTATTTAAGTACAATATTTTGACAAAAAAATGGACCTAGAATGACCCATTTTCAAAATATTCTCCTTTTGTGAAAAATACTTCTATTTGAATAATATTTTACCTGTATATAGCTTAGACCTCTGTACAGAGGCTCAACTAGAATTTTTGAAATATATAACTTAGAAGGGGGTTTATCCTTGTTTTACGACAACCGAAGGGAGAAATTTTAAATGAAAAACGCCGATAATTATTTCAAATGCTTGTAACTCTGAAAACAATGTGAATTTTTCAAAACTCATAGTTGAGCCTCTGTACAGAGTCTGAGCTATATACAGGCAAAATATTATTATAATAGAAGCATCTTTCACAAAAGGAGAACATTTTGAAAAAAGGTTATTCTAAGTTCATTTTTTACCGAAATATTGTACTTAAATAATTTTTTTTGTCAAAATGTCCTTAAAACAATTTTATACATGTGTTCTAATCTAAGTGACACTAAATATCATGAAAAATATCCATTTATGCGCCTTTTTAAAATCACGGTTCCGAACGTAGTCGGATACCTTAAAGACAATATATCGGAAAATATAATAAGTTCGTTCACAAAAGCAATTGTTTTCAAGTGGGAACTACGAATGGGTACTTACATATTGTACCATCGATCAAATTCGACAAATCAAATGACGCCACCAATTCCAAAAATGTCGCCAAATGCTGTCATTGTTATTATTATCGTGTTTGAACATGCGGTGGAACGGTTTCCACTATATATATATTTATATATATATATAAGCTGCTTGTCGTGGCATTTGGCAAAGCCTTGTTATTTGATGAAATTGGTCGACGGTATAATACTAAAGCACCCGAATTAAAAAAAATGTCACCATATTCCGATAAATTCGTTCAATGATATAGAAAGAAAGAACAAACCTTGACCGTGATAGTTCCTCGTTCAACTATATCCCACTGATCAGGTGATAACCTCTGTGCAGTCTCCTCACTAATGTGGATTTTCAGAGCCTGTTTAGAAAAAAGAGGATTTTTAATTTAAAAATAAAATAAAAGTTACAGAAAATAAACATGAAGTAAGCAAAAATATTATCTTAAAATATATTTCAACTTCTTTAGTATTCACATTATCGAAGTCAGGGCTATTAAAAATGACATTTAAGGTCACCATTTCCTTAAACATTACTGTTTCAAAATCTATAAGGCGAGAACGGTGATTTTTAGATTCTTAATAGATTTTTTTTTATTATCAAATGATTTATAACGAAGTGGGTTTACTATAATTCAAATAGTAGAAATACTTACTTCGCTTGTGCTTTCCATCCTAGAAGCTGTGTTGACAGTATCACCAAATAGACAGTACCTTGGCATTTTCAGTCCTACAACTCCAGCCACTACAGCTCCAGAATGTATACCTAAAATGAAAATATCTCAAATAAATTGACCATAATATTCAAAGTAGATATTCGTAGAATACTTTGGATAGAAAAGTTTTTCGAAAAAACCAATAAATTTACTTTATAATGTTTTCGTTGCATCCCTACTTCCTTAACAAAATATAAGAAAATGAACAGGATCTGCTATGAATTGAATATTTTAAGTATGCTGTTATTGAAATTCTAGTTTAAAAAATTTTATGTGAGAAAATTTCCTTAATTTAAGTGTCTTAATTGCATAATATTTTAATTTGTATCTAATCATATATTTTTTAAGTCTACGAATTTTTTAATATCTAACATTCAATATATTACACAGAAACATCAATATCTAAACTAATTGAATAAAAAAAAACTACATAAATAATTTTACAAAAATAATAGTTATAAGACACCACACACACTATATCCAGATACAGCGTAAAGAAAGCAAGAAAAGTTTTGAATAATATTCAACATAAATTAAACTTTGAAAATGTATTTTTAATGTCACCATATAATATATATCACGAAACAAAACACATACATTGCATTAAATTCCTTTTTCTGAGAATCCACAAGAATTTACAATATTATGTAAATAGGTTCTGAAGGGAAATTCTCTATCTTATTATGTATTTAAAATTCAAATACCAGTTAATGGACAAATATAGACACACAGTTTCAGTAATACTACACAATAGTTCAGCATTTTAAAATAGATAGGATGATTAGCTGTCATGGAATTTATTCGACTTATATTTATCAAAAGTTGCTAGTAAAAACTGTAAGCTTCCACCTGTCTTTTGAGGGGGCTGTGGAAGCCGATAGGTCATGGTCACGAACTCGTGGCCGGCGTTGTAGAGTCCCAGATTCGAGTCCTGATGTTACTGAAGATCCGTTGTTGTTTCTGTTGTTTTTGTTCTGTCTGACGTAGTCAGATCGAAGCCCACAAATTTCATCCTGGCAAAGGACTAGATGTACGCCTGCCATTGGCCTTAACCTTGAGCACAATACAGGTGACAGTACGAATTAGCTCGGTGAAATTCTTAAAGGGACGATAGATGGCGACACCACCGATCTCCATTTCCATAATTTAGGTATGGAACTGAAGGGGAGGGAAATATTCTCCAGTCCCCTGCACTCATGATTCAGCCCACAAGACTTTCGGACCCACTGATTTAACGAGCACGTACTCCGTGTATACTCGAGGGGTATTTGGTAGCATCGAGCATCGAACCCAGACCTTCCAGTCTTGAGTCCGATGCTCTAACCACTAGGCTACCCACGGCCCGATCCGTTGTGTAAAAGGTCTGATGCACGTTAAATTTGTCTCGGCTCAAAGCCCTCACGTTGACGTCGTGTGGAAGTCACGAATTTATGGTGCAAGCTCGGCCTCATTCGACCATGGATCAAAATTACGAGGTCCGCCACAAATAGCCCTTGTGTTACTTTATAGTGCGACGTTAATGTGACTCTTACTCTAACTCATTCATAGACACTCACCTACTCTTATCCTGAGGCTCTCTCCCGTAGATGGATCTTTGAGACCTCCGATCACGTCCACCATGTCCAGGGCCATATGACATACTTTATCCGCTTGGCGCTCTTCCTGGTCAGGGGCACCGGACACCACCATGTACGCGTCGCCAATAGTCTCCACCTATAAGCAATAACATTACATCTCTGAAAATTAACAAACTTACAAACTTTCTTTAATGATTTTCCCACACATTTCATCAGTTACTTTCTTATTGAAGACTGTAGTTATATTAAGTCGGAAGAGTTTTTAAAAAAAAATATTTCTATATGTATTTGAAGTGTGTAGTTTATTATGTTTCACTCTAATAAATATATCATACAGGTATAGGTTTTTAATTGAATTATATCCTCTTTTGTAGTTCAAAATAGACTTATTCCGAGTCTATTACAAGAATCAGAAATACATTGAAGATTTTTATTTTCAATGTGCTGCAAGATCAGAATTCCAAGTAACTGTTTAACTAAATGATTTCTCTACTTAAGTAATACCCATTTATTTGTGTGTGTGTGTGTGTAAATTTTTCACTGCTAAGATTTATATCTCATGGACATGAAAACCAATTATCCACTTAATATGTTCATCGGCTTAAAGATCAATTTTTATTACAAGGATCTTATTGTGATACGGTGGCCGTGGTAGCCTAATTGTTACGGTCATAAACTAGGGATGGCGATCTGAAATCGATTAATCGAAGAATCGATTTCTAGGGTAAAAGAAAAAAATCGAATTTTCAAATCGATATGTAGCAGTGAATCGATGTTTAATCCTAAAATATCGTAATTGGATTTTTTCTGTTTTAGTAAAAACCATGAAATTATTTACAATTAGTTGAATGTACTATCTTTTCAACCCATAATATTACGATGTTGGCGATTAAAGGGTTAATTACGCAAAAACTCGCGAGATGCCTGTGTCATTAGTTTCCTTTTTGCCTCTCTTTAATAAATAAAAAAAAAGTTACGTTTGTAATCTGTCTTTTTGGAAAAATTGATATTGCATCATTTGTTTATGCTTTGATTGACTGACTGTCGTAATGTACTGTGATTAGCGAAATAAGTATTTATTTTTATGTTATGTTTATCACGGAATAATAAGTAATTGGGGGTAAGTAAATCGCTGTAAGTATCGTGGGATCATCTGTTCCTTGTGAGCGCTTTTTTTCGATTGCCCAGTAGACTTGGCAGAATGTTGTTTTTAAAAAGTTTAGATATCAAGCAGTGGGAACTATAAGCGTGTTATCTATTTTCCAAACTTTTTAATGTAACAAATACATTTAGAAAATAAATGTCTTCTTTTATACCTGATACTTTGATATGGTAATAAAAATAATTGTAATTGTCGAATTCCCTGAACTAAAAAATTTCCCGATTTTATTGATAAGAGTGTTTATTATGGTATCTTTCTTGTTTATCATAAAATTGATTTATATTTACCTTGTAAATGCAGACTTGGAAAAAAAATTGTTTTTTAGAAATCGACCCCTATTTTTTTGTGAATCGATTCATCAGGTTACGATTCGTATCGATTTAAAATTCGATCTTTTTCGGAAAGAATCGCCATCCTATCATGAACTCGTAGTCGGTGTGGCATGAGTTTAAGTTCTAGAGCCACTGAAGACCAGCCGCCGTATAGAGGGGTTAATGCACGTTAAATCAGTCGAAGTTCTAAGTCCAACCAATGATGATGTGTGGTAGTTTGGAGAGGAGTTACCAGCTCAGGTGTCATCCTTATCACTTGACCATAGCTCAAAATTACAAGGTCCGTCGCATATAGCTCTCGTGTTCTTTTAAAGTGCGACGTTCTCACTTGACAATTGTAATTAATTGTAAAACGAATTAATGCTCAATACTTAACTCAGTGGCGCAACAGCCCATGATGGCCAAGGACTACTGTGCCCAACTCAGTATATGCGACCTTGGTCCCTGAGGTGCATGAGCAGATGTTCCGGTCAGGTGGTCAAGCTGACGTGAAATACCAAGTGTTAAGTTCCCAAGCAAGCTTGGTACTCATTTATCGACCTATTGAAGGGATGAAAGGTGGAGGCAACCTTGCCCATCTCGGGGTGTGAGCCTCGGACCTCTGGCTTAATGCTCAATAATTTTGGGGAAAAGTAGTTATAGGAGTATATTGTTTAATTCAAACCACTTAATATTATTGCTCATGGAATTTATGAGACTTTAGAGCAATGGTTGCACTGCTTTATTAGAGAGTATGTGGAAGATGTATTTGTTATATGTATATAATACAACCTCTAATAATAAAGTTAGGTGATTAGTTCTGTAACGTAAACATAGGTGAAATATTAACAAAGTTTACCATACTGTCCTTTGAAATAGTCACCTTCCATTACTATGCACCGCTGAGATCTGCTATATATGTCCTGGAAACTTTGCAAGAAGTCTTCTTTTGGAATGGAGTTCAAAAGCTTCGTGATGTTTCGTTGCATGTGAGAAATATCGTCAATATCGATAACACGTTTTTCTCATCACTAAATTCTAGGTAACGATTTGTCGCACGGATTCATGGTTAATCTGCAGTTCTTCCTCACTTTCGCAATGTTTTCGTCACTGATGGAGTCGCAAGTCTTCCGCTACGGGGGTTGTCAGAAACACTTTACCTGTTTTTCGAAAACGCGTGAACCACTCGTAGACACACTTGATGGAAAGTGCTAGATCTTAATAAACACGTACCAGAATCGCATACGTTTCTTCTGGTGTCTTGCCAAGCTTAAAACAAAACTTTAATCTGATCTCTTGTTCGTTCATTTTCCTGCTCTTAGTTAAGAGCCACGGTATTAAACAAGCACTTTGTAAAACAAGTCTTACACAGAACACAAATGAGTCTCAATTGAACAACAGTGGAGGGAGATGGTCAACATCTACCGTTACGTATGTGCAGCATTTTGTTTCACCAGTGTTGCCAGATCGGTCGTTCTGATTTCATTCATCGAACTTTATCGTCAGAGGTTGCATTAATACATATATGATATGTTCCTATATATATAGGAATTAACTCGCCATTTCTTCACTATAGAGCAGCATCTACGCTCCTGAAGCCACTATCAGCCGTGGTTCGCAAATAACAGAAACTTCCCTGCAGAAAAGACGTCGAACTAAGGCACTGAAACGGAGAACTAAGCAGTTAACGGATCACGAGTATGAGACCAGAAATGTCTAAAACCCCTGATGGGATGACTGCATATCGACTGTTGTATCTGGTAACACTCACTCACCACCAGGAACTGAACTCATGATCCACGCATGCGTGTGAGAACTATGCTTCTTTGTTTTGTAGTGGTAGTACAAATCGAAATGCTATGTAGTAATTTCAGACTGTAGTATGTAAGCCAACTTTTAGTGCAGTTGCAGTATTACGTCCAATTAAAGAATTAATCTAAAAATACATGCTCTCTTGGATATCTGTTTTCATTAAAAGAGTTTGTTTACAGCATCACTTGAACCCGAACCTGAATCGACGCTTTATGTATAAGGGTAAGAAATAAGTAAAATTTCCTTATTCTTTACTAGAAGAATTATAGAACATTTATTAGATTTAGCAAAAGACAAAATTCATTTATTTTTGCGACATTGACAAAATCTCCAATTTTATGAAAAAATTTACTCATATGTAAATATATCATGGACATGTCCATTCGTTCACAATCATCAAAATAAATAGATGTCTAGTTCAAGCAGAGTGTTTGAAAAAACCAACCCCAATCACAATCCCCTACGCGATCCCAAAAAAAAAAAAGAAAAGAAAAGAAATTAGGAAGCCATTAGTGTAGAGCGCATTTTTTCCGTTTTACAGTCTGTGTGATGTGTATTCTTCTGTTTGATTTAGACTTGTTGAGGATACGCGGAATCAATATTAGCAGGGAAGAAAAAAACATTTTTTTTGATGATTTTTAGATATTTTTTTTCTATAAGAGACAAAGTTTTAATGTGATTATTTTTCCGAGTAATATATTGCAATGATTCGTAAACATTTCAACGAACAAGTGGTCCAGTGGTAGAGCCGCCCCTAGTCGAACTTGTTAGCCTCAGGTTCAAAACCTACCGATTGCTACTCGCCAGTTTTTTTTAATTTGATTTAAATTGACTCTGGAATTTTCCAGAGAGCTGCAGCGTATGCAAATTTACGTTAGTTTAAATACTTCTAGAATATTCTAGAAGTAGCTTATCACCCCCAGCATGAGCTGGGGGTGAGTTCGTCTGGTATACGTTCAAGTGGATCACACCTGTCTTCTTGCATTCAATAAATTCTTATTGCTCTATTCAACCGTTGTATTGCTACTTGTTCTACTCCAAGAATCTTCGTGACAATATAAACCTTTCTGACAACTTTTTCTTAAGAGTGTTGGCACGAATTTTTCCCTTTTCGACTTGTAGAATGCGATTGGTCACATATATTATGCTATGTATGAAAATTATTATTGAAAAGAGGCTGAAAAGGAAATTATGAAATACTCTTCAAAAAATCTCGCCGAGGTTAGTCGGCAAATAATAGCTGTCTTAACAAATTCGTCATTTATGAGTAGGTATTCTTACATAAAAGGACTGGCCGTTACCCGCCGGCTTCACTGGGTACTTCATGACGTTATACCAGCGTTTCTCAAACTGTGGGGTGCTTTCCCCTTGAGGGGCGTGATAACTCTACAAGGGGGGCGCGAGCATAATGAAAAGTTGAAAACTAAAGATTATTCAAAACATTATTAATTTACTGAAAGTAAGCAAACAAAATACTTTCTGACATAATAAAATATAAAACACATATTTACACTGTTATAATACACTTATAAAAGTTTCT
>BMAV01009120.1:260354-284886 GCA_019973955.1 Trichonephila inaurata madagascariensis | reverse complement strand
CTATTATAGTAACTGTGATATAAAGAGATTAGGAATAGCTATATATAAATATAGTGGTTAAGATTGTGCTTATTTAGTAATGCGTATTGTGTGTTTTCTCACCTCAGAACCGCTAAGTTATAACATATAAATATTATCATTGTTAGTGTTTAAGTTAAGATCTTAATAAAGACATTTTTTAAGATCATGGCAACGCTTGGTTCTTCATGCAATCCCACACCTCTAAGTCACGAAGATAACTTAGGGGTGAGGTATCACCCACGGGTGAATACCTCACAAAGTGACAGTACGATTTTGCTGGGTTCCACCCCAATTTAGAGGGAGAAAACCCTGGGGGTGGCCAGGGCCCCCTCTCTTCCCCTTTCACCAACCATGTGAGAGAACTTGCGGCTCGACGGCTATTTAGAGTACCCCTATGCCGCAAAGGCACTATACATTTACAAACATCCATGTCTTCTCCGGGATTCGAACCCAGGCCCTACGGCATCGCAGTCAGCGTCGCTAACCACTATACTGGTTGGGCGACAAAAACATTTCTGTACCATAGACAAGCTGCAACACTTCAAAATACTAGCATTAAATAATACACCATAAGAATTAAAAATAAGTGCAAATCAAAGAAAGAAAATATCAGTGCCCGTACAGCATACGGGCAAACCGGTTAATAAGTAATTTTAATCACGTTGCCAACCTTCTACAGAATCTCGAATATTCTTACTATTTGTTTCAATGAATTAAATTTACTCTGTAGAAGAATTCCAACACAATTACTGGAAACAGAAATTATATAATTTTGTTCAACTTACAGCGGTTGTAACTTTGGATTGCGGTATTTCATTCTTCTATAGAATACTACGGGATAATTTTAGGAGTCTCAGTTCACTGTAATAATGTAAGAGGAGAGAAGCATTTATTATCAGTCTGCGGAGGACAGAACTCACGATGCTCGGTTCCGTAAGCCCGTAACATGACCACTAGTCAAGAGTGATCACATCTGTCCGGAGGCTATTACTGGCTTATGAAGATCGTCCCACTAGTGAGTCGGTGGATAGGCGATCGAACGATATATACTTATTATGGCGCGAGCGTGCAAATAGCTGCTGATAATTGGTTGTGTTGCGTCAAGTGAGTCTAACGACTTTGGTTGCGGCGTCAAGTGAATCTGATGGCTATGGTTACCCTTGTCGCGGATAGATGGCGCAACAACAGCTGAGCGAAGGTTGGGTTTTCCTTATTCAATGTCAAGATTACTAGTAGTGAATATCCGGAAGACAGAACCCGCGACCTATAGATTCGTAGCCAAGTAACATGACCAGTAGACAAAAGTGATCACTTCTGTCCGGAGGCTGTTACTGGCTTATGAAGATAATCTATTCTATTCAAGTGTAGTCTATTCGATCCTAGATAATAGGAAACTAGTATTTTATAGATACCCAAACTTTCAAAACAACCTTGGGTCACTGAATTGAAAAGTGAGGGGGGGGGCAAAAGAACACAAGACACATGACGTAAATTTACTAACCAGTAATGTAGCATATAAATATATATATATATATATATATATATAAAAGGACTAACAAGAGGAGGGCATGACTAAGGAAATTCATTTTGGGACGAGACTTGGTGTAATAGTAGTACTCATTTAGGGTGTTTAACCCTCAATGTTGTTTCGCCAAATGGCCAGTCAATTCGGAGAAAATAGCCTTCGAAATTCATGCTTAGCTATTGTACAATTAAGTTGTAATTACCTCCAGCGACTTAGTGGCGTGATTGGAAGAAAGCATGCTTTCTATGCCGGCGGATAGGGTTCGAATCACGCGATCAACTTTTTTTTCAATTCATTTAATATTTTTAAAAAAAATTAAATAAATTTATTTAAAAAGGACTTATTAAATATTTTATATAATTATAAAATAATTAAATTAATAATATATAAAAAAAAGACATTGTATTAATAAAACATATGTTATTTTATTATTTTTATTATATATTTAAATGAATTGGAAAAAAAAAAAGTTGGCTTTTATTTCAATTCATTTAATTATTTTTTAAAATTAAATAAATTTATTTATGAAAGGTTTATTAAATATTAAATGATATTTTATGTAAATTTTTGTATTTTATAAAGTAAAAAAAAACTACTGTAATACTATAAATATTTATATTATATTTTATAAATATATTTTTATATATAAAGAAATAATATTTATAATAAAATATATAATAAATATTAAATGATATTTTTTATAAAAATATGGGACAAATAGTTTTATAATGTGAAATACAATATGTTATATATAAAATATTACATGTAATATAAAATATATTATTATTATTATTAAATACAGTGACGGTGCACAGTGGATCGATGCTCAACAAAGGCATCTCAAAAATGACTCTTTCAAAAGTTGCTTTACGAAAATTTCCAATAGGGTTCATATAACCCGAGACATCAGAGAGTTTAAATACGATATGCATTTGAGGAAACTTTAACATTTTAAATTTAATAATAGCCTTATACTTTAGAAAAAGCAAATAAAGGAAAGAAGTGATTTCTGTATCTTTGCATTTTTATTAATGTTATACTGTTTATTCTTTTTCAGGTAGATGAGTTTTAAACGCGACAATGTTAAGTATTAGTCAAAATATGACCAATTCTCAGGAGAGGCTGTACATTGGGTATTTGTACGCGGGCAGCCGACACCCCAGAATCGGTCCTGAATACAATCTCAGATTCTGACTATATTCTAAAATATTTTAAATCTAAAGCCTTAGCATATACATATGAAGGAAGGAAGATTCGATCCGAGCACCTTCTGTTCCGAAAACGATTATTTTAGCCATCACGCCACAACGATCGTCCCGCGTGCTGGCTATTACTGGTTTATATAGATATCACACCATCACACATACATAAATTCTTCCAGAAATTTGCTTTTAATGGGATAATAGTAAATACCATGATCATTTCCGAATCTAAAGGGTCAATCATAAATCAAAACAAGACTCCTTACCTGATCTAAAGCTAATTTCAACTCTGCTGACTGTTGTTGACCCGCTAAGACCATATCTCGACTGAAATCATGCATACTCAGGTCGTTGATGTACAAGCCTGTGTGTAACATGGCATCTAGGCTGCGCATGCTAAGAAAAAAACATGCATGAATTTTTTTAAAATCAGGTTTACACTTAAAAGATATTTGAGTATCAAATATTTATTTAATTTTGGGGTATATACAAAAATGTTCCAAAAACAGAAAAAAGATACTTGCGTACTATGCCGCCTACCAATGCTATAATCGCTATATGCTATCATCCTTTGTGACGTCTCTCGCGTCCTTCTGCTAACATAACTCCTATGTTCTTTGACAGCCACGATTAATGGCAAAACCTTTCCAACCCAATACCAAGAAGACAAACGAATATAATATGTAAATGAGATATACTTTAAAAGGATAGAAGCTTTGATGATAAGGCGCGGCAAGTTTAGAGATAACTTAGTGTGGAATCATTCTGATCACGAGTTAGATGTCTTATATCTCTGAAAGAAGATTACATTCATTATAAAGAAGTCTGAATCTTCGTAGTTAAAATTAAGTTATAGGTATTCTCTCAATAGGTGAAGGAAGGAGACTCTACAAAAAAGGTAATATTTTATATAGGAAGTTAGACGAATCTGTTAATTTATTATAATTAGGATAAATGATCTAGTTGCGTGATCTGACTTGAATATAAGGTTTAATTGGGTGTTAACTCTCACTTTAAGAAAGTTGTCAATTAGAATTAAGTAATATAAGTTATTCTTAATAAAAGTTGTATTAAGAACCAAGATGTCTCATCATTTTGATAATCCCACACTTCTAGCTTACGCGGATCCGGAAAGACATAGTCATTATAGGATGGCTATGTCGCACCTTATTATTGTGTTCGACCGTCCGTGGGAACTGTTTCCATTTTTGGCCATTTATGCGGCATTTAGTGACGTCTTTTGATTTGACGAATTTGGCTGACGGTATAATACGTAAGTGCCAGAAAAAAAATAATGAATTGAAAAGATTATTAATACGAAGTTTAGTTAAATCATATCCTAGGAATTTTTCTAAAGAAATGAATGAGCTCGAGAAAATTTAGTTAAATAATACAAAAATGAGTTCATATGAATATTTAACTAAATGTACACACTATTGAATGAAAACAAGTTTAAATTATGGAATTTGGTCGATCGTAACTTCTGCAAAATATTTTGTGAAAAAATACGAAAACGTTTTGATCTAAAATTAGCCTAATAGTTTTCCTTTGTAATTGCTCACTTTTTCAATTCCTACCATTAGCTCACACTCTCTCTATATTTATTTATTTATCTTCGTGGAATTTTCAATCGTTAATAAAATACATTTTAAAGCGCTCGATTGAGTTGAAATTTTATATACACGATTATTTTGGATGACAATACAGTAATCTAATTATAATTAACAAAAATTAATTGATTAAAACTAATTATTCAAAGAATTACAAATTCAGCCACGTTGGCGTCATTTTTGGCGACTTGTGTCTAAAAGATTTTTTTGTTCTCACGTTTTAAAGCATTCAGTTGAACTGAAATTTTATATACACGATTGTTTTGGAGGACAATATGATACTTTAATGATAATTAATAAAAATCAATGACCACTTAATGTTGTGATTCTGTCATAGGTATATACATATGTATATTAATTGTAACTATTTAATAAAAGGTAGCTAAAATAAAATTTTTCGTCGTTGACTTAAGTAGGAATTACTTAAAATTTTTCTTTTTTATATTACTTCTTAGTTGTTAAAACAATGAATTAAAATGTCAGATAATATGTATATAATCAAGCTAATTTACTTAACATAAACTAATATTCGTTATTACCTTAGTAAACTAATAAAAGATAATTTCGCTGGTAACATTTTAAAAACAGGAAAATTCATTGTAAAGTAATGCAGGACGAAATTTTTTTTAAAAAAGTTACTAGTTATCATTATTTTAGGACATAGATTAAAATTTTAGCATGCCCTTACAATGGCGTTCCCAAGTAAGCCATGCTTTTCCACTCCTCCATGTATAACATTTGCCCTTTGAGATGCAGTAATCTGTCTTCCATGCCTGAAACACAGAGGAATTAATAAGCTGTTTCGTTTTCATTTTTGATTATACATAGAACACAAGGATATAATGAATTTTTTTAAAAAAAGTAAGATAAGATCATAATATAAATTTTAGCAATATGAGAATTATATATAATAAAATATCAATAACTGAAGCTTTTTGTAATAACTTTAAATATTAAAAAGTTATATCCCCTTATCCTGTAGAGTATTTTTAATATAAATGCATTATTTAAAGAAATATAATCGAATGATAAAATTTTTCAGATACGATGTCAAAAAAATAAATTTTTTAATGACACTGGAGAAATGGAACGTTTTGGAGAACATCACAAATGTGAGACCTCTGACGACTTATTTCATCAAAACCAAATTTGATTTTGATTCCTTCTTCCTACAAACATATCTTTTTTTTTTTATTTGTCGCAAATATTTACACATCTAATTATAAAATTCCGCGCACTTTATAAAGAAGCGATACTAGTAATTAATATATCAATAATTAATAGTCGGAATTGATTAATCGAACTATGACATTGATTATACCACCTCAATGATAATACTATTTTGATGTTTAAGAAATAATTTGTTCCAGTTTTAAATTTAAAACACTTTTCAGAATGAAATCAGTATCAATAATTAATTTTGTATTTCAATGATTACACCCATTTGTACTTACACCCCCATCATACGAGTCAATTATGGTGCCAGTAAAAACCCGCCGTGTAGACGGACGGATGTACGATAAATCCATAAAGATTTACAGTTATACTTGTAGGTATGGAAGTGGCCGCAAGGTAACCCAGTCGCGAACTCGTGACCGGAGTTGTCGAGTCATGGGATCGAATCTTGATGTCATGGTTAATGAATATTTAATTAAGATGGCTTACATGTATTTGATATTTTTTTTAAATTTTATTTATTTTTTTTGTTAACTTTCTCTAGAGGGCTGAAAATATAAAACACACACACACACATATATATATATTAAAATTAAATCTTTTACACATTATTTATAAAGGAATGGGGCTTGAGAAAAGTATAAAATGTTTAAAATATCATCATAATTTTAAAAATTATAAGCACACATATATGAAAATAAGACAGTTCTATAAGAAATATTTATTAAGTTTTACGTTGCATATGCTATTTTGTAAAATAGTAGCTTTAATTATACTAGCTACAAGTTCCTTTATAAAGTTAAAAGTATCCCCTTATTACACTGTAGTAGTTTTATACTAGTGGAATAATAAATTGTACTTTTTAAAAAATAAAAAAAAAATTTCATTTTCAAAATGTTTTTTAAAAATTTCAAATATTTTGAGACACACAAAAGATATATTATTCTTAAATGATGTAGGGTTTAAAGAATATGATACATTGTATAATTCTGTAAAGTTTTATATATCAGAGAGGCTACTATTTTAAAAAATAGCGAGCACAACTCAAAAATTACTGAATATTTATTACAAAATTATTTCTTATTTTCATATGCTTATAATTTTTAAAATTATGGTTATATATCAAACATTTTGTATTTTTTTGAAGCCATAATCCTTTGTAAATAATGTGTAAAAGATTCGAAGTATTTAATTTAAATTTAAAAGAATTATGTCTATTTGAAAAGGTTTTATATATTTTCAACCTTCGGTACAAAATTAACACCCCGGAGGCCCATTAACTTTATTTTGACATTGAATTTGTTCATTCAAAGAACGATATTTTAAATTTTTTTGGCTACTTTGCGATTGCCGTATAAGAAACTTTTGCCCTTAAAATAAAATATCTATAGAAATTTTTCATTTACTTAAGTGAAATTCCTTACAAAATTAATTTTAATAACAGGCAGATTTTTGTTCATAAACTTGATTTATATTCAACGCAAATGTAAAAAATATATTGATATTGGAATCAAATAATGTAGAATACTTCTTGTAAATTCTAAACTACATAAAAGTATTATATTTATTTTAATCTCTTTGCTAACTTCACAGGGAACGAAACAAACAAAAATGTTAAAATAGCCTTGAATGAGATTTTATCCTTGCTATGACGTATGCAGGAGGTGAGGATTGAACCCACCTTATGTAAGCCACTGTATCCTTATCCTTTGCCAAAAATAATTGTATATTAAGCTATCATGGATGAAGTGGACCAAAATTGAACTTTTGAAAGTTATTGATTGTTAAAAAACTCTGTAATAACTTGGAAACAATAAAACGTAAACACCTTTCATATGTTCTGTTATCTTTTCTGAGCAATTACAAAATCTTTGCACGGCATCAAATTTTCGGGATGGCTGAATATATGACAAGTTAAGCCAAACGCATTATATTATTGTAAATTTTCCAATAGTTTTCGATATTCCTAAAGAAAAAAGATGTGGAAGACTCATAAATTCTATCCTGTCCCTAGCACAATAGTGGGTAATGGATTTCCCGCCTTTTCTCCCCTTGTCATCGCGATGTTATTCGAAACTGATGGATGGTATTAGATGAACGGGCGAACAGAGAATTCCACTAATGAGCGAGACGTACTCACTGACGTCATCGTCCTCCGCTTCATCGTCCACCCCCAGGATCTGGTGGTTACCATTCGTAGTCCCCTGACCCAGAATGGGCATCACGGAGCTCAGCTCGAAAATATTATTGGAATGGACTAGAATCTGAAAGAAAGAGAAAAACAATAATTATTGTTGTCCTGGAAGAATCTAAGAAAGAATGTATCTTGGTAAATTTTGCTTGATATTTGGCATAGGCAATTTGGTATTTTTAGCGCTATATTCTGGTTTTATGATTATTATCTTAAGTATTAATGGAAAGCAATAGCGCACACAAGGGGGGGTGTCCTAGGGGTCCGGACCCCCTTAAGCCCTTAATTTTTTTCCCGATTGATTATAATTTTAAGTATATAATACGTAAAATTTAATTAAATATTTGTTTTTAATGATTAGTTTTATTAATTAATGCTAATTTTATTTAATAATTAGTTTTTTACTGTTTTTTGTTCCCAAAAATCAAAAGGAGCATGATACAAGAATGGTGGACTTTCGACCCTGGACCCCCCCCTTGGAAAATTTTTTTGTGCGCTACTATTGAAAAGATATTCTTTCACTATTTTCTTTTACTTTTAGCCTAGTGGCTCAGATAAAGGGGAAGGTTGTCTGACCTTAAAATTACGTTTAACTCTACTATCTTAGTTCGCAAGGCTAAGCGTTTGCAGTTATACTATTGAGGCTATCTTATTTGTGACCAATATTCTCTTTATATATTTCTATTTATTCGTATGCTTTATTAGTACTGCATATATTTCTGTTAAATAACCTCTATGGCTATTTTATAACATTGTTTGGTATGAAAACTTCCCCTTGCCTTGGATTTTTGACCATTTGACTGAGTGAATGAGTGAATATTAACGTCGCACTGTTCAACTGCACGATGGCTTTTGGCGACGGACCACTTAATTTTGAACCATAATCAAGTGACGTGAACTACACCTGAGCTGGCACCCCGTCTCCTAACTACCACACCACACCAAAGGGTGGACGTTTGAGCTCTCGACAGATTAAACGTGCATCGCTCCCCTACACAGCGGGTCTTTAGTGGTACTGGGATCGAACTCGTGACAAGGCCAGCCACGATCCGATACCTTGACCACTTGGACTTTGGCCATTTGACACCGAGCCTCCCAGTACCGTCTGATGACGTCGTCAGTCGGGTATTCATCGAGGTCACTGCAATGGAGCAGGTGATCGGTATCCAACTTGGTATGACCGTAGAGCAAGCAGGCCTCGTCAGCTGTCAGCCCAAGCTAGTGGAGGTATACTCCTAAAAAGTCATATTCAGAGGTTAGGCGAAAGCGGGCAACAGCTTCGATTCTCTCCAGGTGCCTCGGGATAGGATCCACATTAATCAGGGTTTCCCATGGCTTTCCAAGGTTCTTGGTGTTTTGGGTCCGAGCAGTACATTTGTCAATATACGTGGATATAATGCTCTTTGTTCTTCTGATAGTCGAGGGGCTTCCGATTGAGACGACTCGACTCCCTGCTTGGCTTTTTGAACGGCTCTCTCATTGCTTGGGATACCAACATGACCATGACTTACTTGGGACCTACTGTAAGGCCACAGTGCATCCATATATATGAAATGAGCTCCTCAACTTTAGTTTGGTACTGAATTGTGTTAAGGCAGTCAGTTGGTATGTTTCTGCTTAAGGCTGAAATTGCAGCTTGGGAGTCTATGAAGAAGGCAACTTTTGTAGAAGATATGCCAAAGCTATAGTAATTGTGTTGTAGCAGCCAAGACAGACAAGCAGCCAGACAGTCAAGACCTCACCATTGTAATTGATGGCATTTTTTCACATGGCAATTTGAGTCTTCAAACAGCCAGCTCCTTTTTTGTTTCTGGTAGGTATGAACACGCCAGTATAGATATGGAGCCACTCATTCGCGGGATATCTTTGATGGTTTGAAAAGTTTAGATGGTTTAACTCACTTTAATAGATGTTAATAGATATTAGTAAAAATTATTCTTAATGGTTCATTAAGTTTTTTATGGTCTCGCATAAAGATTGGCTTTTGAGAAGGTCCTGATTAGACCTTAGTAATGCACTCATCAAGCTTAAGCATGAATAATATATAAGTAATACTTATATATTATAATGATTCAGTTAATTTAACCATACCAGACTTCTAAGTATTTTTGACATTTAACTGAGAAAAATAAAGTATATGTTAAAATTTCTAATAGCTTCTTCCCCCAATATACTAGCATTAGTATATTGGGAAAAGAGAGAGAGAGATAGAAAAGTCGTAAGAAAACCCATTTTTACCTAAGCATTTTTCACTAAGACTTGTTAAACTGAAATTCCTAACATTTATTGATTTCCAGTTTCATATTTAAAATATATATATATATATATATATATATATATATCTGCATTTCACCAGGTGAACTCGAAGCAGAAAATTAGCTTTAGAAATCTTGAATACAATTTATCACATCGAAATTTCAAAGTACCAGTAACTATGATTAATGAGATTGCGGATACAGGCAGTGGGAAAGACCCGCTTTTTTATATTTCCTGTGGCATTGGCAGATTTAGATTAGGATGCCGAAAGTACGTCCCTCTTTCAAAAGTGAAACTATTATTCGTGTTTTTCACGCAACAGAAAATTTTAAACCCTTACGAATAGACTGTTTATTTTCCTAAAACAGATTTTTTTTTCTTAACCGCATTAATCCCGATGACTTTTTTAAAATAAAAAAGGTCTTAAAAGACTCTTACCCAAAAATATCGTTAGAAGGACGCATCTAGAAATTTGAATGTACACTTGGACGAAGGCCAAGGTAGTCTAGTGGTCATGGTCACGAGCTTGTGGCCGGTGTGTCATGAGTTTGAGACCTAGTGTCACTGAAGACTCGCTACGTAGGCTCAATGTCCTCTCGTTGGTGTGGTGTGGTAGTTAGGAGAAGGGTTGTCAGCTCAGATGTCTCACGCCAATAACCCTCATATTGCTTGATAGAGCTTCTTTAATATACACTTACTCATTCCCTTCATTTGTAGGATTCGATGATAAAACTCGATACATTCGCATTTATCTAGCCCGATTGAGAAACCTTTGATAACGTTTGCACTCATTTTGCTCCATTTCAGTAGCTTTAGTTCACACAGGTTGCTTCATACTACCATTTAGTTGGTATTGGAGACGGTTCTCGTCAGCGATTGGTCAAACTACACTTTTAGATAAGAGTCTGGACTCTCTATAGTTAATACCTCATTCATAATGTTGTGTGTTGCAGTGAAGCTTCACCTGAAGGTTTGTATCGCTTCAGATTAAAAAGTACTCCCATTTGTCTTTGTGGTTCTGTTGGGGACGCTGACCATTATGTGTTTGCATGTCCTCTGACTAAGGATTTCCATTTGGTCTCTCCATCTCAAAATGCTAAAAATGCCTGGCTCCAATCTCTCTATCGTTAGAAATCCTTCCATCCACTTTAAAATAAAATCATATATTAAAATTGCCTATTCAATCCGGGATCAAATTCCTTAGGTAGGAATGGTTTTTTTTTCATCTCAATCTTTAAACCTTTATTTTTTCAATAAAGTCTGGACGTGGGAGTGGTTGTTTCTCGAGGGATAGGTCTGTAGCTCTAATCCCTTCTCGGGTGAGCTCGGTTCCTTTGGGCATTCTCTCTCTCACCTGAAGGTTGTAATCAACCAGAGGCTTTAGCTCCCTTGCATAGAGCTGAAGATGATCAGCTACATCGGAGATTCCCAAACATTTTTGTCTCATAGACCCCTTGCCATGTTTTTTGGTTTGGGGTAGACCTCTGCTTACCTAATATTGAATTTTGGCTAATTTATCAACTTAAATGCCTTTTTGAGAGTTGGTATCGAACAACTTTAAAAGATTGAAATTTCTAACTGTAGTGAAGTAGAGAGTGATTAAAATTTAAGAAACACATGTTAATTAATTAAATAAAAATTTAATTATTATATAAAATAAGTGAACAGCAAAAAAAAAAAAAATACTTTTAATGGGAGGGATGAATCTGGTACTTCAGTAACAAATTTTCAACATTTGGCACCAACTTGTGTCAGATTTAAATCTAAATCTCTTTAGTTAGTAGAGGCCAGTCTTTTTGTCTGTCTCTCTCTCTGGAGATTGACAACCACGCTGAAACTCCTTCTCATTAGGAAAAGCAATTAAAAATTTTCTCAATCTATTTCATAATTCGAGATAAATAACAGGTATAGACCGCTGGATTAACGGTCCTTGTTTTAATAAAACCTTTTTTCTGCCACCTTGTAATTGTAAACTAAACTCATAAAAGTTAGTAAATAAATCTATTAAGGTATCCGACTACGTTCGGAACCGTGATTTAAAAAAAGTGCGTAAATGGATAATTTTCATGATATTTAGTGTCCCTTAGATTAGAATATATGTATAAAATTGTTTTAAGGACATTGTGACAAAAAAAATTATTTAAATACAATATTTCGGCAAAAAATTAACTTAGAATAACCTTTATTCAAAATGGTCTCCTTTTGTGAAAAATGCTTCTATTATAATAATATTTTGAATGTGTATAGCTCAGACCTTTGTTCAGAGACTCAAGTATGATTTTTGAAAAATTCACATTATTTTCAGAGTTACAAACCATTGAAATAATGATCGGCGTTTTTTTCTTAAAATTGCTCCCCTCTGTTGTCGTAAAACATAGATAAACCCACTTCTAAGTTATATATTTCAAAAATTCTGGTTGAGCCTCTGTACAGAGGTCTGAGCTATAGACAGGCAAAATATTATTATAATAGAAGCATGTTTCGCAAAAGGAGAACATTTTGAAAATGGGTCATTCTATGTTCATTTTTTGTCAAAATAGTGCACTTAAATAATATTTTATTATAATAATATTCTTAACAAAATTTTATATACATTTTCTAATCTAAGTAACACAAAATATCATAAATATTATCTATTTATACTCTTTTGCAAAATCATGGTTCCGAACGTAGTCAGATACCTTAAATAGGTAAAATCTGTTTTTCACTTGATTTAATTTTCTTTTAAAATTAAAGTCCCGATCTAGTTTAATGCGAGCTACTATTGTTTTGCCCCCCCCCCCCAAAGAACTATTTTGTTGCTGACGTGGACCTCTTGCAGGTCGTCATAGACCCCTGGAGGTCTATATAGATCACTTTGGTAATCACTGAGCTGTATCTTCACCAATCGCCACTTAATAACTTATTGTGAATAGATAACTAAATTTCAATGCCAGTTTCTCTTTTATATTTGCATAACAAATTGTTGTGGTTGTGTATAAATACACGATATATTTGTTATAAACGCCATCTACCTAATAACAGCAAATATTATCAGAAATAGTGAGGTATACACAGCAGTAATATTATTTAAATAAACTAACTTAAGTATTCTGAAAATTGAGGGCATTCTTAGAGATAAAAAAAACGAGTGATTGATTCTTTAGATAGGTAAAAATAAAGGTATTGATAAATATTAAATAATCAATAATAAAGAGTCAAATAGCCTTTACTCACAGCTTCCCAGGTACACTCAATGAGAGGTCTGGTGAGGTCGAACACTTCGGGCAGCCTCCGACCCGTGATGTCCGGCATGATGGCTCGTAGGCTCTTCCCAATGGTTTTGATGTGGAGGTGGGAATCGAACACGAGGCAGAAGGGGAAAATCTCGAGGAAGAGAAACGCCTTGATGGGCAACATGGTCCTGTCGATTCGCAGGGTCTTGCGTTTCTCCTCCAGCCGAAACGCTCGGTTGTCGAAGGCTAGCTGCAAGATGACGTGGTACACCCCCACGGAACTCGTCTGCTGTAAGACGTGGACATCTACGTCTGTGTTGTAGAAGTGATGGCCCACCTCCTGATGAAGTAGAAAAAAAAAGGCGATGAATTTTTCGACAGAAATATGTTAAAGAAATTATTTATGTGCAATGTAGAGATTGTTCTATCATTTAATTTGTGACGGGCTCACGCGTTTTTTCATTAACATGTTCTTTTGGGTTCCTTGGGGCCAGAGTGAATGGCAACTCTTTTCCAACCAACCCAAGAAGTAAAGCGTGAAGGAAAGATGCAAATTAGGAAGCTTTTAAATAACAGAAGTTTAGAGTAAACTGTGTGGCATTTGGGGAATGTTATAATAGTCCGTATTTCAAGTGTGAAGAGGTTTTGGGAAGTTAGGTGACAGCCAATAGAAGTTACCCGTGACAGAGAGCCCTTAGGTCAAGGTGCATACCATTGCACGCCAGTGAACCGCAACTTCTAATAGGATCAGATAGATTGATACTTCGTTGGACCTTAAGGGTAGGAGTGACCATTTAAATATTTGGATCTGTGATCGCATTGGAATTGAGCTTAGGCGAGTTTGTTATTGATAGTGGTCCGGGTTACGTTATTTCGGTATTATATATATTGTTTAGCCACCGTAGATTCTCTCACATATCGTATTATTAACTAATCTGTTAAAGGCTTAAGTTAAGATTTTAATAAAGTCATATTAAGATTATGGCAGCTTCTAGTTCTTCATTTATTCCTACACCTGTAGCTCACGCTGATAATCTAGGAGAAGGGCACCCAAGGGGGAAGCCTTTACAAATTGTTGTAAAGAATGAGAGAGTTAATTATTTTTACGTGAATACGTTTCTCATTTTTTGAGTGATACATAAAATCAGCTTAAAATAAGAATTGGGATATGATACTAATTTGGTCTTTTTCTTCAAATACGATAATTTAAAAGTAAATACATTCACATTTTGTGCACTAAAAATGCTTATAGTTATTTTCTGTAGGAAACAAACTTGATAATTTGTTCTCATTTGATCTGCTGAGGTAATTTGAGTGGGGTTCGTAACGGTCTACTTTGTGAGATTCCCTTTTAAAATAGCATGTAATAATTCTTTTCAAAATTTTACATAGAATATGACTGCCATTTTTTTTTTTATATTGGAAACGCATAATGCAGATTGGTTCCAAGATATAAAAGTAAGTGAAAGAGAAACAGAGATGAGTTAGGAAATAGATAGCTCGTTAATTTAAAAAAATTACAGTGGAGATTTTCTCTTGGAAAGTTAATATCAAATCATTAGTTCTTCGTAGCCTAAGCTAAGGATATTCATTGGATTAGAAAGTGAAATCCAATTTTGGAATGCTCTCGGGTAATTCTTATTGATAGTTGGACCCAAAGACTCAACGTTATCTAGGGAGTTTTTTCCATTTTCTTAGAGCTACAGTTCTGAGTGTCTGCAAATAATTGAAATAAGTGAAATTTTGATTATTTAAGTATAAGTTGTGATCCTCCACGTAACTCTTAAGTAAGGGCAGTTAATAAACCATTTGTGTCTGAAATTATTTCCTGTGGATTTGCATCATGGCAACTTCTCCTACTGCAAGGTCGATTTCGAGTCACGATTTCTGGAGTATGAGACCTTCGGAGTTTGACAGTCAGGTTTTAGGAAGTGGGACCGTTACAAAAACGTTGAGAAAACTGATATTTTCTCTAAAAGCCATTACAGTACCTCCTTTATAACAGTGAAAGAAAATTTAATCAATCTAAATTCTCTATATGATTTGATTTTTGATTAAAGTCACACTGTAAAGAAACACGGAAGATATTAGCGACAGACCACGGAAATTTAAAACGTGGTCAAGTGACTAGGTTGACATCTGTGCTGGCGCCCCCCCCCGCCAAATCTAAATTCTCAAGCATAGTTTGTTACCTGTATAAATGTTTGAGAAATATATGATTAAATTTTAAGTTACTAGAAGCCTATCAGATTGACACATCTTTTACTTTAACCCTTTAACTGGTTTGTCCAAGTGCTGTGTACGGGCTCTCTCTCTCTCTTATACGTTCTTTCTATCTTTGATTTGCACGTATTTTAAATTCTAGTGTTTTTAAGCGATGCAGTTGGTCCAAGGAACTGAAATACTTCTTATAAGAGATTTTCTTTGTGGTGAGGATGGGAATTTTTCATTGAATGCAGGAGTTTAAATTTTTGAAATATTCGATAAAGAACAGGGATGTGGAATTGGTTGTTTGAGAAGAAATGAAAATCGAAAGATAATCCAAAAAAGCCGACATTATCTATGTCCCCATTGTATTGTAAGGTTTAGTATTACACTATGATTCAAATTTTGTGTGCGTATATATGTGCACACAGACAAAATGATCAACAGTTTGAAAAAAAAGGTACGAATGTGAAATATTTTTCTGAAATATGAGATAAATTCTTTTAACATACATGAAACATTCTTCATAGCATGAAGAGTGTACGTATAAAAAGCAAACATTTAGGGTTTTTTGTGTTCTACAATTATACAATAAGAAATAGTGTGAAAACTTTTTAAAATTGAAAATTAAAGTAAAATTCTTCCATTTTCACATTCTGTTAAATATTATACTTAGTTATACGCAGTAATAAAATGTGATTTTTTTGGGAACATTTTTGACAAAAAAAAATATTGACCGCTTAAGATTTTAATGCAAAAAGAAAAGAAAAAAAAATAATTTCGTCAAAATGTAATAATTGCTCTTCTGATTGCAAAGTTACTTAATGAAGTAATGTAACAGCTGCAGTGCAAGACGGCTTTCTAAATAAAATAGTGACAAACTCCTGATATTGAATTTTAAAATCAAATCAACATAAAAAAAAATCGGTATTATGATTTCGCATTTCGTAAAAAATGTATTTTTATTTTTGTGCTCTAAAAGGAAGTAGAAACTCATTATAATGTTGTATTTTTCATTACGTTCTTTTTTGACTGCTTCACATACATCTTCTATATGTAGCATAGAATTCTATAAAAAACAGATTAAAGATCTGAATACAGGTATTAAAATACAAATCATATGCATAGTATAAAGATATAAATTCACCAAACCTTACAAAAAGGGCCTTGAATAAAGCACAGCTTATTTAATTTGTACTCCTGGTACTTTTTTAATAGTTAAAAAAATATAACGAAAACTAATTTAAGAGTTAATTAGATATGTATCTTTTTATTGACTTGACAATCTTCTTAAGGCTTGTATTTTTAAATATGTAAGATTATATCGATTTAAAATTTTCTTTAAACAACCGGTTCTGTCTCAGTTATTAGTTTATGAATATTAATGATTGAAAAATTATATTAAAAATTGGTTAGTTTGTATTCTTGTTATTTCTTAAGTTTATGCTAATGCAGATTTATATAGATAATAATCGCTTAGACATGTCAGGTCTATCAAAATAGAACCCTGAAGGGTAGCAACTATTATCTGGAATAAGAAGGGCCAAAGAAATAAAAAATACAAAAGACTGGATTGAAGCAGATTGTTAAGAAGAATGAAATTTGATACTTTTTGAAATGCAAATTATAAAACAAGAATTGCAACAGAAGTGGCTACAATGATTCTACTTCTCTGAGAAGAAAAAAATTTTGGTTTTTAAAAAATATATTTTTTTCACGTTTTCTCAAGATTTAAATATTTTTCCTCGGCGAATTTCTCTCAGTACATATTATGTTACTTTAATGTAAAATTAACTATATTACATACACGTACATACCGATAACTCCATGAAATATAGTTCCAGTACCGATACATGGAATCTGAATCTTTCCTGTCATTAGAAAATAATTTGTATCGATCGTTATGTTTAAAGTATTTTAAGACTTAATCGTATAGTTTTATTTTGTATCATGTATCTATCGTTAATTAAATATGCGCTTATTACAACTTCTATTTTTATATGTAATAATTTACCTTCTTAAATTTTCTCTCGAGGGATTTTATTTAATTCATAATAAGCTTGAACCCTCCAAAACTTAGCGTGATGATTAGTTTTTAGTTTGCCCTTCGAACGAGAAAATATTCTTTTTACCACAACTTTTTCTGTACGAAAAATGATTTAAATAATCAATCTTGCCTCATCCACGTATTCGGACCAATTACAGATGATCTTAACGGAAATCTCGTATGATTCTAAAGGCTTGGAAGCTATAAAAGCTGAGATATCCGGAGCAAACAAAGAATGCTTTTGTGTATCTTCTTAATGTCCACATATCTTTGTGTTGTGTGTGTTTTAAAAAACAAAATAAATGTACAACTAAAATAACAAGAAGTCTCCTCAATCTTGCAACGACTGAAACAAATCAATAGATTTTACCAGTAGAATGTCTTAAGGAGAAACAGTACGCGATTCAATTAACAAAAATCGGACAAAAAATTAAATCTAATCTTCTAAGCCTAAATTATTTTTTTATATACTTTTCTATAACCTCACAAAGTTTGGAAGCTCTAAGCTTAAAAAACGCAGAATTATGATAATTTTTATGTTCTTTTTTTATTCACATCCCTATGGCAAATCAAAACTTTAAACTTACTTAGCTCGGAAAGATAAAATAACTAGTTTGTTTTCATTTAAAATGCTAAGGCTTTTTTTGTACTGGACCTAATGCTTTGATTTTTTTTACCTATTGTTAAAAGTACATGTAACAAAAGTTGCTATACATTTTTAAATCAAAGCAATACTTATTTTTTTAAAAATAATTGAACTCAGAATTTATACTTTTTTTAAGGAATTTTCAATAAGCATTCATTAAAAGAATACCAATCATGTTATCACAAAACCCATACCAACTTTTGTTATACTTAGTTTGATGTACCTGTAAATCAAATTTCATGCGTGTAGGTAAATTTTTGTAGAAGGGGTAATTTTAAAATCACTTCATAAAAATTTTTCATAAAAAATTAAATGGGGCTAGCTTTTTATAAAATTTTGAGCATAAAATCTGTTTTACATAGTCTACACACATACGAGAAAAAGTTTTTTTGAAAATCCTTAAATTAAAAATTTTTGCGGAAATCGTACCATGTCCCCTTAAGTCAAGTGAAATATTTTGATGTGTATACACACTCATGCATATTTGGAACATATATCGTACATGTAAAGTCTCTTCCACCCCACCCCACCCTTAGGTTTTATTATTATTATTTTGAAACCATTCATTTTACGCGAAATATCATGCTTACTGGCCACCATGTTAGGCCTAATGTATAGTGCAAAAGAACGATCTGAAAATGCAAACAAAAGTCAAATAACAGGAAACTAAGATGGAAAACAAGAATATATATATATATAATACACATTCTACATAAAGGAAGAGTTTCAAAACTATAGATTTCAAATCTCATGAGGTTTTGATTCTAGTGAATGTAGACAAAAAAAAAGAAGAAGAAAAAGAAAAAGCGTAACCGAAAGCAGCACTTAATGACAAGAAAAAAAAATGGTGGTAAATCGAGTGATGATCATTCATTACTAAGGCATGAACAACTTAATAAAGTCCATGAAACTTAATTGCAGTTTCAACACCCATTTATCAAGTATTATTAATGAGACCAGCCACTGTTAAGGAGAGAGAGAGTTGAAGAATTACTTTATTATATTTCTTTTTTTTATTTGTAATTATTCCTATATGCTTAATAGAAAAAAATAAGTTAGAAAATGAAAAAACGTTCTACCAGTAGCTAAATAATTAATGAATTACATATAATTAATACAAGTTTACATATATTGTACATTTTATTAATTATTAATTTAGTGAAAAACTTGCCAGACTTTTTATTGTACACTTTTATCCTCTTTCTCCGTTAATGTGAGTAGCATATTCTCTTTCCCCACGTTATGGTTTATCTTTGATAGAAATTCATGGAAATGTATTTCATATGTGGCATTTGAAGTTGTAGTTTTTTTTACCAAGTATTCTATAGGAGGATTATATAGTTCTCTTTGAAGATTCTAACAAAATTAGGTTGTTTTAGGTGCATATCAGTTAATTTTGAGCGTTATTTTAATTTTATTTATTATGTTCTTAATAGAAAATAATTGTTCACAAACATATGTTGATCCGAAATTCAATGTAATCCGGATCACTTGCAGCTGAAATAAACTCCTTATATTTACTATTCGGTGTAGTACAGTGCTTTTTGAACTTTCAATATATTTGCGACTCAATATTTAATCAAAATATTCATCGCACCCCCCTTCCATACAATAACAATGTTTTGAATTCAATAATACAAAATTCTGATGCTAAAGCTACAATATGATTTTAACCTTTTAAGTGTCACTGGCGTTTATATACGTCTCACTCAGCCAAAACGCTAATTGTCCGAGACGTATATATACGTCTCAATCAGCCAAAACGATAATTGTCCGGGGCGTATATATACTTTGTTCCGAAGTACGATCTTTTCTGTTCACTTCTGCCCATAAAATTCTTCAGAAAGCCTTGGAATGCGATAAAAGGACTTTGACAGAGTTTGCGAAAGATTTACTTATTTCAGAGGATTTTGCTTATTTTTTTTATTTTTTTTTTTATTCCTTTTGTTCCCCCTCCCCCTTCCTATATATCACATGCGCCACAAAGCGCGTCTACATGGAAAACGGTGCCATTAGGGAGCGAATTGCGTAACTTTTAATCAGCAGTTAAGCGATTAATTATAAATAGTACAAATTATTAAGATAATTGTCAATTTTTGTATATAGTTTTTATATCTGAAAAGCCCATGGAGTCACTGGTAATTATTAAACTTGTTCTTAACTTAGTATTGTTAAATTAATTATAAAATACATGGGGCAGTTCTGATACATTTATAAGTGTATTATATCAGTGTAAATGTGTATTTAATTTTTATTATGTCAGAATGTGTTTTTTTTTAACTTTCAGTAAATTAATAAATTTTTAAAATAATCTTTTGTTTTCGTTTTTTGAATGTGCCCGCTCCCCTCTCGTAGAGTTATCACTCCCTCCTAAGAGGGAGCGCCTCACAGTTTGAGAAACGCTGGTGTAGTATGGTGTAGGCCAATAATTTTAATTTGGATTGTGAAGCATCGAGTACATATTTTCTTTGACTGACGTTCATCGCCAATAGCCTTCACATTTACTTAATCAAATGTAAAATCAAATACAATACAATTTCAATAAAAAATACTCATTTTTATTAATAAAATTTTGGTTTACCTTAATCTGTCCAATTGTGTACCAGAGAAATCCCCTTCTAGCACTTCTGTAATGTAAGGTGAGTCCAGAAGGCGTCTCTCTCTCACAGAAGAAGGAAGGTGCCTTCATGCGGGGGTAGCTGAACTTCAGATACTCATGGAGATTGTCGAGGCCGTTCAAGAAGTCTCGCATGTGACGCCCCAGCACGGACAGGACACGGTCGTACCCGTAGTGACCTACGAAGGACACGAAGTATACACCCATGCCTTCCAGGAATTCTCTCTCGGACACTCCGAGGATCTGAAAGAAAACAAGTAATGTATAAAAAAAAAAATTAAGTCAATTCCTACTTAGAAACAAAATTTTTATTTTAGCTACTTGTTATTACATAGTTCCAACTAATATAAATATGTGTATACATATGACAGAATCACAACTTTAAGTGGTCATTAATTTTTATTCATTATCATTAAAGTATCGCATTGTCATCCAAAACAATCGTGTCTATAAAATTTCAGTTCAACTGAATGTTTTAAAACGTGAGGAAAAAAACCCACCTTTTCAAGTTTTGACACAAGTCGCCAAAAGGGTCGCTAAGTCACCGAAAAAGATGCCAACGTGGCTATATTTGTAATTCTTTGAATAATTAGTTTTAATCAATTAATTTTTATTAATTAAAATTAAATTATTGTATTAGCATCCAAAATAATCATGTATATAAATTTCAGCTCAATTGAGCGCTTTAAAATGTATTTTATGAACGATTGAAAATTCTCTACCAAGATAAATAAATAAATATATAGAGAGTGTGAGCTAATAGTAGGAATTGAAAAAGGGGAATTATTTGTTACCATTTATGTAACATTTATAATGTGAAACAATATTTTGTGTGTATTTGACCTTATGTAGATTCTAATGTAAGAAAAAAATATAGCTCTCACATTTGTTTATCTATACATACTATATAAAATATCACATATGTCCGCTATTAAACACGGTATAAAAATTTATAATACTGGGGGTTGTTAGATATGTAGTGTACGTTTATAATATCGGATGATCCTTATTCATAACATCGGATTTTTGATCTTTACGTCTTATTGGCTGCTAGAACCTCCTATTACATTTCATTGGTCGGAGGAAATGTCTTCTGGCATTTCTTCTGCCTTACCAGAATTCCTCTCTGGCAAAGGGAATATATTCTAACTCCACCCAACACACTAAAGATACATCTTTATTAGATAATAAGTTTTTATTGTTTAGATTTATTAATATACCAATATCCGTTAAGCCTGAAACACTTGCAAAAAAATATTTGTTTATTTAAAAAATTTATAAAACTTCGTGATTTTGGAGCTAATTTGATATCGGTACGCTGTGATTTTCCCCACTAAATATTTGTAAGACTCCGCCAAGTTCGGGCGATAGCATTTGAACAGCCACTAAAGGTTGATTTGGCACGATTTCAAAATCCCGCCAAGAACGAGTAGCGCTCTGATATCAAATTAGTTAAGCAATTTCTTGAATATTATAAACAAACAGAAGGAGCAACACATAGATAAACATCAACATTTGTGTTCCTTTTTAAAAAAAAATTTAGTTTCTTTAAAAATTTCAAGTATATTTTCCGAAGTTAGATTTAAATCCATGAAATGTTGAATGGTAAAATCCCTGCTTAGCTGACACATTTAATGACGATGAAAATAAATGGTGTCAGATTTTATCAAATTTTTTTTTTCTGTATAAGACCTCTATCCAATATGATGAACATAATTCGCCAAAATGGCGATAAACGAAGGTTATACAGTAAAATTGGATCCCATCTAAACTCAGTGGTGCAACAGCCCATGAGGGCCAAGGGCTACTGTGCTCATCTCAGTATACGGGACCACTGGACGCTGAGGTGCATGAGCAGATGTCCGAATCAGGTGGTCAGCCTGAAGCAAACCCCTAGTGTTTAGTCCTCAATCAAGCTTGGTTTTCATTTATCAATCCACTGAAAGGATGAAAGGCTGAGTCGATCTCGCCCAGCCCGAGGATAGAAACACAGATGTGTAGTGTGGACGAGCGATACGCTACCACTCGGCCACTTGGCCTAAAAAAGGACCTAATGTTTAATTTCATAAGTTCTCTTTTTCATAGAATGCGAAGAAGTTTAATCTTCAGCTTCGCGCAAATTATATGAAAGCTATTAATTTTAATGGACGTTCAAGATACTCTAATTAAATTACATACTTCACAATGATGTAAACAATAAGCATTAAGGTATCCGACTACTTGTGACACCTTTTTTTTTAAAAAAAAAATGGAGATATGGAGATTTTTTTTGTAGTTTTTAGATTTATTTAGAACATTTTAAGAAAAAAAAGGCTAAAATTAAGAAGAGAAAAATAAGTTATTAATACTAAAATGGGGAAAAATTGACAACAAATTACATAAACGGGGCCCGCTCTGCACATATAGTAAATGAACAAATTCTTAATTTTTCAATTTTGATGTATTAGTTTGCTATTCCTTTTTGAAATGACCTTCAGGATAAGATACATTTTAATTTTTAAAAAAACTGAAGCACTTTATCTTGGTCATTATATGAAATTCCTTTAAAAAAAGCACAGAGATTATATTTACATAAAGGATTGTAAATTTTGTAATAAAACAGTGATTGATAAATCCGAAGGTTAAAACACTTCTACTATTATACAAAATATACACAAAAAATTTCAGCAAATTATTTTAAAAACCTTTTGAGCAATCCCTGTCCCCGTTTGAGCTTTTCGAAAAGAACACATTTCGAGTAAAACGCATTTTAAAGTTTGACATCTTATGTAAAGTTGTGGCATCTGCTTCTACTAAAACACTTGTAGTTTTTGTTCTAGTGAATGGAAAATAAAAGACTTGGTATTTTTATAAAGCTAATATAAGATGACCTATAAAATAAAACTATTAAAACAATTTATCAATTTTTTTAAAAAAAATCACGATTTTAGGGTAGTCGGATACTTTAAGTTTTTGTTCCAAAAATCACATGTTTATTTATTTTTTTATTTATTGCAACTTATTGCTTATTCTCACTGCAATCGTAATTCTTAAACAAACAATGAAGCCGGACACAAAAATAGCACCTGATCTTCCTGGACATCTATTTATTGTTATGAAATCTGCTCTTTCTTACGTATGAGATATGAAAAAAATAAAAGAAAAAATAGCAACAACTGGCGTAATGGTGTTACGATTCTCACCTAATACAAGTTCAATGTACATACCACATTTAGTTTCCCGGCCACTCCACAGCATGTGTATATTTAGATTCCAAAAACGGAACTTGGTTTCTGATACGATTATAATTATCACCTAACGCCCTTCAAAATAGCTTCCAAATGCCAGCCGAATCTGGGAGATGGATCTCAGTGGCTGCGGTTTATCTTGGATAGATCTGAAACGGTTTCACAGGAGAGCTTTTGTGAAAGCTTAATGAGCTGGAAGAACTCTTTGGATAAGAACTTTTGATATAATTCTCGTGTTTCATCGATTAGTGTTTAGTGAAGTACAATGCGATTTGTTTTGTCAGTTCATAAGCGATGAATTGTGAAACGTAGCAATCGGATTTGTCCAATTAGCATCAGGCCAAGAACTGCGCATTTCATAGCGAGTTACACTGATGAAGTTGGATGTTGCAATGTCCATGAATGCGGTGTGCTTTAAAGTTGTTGTGATACATTCTTGTGTTATAAGATTAATGCGAAACAAACTATTAGTTTAATGTAATGTTAAAGATGGAAAAGTTAATTTATAGTAAGTACGCAATTATAACTATTAATGCAAAATATGTTATATAATCAACGTAAACTATTTCAAATGTTTTTGTATTAAACAGAAGG
>BMAV01009120.1:228857-255354 GCA_019973955.1 Trichonephila inaurata madagascariensis | reverse complement strand
ACGAATATATCGTAATAAAATATCCATGTTCGAAGTTACTAATTCACAAAATATGTGTGTGAACTTTATAATGAATTTACAATTCTATTCACTTTAAACGTAGAATATTTAATGTATTGAACAAAATACTAATTTATAAAATGTTCAAGAACGAAATGAAATTACGAAATAATCAAGAAATCACCGTTCGCGTAAAGCTAGCAAACTCGCAAATGAACTTCTGACTGAAATTTCTATCTTCACTAACTTATATCTCCCTCTCAACTTCCGTTCACCTCGCCCGATCACACTTTTCATAACGCTCTCGTCACGCATTCGCCAGTTTACTCCTCAAGTCAAGCGTGCGTAGAGAAGTTTTACTTAAAAAAAATCCAAGTTCTATTGTAAATTTTTAAAGATGTATGTCCAATAAACAAAAAGTCTTAATTTTGGCATTTTACTCTTTCGAGCATGTCCTGGTACTCTTGATAACAATCATAAATGCAATAACTTGTAATAATACAGATAAATCTAAGGCCGTCTGTGCCAAACATCAAAGAGCATGATTAAAACATGGGGCGTTTTTTTCAAACAAAATCATTCAGATAGAAGTGTTCATATTCGTTTGTGATGTTCTATCTGTGACTGAAGTTTTAAAATGGATAAAATATTTTGTTTTTCTTTCCTCAAATAACCTATTTCTAATTTCTATTACAAAGAAAATAAAAAAAATAGCAATTAATTTCCTTTTTTTATGAAGGGCTCGAATGTGATACTGTTCCATTGCTTATCTTAAGTAGTTAACTATTTCTAAATATTTCTTCTTGCAATGTGAAAATTGAAGTAAGATTTAAAGAAGTAATATTGAAGTAAGATATGCAATATGTTATAACAGTTTCATTCATAATACATATTTTTAATTTCTATACATAAATCGATATTAATAATTATTTATTTAGTCCAGAGAAATTAATTTAACAACGTAAATTATGCAATTATATGAAAAATGTATTAATGTATTTTGCTTTAATTATTAAATTATTTCATCTCGCCAAAGGAATTTTCCTTTTGAATGAATATATATATATAGTACTTTTTCTTCTTTTACTTCTATTTAAATTTGAAATTATAATATGAAGGAAAGCAGTGTAACATAGAATCATGTAGAAAATGAAAATAATCACACTGAGTAAAATTAATTCTTCCTGGTGTTTTCTCTCTGGATAAGATTTTATTGCAGATTTTGTTAAAGAAAATTATTCAATTTATGAAGTGTACACAGTAAATAACTGACAAAATTCTGGTCTACAGAAACAGAAGTATTTCCCTGAAAAAAATAAAACATTTTACTCGGGATTTCATGTACTTTTATGAAACTAATATTTTTATTGTGATTCATAATACATTCTTAAGTGAGTGAATATTTACGTCGCACTGTTCAGCTACACGAGGGCTTTTGGCGACGGACCACGTAATTTTGAACCATCGTCAAATGACGTGACGACGCCTAAGCTGGCACCCCCTTCTCCTAACTACCACACCACACCAACGGGATGACGTTTCAGCTCTCGACAGATTTAGTATGCATCGCTGCCCTACACGGCGGGTCTTTAGTGGTACTGGGATCGAACTCGTGACAAAGCCAGCCACGATTCGATACCTATACCACTCGGCTACCGCGGCAACAAATACATTCTTAAAGCAATCTTATTTGGGGAGATGATTTCTGAAAGCAGATTATATTTAGTTTGTAGTCCTTTTAAATTGTAGTTTCCTAATATTTTTGTATTATATACATTTCAACTTCAACAAAACATATCTGTATCACACACACATTTTTCTTTTTTACATTTAACGTATGAAATTTGTCTACAGAAAAATATTTGAATATGTACTCACTGAAAATATTTACAAATTTTAATGACTTTATTTCGCTTATCCGAAACAAATATATCCCTATACACATGACGAAACCTCGAGTAAAATCTATGGATAGCTATATGTCAAATCTTCAAATCGAGTGAAACGATTTGAAAGCTGTTTTGATTCTAAACATCACGTAATTAGCATGAATGGGTATCAAATTATGCTGACTAGAATATTGAAACTTTACAAGGCTTCTTGCAAGGTTGTTCTTTTATTTCTTTTATAAATGATAGGGAAAATTTAATAAATAAGATAAAAAAAAGGAGAGAAAATTCCCCACCAGATCATAGAAAATTCCTTACTATATTTCTCATAATTACAATATGGGTGACAAAAAGAACATTACTATCGGAACGGATAGATCTCTGAAAGATTTGTTAGTGTAAGATTAAAAATTAATGCAAGAAGTTGTATTCCAGTGCATAGTATTAAGGTGACCATTTTTTTAGAATGAAAAGGAGGACGAAAAATTTAAGAAAAAATTACAACTTAAATATATGAAATGTTTTATTAATTCAAACAAAAATACGCTAATTACACTTACATTCTTTTTAATTATTATCTTAAATGAGTTTTTTTCTCCATTAAATGATTTTTTTTGTCAACATATCATTTTCTAATATATCGAAAAGTTCGGGCAAAAAAAATATCCTTCATACTGAATTTTACGGTAAGCACTGTAGCTAAAATATTAACATTCAATTCTGATTTCTCACTCTAATCACTTCACAAAAATCATTACCAACTGAAAAGAAAACTATTTCAACTGCTGTATTAGTTCCAGGGCAGCACAACGTAAATTCAACAAGAATAATTACATTTTCATGTGGAATGTGTTCATTTTTTGAATTGTTTAAGTAATTTCACCCATCTTTTACCGGTTTCTTAGCACATGTTGATTTTCTAATTCTTCTAATTTATAAGAATTTAAATATACATTCACAGTCGTCTTTCTAGTTCAAACAGACAATTGCCATCGACTTCAATATCAGACATTTCTTTCGATAAACATTCAACGTAATGTATCATATCTGCCCAATTTACTTGCGACAAAATCAAAAAATACCATTGTAAACTGTTATTTCCTGTGATATTTGCTTCAGACCATTCTTCGACATTTTAGAAACATGTTTGGTTCATCTCTGAATACAGAGATTAACAGATCAGTTTCAAAATATTGAAAAGGAGGACACTTTTCGTGGAAGGACAGAACCTATAAAATGAGGACTGTCTTCCCTAAAGGAGGACTGCTGGTCACCCCTTAATAGTAAACCAAATAAAAAATATATCAGAATATTGAATCTAATACAGAGTTTAGAAAAAATTCTTAAATGTGTAGTATTAATACTTACAAGGGTTGTAAGGTTATCTTTAACACAAAAATATTTTTGGAAATATAAAAATGCAGCATATATTTAGTAAAGGGTGTTCGTAAAGGTAGCTAAGAACCTCACAACAAATACCCATTCCTTCCAGAAATAAGACCTAATGGGGAAATGATCCGTAGAATGATTTTTCTTGGATTATTTCTATGTAATCCTTTCTCATATAAGTCGACCATAAGACTTTCGGGGTACATTAAGTACGTCCAATTCAATACTATGTATATGAATACATTGAGCTATATAATTATAATAATGTAATATGAATATAAATGCATATAGTACAAACATAAAAGTACACAAAGTAGAGGAATACATGTAAATTACTGTATAAGAAAAGAAAATAAGATATTCCAAAAAAAAAAATTCCTGAATTAGTTTTTAAAGTAAAAATTATTATATATGTAACCCGATCTTATATTTTGGAGGATGTGTGGTGATATTAAACAAAGAATTTTATTTATTTGAATTTATCAGAGATTTATTTGAATTGATTTAAGGTCCAGTCGTATATTTAATAAATAATTAATTGATATACCTTGCGAAATTTTTGAACTGTACATTACCAATCAAAGAATATTTTTCAGCTCAAAGGATCGGAGGAAAAAGAAGAGCTTATTACATAATTAGTTCAAGAAATAAAATTATTTTGTAAACCACATTTCTTCTTGTTTACGTCCAAGAATGAGAAACTATTTTAATTGAAGAAGTAATGTTCCATTGTCTTAAGAATATATATATAAATATCGCTTTATTTGGGGCAGGTCAATCTTTATAGACTAAAAAAATGCCAGTAGCTTAATAACTACCACAAGAATGAAAAGTACACTACAGTTTAAAAAAACCATAAAAGCGTGTTTTTCAGTTTTTTTAAACTATAATTTATTTTTCATTTTTTAGTTCGATCTACAGTAAAAGCATGTATTTTTAGTTTTTTTAACTATCATTTATTCATACACTTTTTTTTTAAATTTTTGGCCCGCGACCAATATGCAACACATCCCTGAGTTAGAACAAATTTTTTTTTTCACATGCACGAGTCTTTTTTATTTCCATTTTCAAAAAGACTGGACAGTTGCTTATATTATTAAAAGAAATTGCTGACGGAAAAAAGCGCTTTTGCTTTTAGGATTACTCTTAATATTTTAGTCTCCAAATCTGGAAATGGGATCTGGAATTAGTCGCCAAATCTGTAAATGGTATATAGAATTAGTTGCCAAATCTGGCAAAGGTACATGGATTTAGTCACCAAATCTGGAAATGGTATAATGAATTAATCGCAAAATCTGGATTATCCTGTCTCCCGATTATCGTGTTCAGGACAATGCAACAAAATTATGAAATTATTGTATTGTCATGGGTCCTTGACAAGTGTGCAAAATTTCGAATTGATGTGATCTTTTAAAATGAGTAAAAATTTAGTTCAATGATTCCATTACATACAAGTGAAGCTTATAAAAACGTGTTTAAAATAGTTAAGGATGCTGTATATTTAAATAAATTGGTCAACTACTGAAGCACCAGCTCATTGGCTGCCTTTCTCAGCTGAAAGTATGGGAGTTTAGCTTCAGTACTGTGATACGTGTCATGTTCTCTAAATGCATTTTTCGTGAATTTTTAATTTTTATAAGCACATAGAAATCAGAAGGGTGTAGATAAGTTATTTTAGCTTCATTAGAACCTTTATTTTTTGAACGCCAGGAGTTTTAATTCTTTAAAAAAATTATACGACGTATCCCACTAATAGATAAAACAAACAGTGACAAGATATAAGAAGGAATCATAAAAACTCCTGATTACTCGACGAGATCGGTATCTGAACAGGTACCACATTTTACGACTTTAAATCCTAACATATTTAATTTTTACTAGCAAAACTCTGAAAAGAACAGTGTTTTAACCACTAATAAGCATCTGTTTAAAAAACGCTTTGATATAATATTACATTAAAATATTTCACATTGCATTAAATTACACACATTTAATATATTAAACATTATTTATTAAGTAATACATTACAATTTTTTTTTGGTTTACCGTATTTTTAAAATTAAATTCATTATTGGGGAAAGTATACGCGAATGAGCTAAATTCATGTGACGTCATTGGTCACATGAAAATGACACCCACGTGTTTCTAGCCAAAAACATGTGACGTCTTAGTCAAGCGATAAAAGTAATCATGTGTTTCCAGCTAATCAGTTGATGCTCTTCATTGTTGCCAACTTTTGTTCTTTGCAGAAACTTTCCCTTAAAAGTACATATTTGTCACCGATAACATAGCAAATAGTATACAAAATACGTTTTATTTAAAAATACATGCATAAAATAAATTTTCTTAAAATGTTCAAGTCTTTTTGAAGAATTCTTTTAATAACATTTAAGATATCCGAGCATGTTGAAAGTGACCAAATTCGGTCAAGACAGATATTTTTGTTTTTTGTTTTATTGAATAGAACTGTCTTTTGACTTAATGAAACATACTTTGTTTCATTTCTACGCTACCTAGAAGCAAAGTTACAATCAATTTTATAAAGTTAGAAAAACCGGAAGTGGGTCTTTGATCTACCAGAAATGGGCATTTAAATTGCTCAAAATCTATCACGGCGAGTCTGATAACTCAAAATATTATTAATGTACTTCTGTAAAACTTTTTGAACCTGATATTTATGTTATGTTCTAGAGAATGTACTAAAATAATTCTTACTGTATGAATACTATTTGAGTGTGTTATGGCTTGTTATTTAAAAATAATAGTCTCAAAAGAATGTAACATTTATTATAATGTTTACTCAATCAGCTCTAAACTTTTCAAATTTTAGTAAAATATTAAAGTTTTAGTACGTTTTCTAGGTAAACGCATTTATTTTTTTTAGTAATACTTTTACTAATATATATTAATTACTTTTTTCTCTGACTGCTTTGAAGTTTTTAAAAATATTGCCAAAATTTCACTTATAATTGTGATTTTTATACAATTCAATTAATTTATTTTAAATATTGTTAGTTAAATAGTAGTATTTATTGGTAATGATTCCTAAAAAAGCATTTATAATGCTTAAATATTTTATTTTGTTAGAAAGTACTCCGAACGTGTTCGGATACCTTAAACAGCTTTACCCAATTATAAAATTTGAAATTTTTGAAATAGAACAACAAGTACAACAGTTTGATGTGTATGTTTTGAGTTCATGATGGAGAACACGTGTTTGTCTTTATCTTGTGACCATCATGAGTTGAGCCTATTGCAAAAACAAAACTGAAAAGGTCAATATATTAGAAGAAAAACAATAACCCTCTTGGTGTCTAAAAAGGTTTTATAGTTAAAACGGAACAAAGAAATAGCACTAGAACCAAAACAAGACTTGCTGAAAAGCCTCAATAAAATAAAGAAATAAGTAAATTTAAGGTATCCTACTACGTTCGGAACCAAGATATTGCAAAGGCGAATAAATGGATAACATTTATGATATTTAGTGTCACTTAGATTAGAAAATGTATATAAAATTGTTTTAAGAATAGTATTACAATAAAAAATTATTTAAGTACAATATTTTGACAAAAAATGAACATAGAATGACCACCCATTTTCAAAATAGTCTCCTTTTGCGAAAAATGCTTCTATTATAATAATATTTCGCCTGTCTATAGCTCAGACCTCTGTACAAAGGTTCAACTAGAATTTTTGAAATATATAACTTAGAAGTGAGTTTATTCATGTTTTACGACGACAGAGGGGAGAAATTTTAAGAAAAAAACGCGGATAATTATTTCAATGGGTTGTAACTCTGAAAAGAATGTGAATTTTTCAAAAATGATAGTTGAGCCTCTGCACAAAGGTCTGAGCTATATACAGGAAAAATATTATTATAATAGAAGCATTTTTCACAAAAGGAGAACATTTTGAAAACAGGTTATTCTAAGTTAATTTTTTGCCGGAATATTGTAATTAAATAAATTTGTTTGTCAAAATGTACTTAAAACAATTTTATACATGTATTATAATCTAAGTGACACTAAATATCATGCAAATTATCCATCTATGTTCATCTTTAAAATCACTTTTTCGAACGTAGTCGGATACCTTAAGCAAAACATTCGTGAGTATATATTAAGGGTAAAATTCTATTCAGCCCATACCTTTGACAAAGAAGGAAGAAAAATTGTCCAAATTACACCAACAACTTATTTTTCTGAATATTAGACTTCTATCCAATATGAGGATAATAATTCATCAAGTTGGTGATAAATAAAGGTGTGAGCTAAAATAGGATCTTACATTTATATAGTTCGTCAGTAAAATAGAAAATAAATTGACGTATGATAAATACTTTAGTATAGACAAGGCCTTCAAGACACACACGATAATCAATTAGAGTCTGAAGACTGATTCTGATTTTATCTACATTATTTACCTAAGGTTTGATCATGGGTTTCCCAAGTTGATAATGTTGCCTCTTTAGGACACTGGGGTAATTAATTGGGCTGCCCGAAAACACAGAAGATGGGCGTATTGTTGTGATTAAGAAGCATTGTGTGTTGATAGCTCAGTTTCAGTGATAGCTGACACAACAGAGAAGCATCAACTGTTATTAGTGTATTTGAAGAATACCATTGTGACCGATCGTTACAAAACTTTTGATTCCATTTAAATAAACATATAAAAGTTTAATGCAGAGTTGCCGCAACTGGAGATCAATTTAACGAATATTTATTACATATTATCACAACCTATTGGCGGCATTATATGAAACAAAGCACAGGATTTCCAATTCAGCGCATACGACACATACGAAATTGGGGTTGCAAACTTAGCGAGTTAACGTGAACGTTGGCGATTGTTACAATAATACGTAATAACCCACACATTTTTTATCAACATACATTAGTTTTATGTATTATACAGTATATATTTCAGCATACATTAACTTATCAACATATTTATAACTTTTTTTTATACTTTTTGTTTTCAGTATCATTTTCTTTTTAGAATTAAACATAATTACTTGGTACTTACGTATTATACCGTCATCCGATTCGTCAAATGAAAAGATGTCGCCAAATGCACGACATGCAGTCAATAGTGGAAAACAGTTAACACGTATGCACTAACACAACAATTCTGATCCTGCAGAAGATGAGTGTATTTGGTGACGTTTCTTGGAGTTAGTTTAAAGAGTTAAAAAAATTAATGGTATACAAAAAGTCTAAAGTGTTCTGTTTTTTTATGTTGAACATTATTTCGAATGCAATATAATTATGAAGTGTATAATAAATGTATATATTGGGGGTTATATGGAGTTATTAAGCAAGGGGGAAAGGGTGTGGTGGGGAGGGAAATTTTTGCTATAATTGAGTGGTCGCGTAAAAATTCAGAAACATATGCGTAAGATACACTATATATTAATGATACAACTCTACTAAGATTTTGAAAGAACATATTATGTAACTCGATACTATCTTTAAAATTGATTAAAATTCTAAAATTACTTAATTTAACATTAACAGTATCTGAAAAATAATGCATGATTTGGAATGTATCTAATGAAACACAATTGGCGATTTAAGTAAATTTGGTGCTTACATATTATGCCGTTGACCACTGTTTCGTCAATTCAAAATACGCCGCCAAGTGCCTCTATACGCATACGTTCCCGAGCATGTTCAGAGTACAATAATAACAACGAAGACAGCATTTGCCGACATTTTTTTAGTTTGGCGACGTCTTTTGATTTGGAGAAAATGGAAGTTAAACTGTGTGTGTGTGTGCACATATGTTTTGCGGCCAAGTTGTAGAAAAAAAAAGCTTCCTCCTTAAATGATATTAAAATAAGAGAAAACCAAGGTAAAATACAATTCATTCGTAAATAACTTTTTTTCAAATGGGGCTGCGTATTGGTGTTTAACCTTTGCAGACCTAGCATATTCTTCAGGGGCTAGAATCACTTTTTAGTGCGGCACCATATAGGCGATACCGCGATTTCCGCAAGTAATTTTGACACCCAGTTTCCTCCCCAGAGGGAGGCACCTGAGCTCTGACGATGCGAACCTGCCCTAGGATTTTAATTTTGCCAAGAGCACCCAAGCTAAGTGAGTGAGTGAATATTAACGTCGCACTGTTCAGCTACACGAGGACTTTTGGCGACAGACCACGTAATTTTGAACCATGGTCAAGTGACGTGGATTAACATGAGATATTTGAGTGACAGATTTAACGTGCATCGCTGCCCTACACGGCGGGTCTTTAGTGGTACTGGGCTCGACTCGAACTCATGACATGCCTGTCATGATCCGATACCTTGACCACTAGGCTACCGTAGCCCGCATCCAAGCCAAATAGACGCTCTTACATGCCGTATAATCATATGACATGGCCGCTGTCGATTTTCTGCATCATGAAAATCCACCGACTTGGGTCGGGTCGAACCCGCAAGCTTGGGTGCGGGCGACAAATCAACCATGCCACCCAGCCGGTGATTCGTAAATATAAACAGATACATTATTTGGATTTAAAAAAATTCAATGAAAAAATATTCCAAAACTAAAGAAATCTTCGAATCGTAATTAAACTGATGCGCACAGAATAAAAACAAATTTAAAAACAACAGTTCAAATAAGTAAAAATATCCGATCGGTAAAAGAATCCATTCTTATAGAGAGTTAAGAACTTAAAAAAGCTTTTCGAGAGCGAATAATTTCTTCCTCGGCATTTCATTAAAAATTTATACTGAAAAATTTTTTTTTTTCTGCTCTAACCCTCAGGGAAATAAATATATCGTTCCACATTCCTCTTTTGGCTTTCTAGTGGAATGTGCCGATTGAATTCTTTTGTAATTAAGTAAAGTACGCGAATTCTCTTCGATGCATCATTAATGTAAAGAGCTCTTTGAAATTGTTTAACTTTTATTATTTAGTTTTTAGCTGAGACAAACGCTTAAATGTCTGCGAATTCTGTGAATTCCGAACTTTGTTTGTGATTGAAACAAGTAAAAAAATTATACTTTGAAACATTTATGCAGTAACTAACAAAATTGCGAATTATTACAAGAGTTTTGCATTTTAATTCAGGTCTATGTATTATAAAAATAGAAAGGAAGTAAGGAGATAAAAATGATTTTTTTTGTTGAATTATTTTTATTCTTACATGGTATTTAAAAACACACGGAAAAGATTTACTTTTTAGAATGGTTAATGGTGAAGAAGAGAGAGAGAGAGTAATTCAAACCTTAAGTGCTCATTTGTTTGAATAAATTCAAACAAAATATTATGTTGCATAACTTGTTGAAATTTTTGTATTATTATTTACTTTACGATGCATAATTTACGGTAAGAAATGTACCATTTAATGTAAATATTAATCGAATATCTCTAAAAACCCATATGAAGAGAAATAAAACTCATATCCTAAATATAAAAATAATTTGTTAAGTAAGAAAATGATAAACTCTCTAATAAGTAAAAATAACTTCAATAAAATATAAATTCGTATTAAATTCATAAAAAATGATTTTTTTCAATTAAAAAATAAAATAACCCTTACGTTTAAAAAGGTTAATGATTTTTAACTAATAAAGAATTTTTTGTTCTAAAGAAAATAATGATCATGTGAAAAAGTGATATCGTCTGGTAAATAAATAATAATGAAAATTATTAACGAGATGACTCATTTATAGTGACTAGAATACACTAGAAGACCACATCAGTAAAATGTTAGCATTTCTTTCTAAGCACTGTATAGATATTACTTCAATTTCCTCTATTTATTTTTTTTTTTGGAAAAAAAGTGATAACTTGAAATTTTTTCAGGAAGAAAAAATATTCAGATTTTTTAAAGATTTTTACTCGCAAATTATTATCTATGATTATCTTACATTTTTAGCAATATGCTTACACTTTTAATAAATGTAATCTTTTTTTTTTATATTTGTGCAAAAAATTGAAAACAAACAAATCTTTCTCATATTTGGTTTGTTTATGTTGTTACGTAGATCCGGGTTCAAGGATTTTATGCAAAAACAGTCACAAAGAAAAATAACAGTTCTTTAAGTGCGATGTGAATTTACTATCGGAAATACAGGATTCAGCAGCAATATTCACAGACTAAATCTCCGAAGGTCTTCACATCTTCAACAGCAATCAAACACAATTATCAGTGTTTAAAATACATGCATGTAAAAGATTATTCACAAGCACAACCGAGTTAATCAAAACAATGCTCACCACTCGCTGGTTGAATCAAGACTGACTGGTTGAGGCTAGCACGTCTCTATTTATAAACCCGGTGGAAACTTCCAGAAAAATCCGCACGTGTCATTGAGCGTGAAATTAGTGGCGAGATCCACTACTTTCTAGAAGAATCGAGAGGGTCCCAAACTCACCAACATGCTCGCCAATGACGCCAAAATTTTCACCAAAGTCGCCAAATTGGCGTCCAATCTGGTCGTTAAATATGATGCTAACTTGGCTCTATCACCAAGATTTCACCAAGTTCTCATTGAATCGCCATTACAGCGTAAGGAACTGCATTGCTTATGAATATTACAATTTTAACATAAAATAAATATAACATAGAGTAATATAAATGCATTGCACATCCAAATACAGATTATTTACACTGTTTACACAAAATTCGTAACAATATGCATAACAAGAAGAAAAGTTTAGATACAACTTAGATACAAGGCAGTTGCAGCTTATAAATGTCACAGAAAAATGATGAAATTAGGGCTATTCACTATTTTTATAACATCAACCTCAATTGCGATTTCTATCGAATCACTCGACACACTATCAGACTATATATTTGTGTCAAAAACTTAAGAATAATGGCTGTTTATTTAGAAAATTAATTATAAAGTTATTACAAATCAACAGTTGAAAATAAAAATGATTTTATTGCTTGATTTATGCAAATGATACAAAATGGAGAGAAAGCAAGAAATATCATCTGCCACTCCACGAAAGTAGAGTGGAAAGAAAGAGAGTGGAATTTCTTCATGCTGCAATTAAAGCATTGCAACGGTGATTTTTCATGCAACTCAGCGATACTCAACCTGCGGCTCGCCAAGCCTTTTTATGTGGCCCGGTCATGGGCCATTGCTCTGAGAAATTCACTTATTTAAGAACATTGTATAAAAAATTTGGTGGGAAATTCTTTGTCACAAGAAATAAAATATATCAATTTTGCTTTTTGCTGTCGGTATCGTAAGGGTACGAATTGGTATTCTTTTTCTATTTGGAACAGTTACGGTTAGTGATATCAAACAACAGTAGAATAAACAGTGGGTGGTATTAATTTTTAACTATCTTTCATATTTTGCAAGCGAAAAATATTCGAAGAAAATACATTGTTTCAAGACGATTGGGAAGTTGACTATTTTGTTGTGAAAAACAAACATGGATCAGTAAATGTTTGATTTGTCACGAAAGTGCTGTATTCAAAAAATACCAATAAACAGGAATCATTCAATGATACTTTTTCTCGGAGATCTCTTTCAGGAGGTGATAAATAGGCTTTTTCTTGAATAATCCTTGCAACAGCAACAAAGTGTTTTGTCAGTGGTAATATCACAGGGGTAGCAAAGATATCCCATGAAGTTTGTAACATGATTGGTAATCATATGAAACCGTTTACTGATATATAAATTGTGAAGGAATGTTTCTTAATGCTTCTAATTTAGTGTTAGTAACAAAAATAAAAAAACATACAAAAAATAATAATTAAAAAAAAATCAAAACAGGAGTTATAATATCATGATCAATTTTCCACGTTTTAAATTTTCAATGTTATCTTGATCTTAAAGAATTTCTCCCCCTCCCCTTCCCCATTTATCCTCATGTTGCGGCCCGCGTGAAATAACTAACATATGAATGCGGCCCGCGTAAAATGGCTGTCACATGTGTGTGGCCCAGCAGAAAAAAACAAGGTTGAAAACCCCTGGTCTGGAGCATCAACGGTGAGAGAATTTGTTATTCCTGTAGTGCAATGGATTTGAGTTTAGCAATGTCCCTTGACAGAATTGATGAGCTGAAACATTGCACCCAAGTGCGTTTCCAAGCATGCTTAATCGGATTAATGTCCCAGGATCACCTCTCCATATTGCATACGTTTTATATTTTAATTTTGAAGATATTCCTCTTTGATTTAAAGGGTGCCAAATTTCCATCCACAAATACATTTCGTCCAGAAAAACCTCTGAAAAGATGGAAATTAGGTTCTAGAGCCTCATCTCTGCACTTTGTTCCAATAATAGAACCCTTTCCGAAAGCGAAAAGATCCATGTGTCCAGCGGATATTATGCCACTATAGTGGTATCTGATCTCGTTCTGTCGTGTTAAATCCGAATACGTTCGGAGTACTTTTTTAACTAAATAGCATATTTTAACATTATAAATACCTTTTTAGGACTCAATACCAATAAAAGTACTAATATTTGACATAAATTACCTAATTTTAGAAAAATCATAATTATAAGTGAAATTTTATATAGCAATAGTTTTGTAAAACTTCAAAAAAAATTAGAGAAAAAAGTAATAAACTTATATTAGTAAAAATATTACCAAAACAAATTAGATGCATTTATCTAAAAAACGTACGAAAATTTTAATGTTTTATTGAAGTTTGTAAATTTTAGAGCTGAGATTGAGTAAATATTAAAAGAAATGTGAGATTCTTTATGAGAACATTATTTAAATAACAAGCCATAACTCAAAAAGTATTCATACAATAAGAAATATTTTAGTACATTCTCTAGAAAATAACATAAATATCATAATAGAAATGCATTTGTAACAATTTTAGTTATCAGACTCGCTCTGATAGATTTTGCGCAATTTAAATGCCCATTTCTGGTAAATCAAAGACCCACTTCCGGTTTTTCTAACTTTATAAAAATGATTGTAACTTGGCCTCTAGGAAGCGTAGAAACAAAACAAAGTATATTTTGTAAAGCCAAAAAGCCTTATTCAATAAAATAAAAAACAAAAATATATGTTTTGAGAGAAATTGGTCATTTTCAACGTGTTGGGATATCTAAAGAGGATAGCGACGTGTTCCACATTCTCTCAAGATAGTTCTGCGATGTGAATCATTCTGTAAGTTGAATCATGAATTTGGAGAACATCGCTTCGTTCCACTGATTGACACAACCATTGTTTTACATCAAAAGATTATTCAAGCGTCATTTTGGGCTTTTCTTATTCATGTAACTGTTTCATTTCCAGAATACTCCCATTATTCTTAACTTTGGACACAAGTACAGTAAGACCCCGCTTAACGCTGGATATACGTTCCATCAAAGTAGAGCGTAATATGAAACAGCGTTAAACGAGGTTATCTCATCATGTAAATAATGGGGTTAAGGGAAGATGAGTAGAAAATTAGGTATTTTACCATTTCTTACAAATATAGTAACATAATAAACGAATATACATATAAAAATAAATGAAATTCTAAATCAGTATGTTTATGTTTTGAATTAAAAATTCTTCTTTCTTTTTCAATTATAATACATTCACTTCCAAAAGTTAAGCACGGAGAGGAAAATGCTAATTTCCGGAAGCCAATCAGAATTGAAGAGGATGCAATTCACTGCAGAGGTAGATGGAAGTATGCAAATATGTTAAGTAACAGCCAATCGTGCTTTCATGTCAAGAAATATGCAAAAGGGGCAGTTTTATAAGAAGCCAGCTTTATAAAGGATTACAGAAGTTGATTGTGTAAGTGCTGATAAAAGGTGTTTAATACTTTCATACAATTTGTTTTCAAGACATACGTGTTTCTAAGACTTCCAGAAAATGAATGGAAGATTCTGAGTGCTGACGTGCTGTGGGACGCATTGAAGCAGGACAGTCGATCACAAATGTTGCTCTTTTCTTCGGCGTTCATCATTCTGTAATTCCACGTTTATGGAAACAAATCCAAACCACACAGACAGTTGTGGTCGCCCAAGGGTTACAACCCCCACGGAAGATCGATATATTGCTATTGTAGCCAAGCGGAATCGCAGAGCGACCTCCACACGTGTGACATCTATGGTTACAGCGTCTATTGGTAAGGCTATATCCGCAGCTACTGTACACCGAAGATTACATATGAATGGACTGTATGCTCGGGTACCTCGAGTTTGTGTTCCTCTATCCGTCCAATCAAGAGGGACACGATTAAAGGGGTGCCAGGAACATGGCAGTTGGGCTGTGTCTAACTGGGGCAATGTCATGTTTACTGATGAGTCAAGATTTGCTCTGGAGCCAGATGACAAGCGTATAAGGATATGGCGTAAACAAGGAACTCGCAATCTGCCCCAAAATATGACCGAACATCACGCATTCCGAGGCGGAAGCATTATGGTGTGGGCAGGGATTTCATTAGGATACCGCACCGACCTGTACATCTTTAAACGGGGTTCTGTGACGGTTGTCCGGTATCCAGATGAAGTCCTAGAACCCATTGTGAGATTGTATGCTGCAGCAGTCGGGCCTACCTTTGTTTTAATGGACGATAACGCACGTCCCCATAGAGCTGACATAGTCGGTGACTACCTGGAGAGTGAAGGGATTGTGCGTATGGCGTGGCCAGCATATTCGCTCGACCTTAATCCCTTTGAAAATCTTTGGGATGCTCTCGACCGTGCTGTATCTTCACCTTTCCCAACTCCAGTCACTCTTATTGAGTTGGAAACTGCTCTACAAAAAGAATGGCGATTGCTTAATTCTGCGGTTGTTGACCACCTAATTAAAAGCATGGTCAGAAGGTGTAAACTTTGCATACAGATGAGGGGGGATCACATACCCTATTAATGTCTTTTTTTTTCATTTTATGCTGTTTATTTTCACTTTATACATAATTCTGTTTAAGTCTCTAGTATGACATTATCTGATAACTTACAAAAATGTAATATTGTTTTCATTTCTGTATATAATTATTGATTTTGTATTATGAATAAATATACATTGCTACTTTACTGCTGAATTTTGTGTCAATCAAAGCAGTATTTGTTGATTTTTTGCATTTTACATCTTCGTGCTTAACTTTTGGAAGTGAGTGTAGATTGGCTTAATGGCATATTGCGTTCAATTTTGTCGTCAATCCATATATAAAGTCCTCATTTCCTCTATTGTATTATTTCTAGATAGGGTAATTCTAGCTGCAGAGCACATCGTAGTTGCATATGTCGCGATGACAGTATTTTTTCTCAATTCTTAAGAACGGTCCTTATTGTTAAAGTTGCCAAATTCAATGCAGCACCAATTTGAGGTTGACGTTCACCAGTATCTAATTTTCTAATCACTTGCATCTTAGTTTCTAGGGAAATTCTTTTTCTCGTGGTTTTATTTTTGAGGTTTTTTTATTATCACCCATGATAAAAACTAAGAATCATAGTATTTGTCACTATAGCAATTATTATATTATATAAATTTATACTTACAATAACGTCAACTAATGTTTGAAACGATAAAAATACGTTCGTATAACACCGCAAGAAAGAAGAAGCACATCAAAACACATATAAACTGCTTCGGATATCGATAAGCCTAACTCTGCGTTCAATTTCGGGGAATACTACAATTCAAACAAAAGAGCGTTAAACCGCGAAACAGCGTTAAGCGGGACATTACTGTACACCATTTTGAACGAGGGAAATTCTGATTTGGGAAGAAACAGCTTTTTTAAATAAAAAAATTATCATCATTTCATAAATTATTTATTCATAATTGGAATAATTATTAATTTATCTTAAAACGGTCTGTTGAAAGTCATAAGCAAGTTTTGAAAAAACAAATTACATTTGATAATTAATGACACCATCCTAATTAAATGTCAAATAGGTGTCACATTAGTAGCAAGGACATAAACCCCGATTATTAAAACCAAAAATAGTTAGCATATATTATACATATATCTTCAAAAATTATCCATTGCTTATTAATTACTATCTTAATTTCTTTTCATTAAATATTCATATCTAAGGTGCAGGCTCTTGCCAATACACTTCAGTGTTATGGTCGTCATAAAATCTGTGAAGGATATATCTAGTTTCTAACCATTTATCATTTACGATACATTATTATTTTTTATAAATGGAAATTTATAAGCTAAACGAATGGTAAAAGCAATTTCAAAGGAAATAGAGATTATCAATTCAATCATTATCAAGTGTGATTATGAAGTGATTTATAATGATAATTATTATAAACTATCACACTATTCTGGTGATTATGTTTTTATTATACATTGGATGGCTATTGAAACTTTTTTTTAATATTCATATATATTTTTTAATATTTGACCAATCCTTCTGCTGTACAAGGTCCTGCGTAGGCTAAACCTGATTGAACTAGTTTCAACCAGAATCTCGGCAAACTCGTGATGATTCTGGCGAATAGGTTAATGTATCCGACTACATTCGGAACCGAGATTTTAAAAAAGAGCATAAATGGATAATTTTCGTGATATTTAGTGTCACTTATATTAGAATACATGCATAAAATTGTTTGAAGGACATTTTGACAAAAAAAATTCTTTAGATACAATATTTTGGTGAAAAATTAACTTAGAATAACCTTTTTTTCAAAATGTTCTCCTTTTGTGAAAAAGGTTTCTATTATAATATTTTGCCTGTGTATAGCTCAGACCTCTGTACAGAGGCTCAACTATGAATTTTGAAAAATTCACAATATTTTCAGAGTTACAACCCATTGAAATAATTATCGGCGTTTTTTTTTTTAAATTTCTCCCCTCTGTCGTCGTAAAACATGAATAAACCCACTTCTAAGTTATATATTTCAAAAATTCTAGTTGAGCCTCTGTACAGAGGTCTGAGCTATAGACAGGCAAAATATTATTATATACTAGAAGCATTTTTCACAAAAGGAGAATATTTTGAAAATGGATCATTCTATGTCCGTTTTATGTCCATTCTATGTCAAAATATTGTACTTAAATAATTTTCTTATTGTAATAGTATTCTTAAAACAATTTTATATACATTTTCTAATCTAACAAGGGGAGGGCGCGACTAAGGAAATTCATTTGGGGACGAGGCTTTGTGTAACATTAGTACTGCTATAGGGTATTCAAATCCCAATGTAATTCCGCCGAATGGTCAGTAAATTCCGAGAAAACAGAGTTCGAAATTCATACTAAGCTTATATACACGTTATTGTCTTCCTGATACAGCATCGTCGTAGCACGATCGTCAGCGTATCGGAGTACTATCTAATGGACCGGGGTTCGATTCGCGTGAGCGCTATCTTCGTTTTTATTTTTTTCTCTCCAATTTACTTTCAAAATTAAATAATTTTATTTTTAAAAAAACATTCATTTATTTTTAAATGATATTCTGTATAATTATATTAACTATTTTACTTTTTTAAAACACAAAAACAACTAATATATAGTATAACTACAATTACTTTTGTCATTAAAATCTAATTAATTGTATTTTTAAAATTATTTCTTACATCTAAATGGCCATAAATTTTTACTTCCATTTCAACAAAACGATTTTGTTCAAAAGAAAGGCAGGTGTTTTTCTTTTAAGAACAAAGAATTCTTTTAAAAACAAAGATTGCTCTAATAAAATGAGAAATCAGTAGGATAACAGCTTTTGATGTACACAATATAACTTTGTTAGTTTATTTCTGGATTTTTAAAAGAGTTCGTAGGGTTTCGATATATGTTATTTTACATAGATCACATATAATATAAGTAGTTTAAATATTTTATAGTGAAGATGTCTGAATAAAGATATTGTTTTTATGATAATTATCACTCAGGTTCTTGTATGTAATAAAAAAAAAATATGTATGACAAAGTTAACTTTTTACTTATATTTACTTAACTTTATTTATTATAATTTAATTTATTTTTACTTTTTATTTATATTTATTTAACTTTATTTATTATTATTCAACTTATTCTCACTTTTTATTTATAAGTATTATTATCATAACTATTAGTTGTTTTGTGTTTTAAAAAAGTAAAATAGTTACTATAATTATATAGAATATCACATAAAAATCAATGAATCTTTTTTAAAAAATAAAATTATTTAATTTTGAAAATAAATTGGAGGGAAAAAAAATTAAAACGAAGTTGGCGCTCACGCGAATTGAATCCCGATCCATTAGATAGTTCTCCAATACGTTGATGATCGTGCCGCGGCGACGTTGTATCAGGGAGAAAATTACTTGTATATAAGCTTATAGTATGAATTTCGAACGCTGTTTTCTCGGAATTGACTGGCCATTCGGGGGAATTACATTGGGCTTTGAATGCCTGATAGCAGTACTAATGTTACACAAAATCTCGTCCCCAAATGAATTTCCTTAGTTGTGCCCTCTCCTTGTAAGTGACACTAAATATCACATAAATATTATCCATTCATACGCTTTTGCAAAATTACAGTTCCAAAAGTAGTCAAATACCTTAAGGTATTCGACAACTTTTTTTTAAAAAAAAATAGACATATGAAATTTTTTTTGCGGTTTTTAGAATTATTTAGTACATTTTAAGAAAATGCGGCTAAAATTAAGAAGAGAAAAATAAATTACTACTACTAAACTGGAGAACAATGGATAAAAATTGACAAAAAAATACATAAAACGTTACCCACTTTGTACAAATATTAAATGAACTCTAATTCTCAATTTTTCAATTTTGATGTATAACTCTCCGGTTCCTTTTTAAAATGATTTTCAGGATAAGGGATATTTAAATTTTTACAAAAAACTAGAGCATTTTTTCTTATTCATTATATGAAATTGCTTACTGATTATATTGACCTAAAGAACTGTAAATTTTGTAATAAAACAGTAATTGAATGTTAAAACACGTCTACTGTTATACAGAACATACACAAAAAAATTCAGCAAATTATTTTAAAAACTGTTTGAGCAATTGCTGTCCCCGTTTGAACGTTTCGAAAAAAACACACATTTCGAGCAAAATGCATTTTAAAGTTCGATATTTTATGTAAAGTTATGGCATCTGCTTTTACTTAAATACTTTTTCTTTTTGTTCTAATGAATAGAAAATAAAAAGCTTGGTATTTTTATGTAGCTAATAGGATGGCCTATAAAATAAAATCATAAACATTTGTCAATTTTTTTAAAAAATCATGATATTAGAGTAGTAGGAAACCTTAATAACTTAAATATATATATCTATTCCTACAACGTATTTAAGAGGAAGAGTAACAGTTAGTTCGTAATATATAAGTAAATAATTTTGTTGCTACTAAATAAATAAAATAAATTCGAAACATTCTATCTCTCTGTGGCACAGTGTTCGATCCTTCTTCCTTTATTGCCACTGCGACAAAATATCATAAGTTGTTAAATTTTGTTTAGTTTTATAATTTTTTTTTTTTAAACTTTTTATATCTTGTAAATAGTTTTCCATTAACAATATCCAAAGAGCCATTTGCATTAAAAAAAATAGCTTGCAAGTTAACAGCAGAAAAAGTGAATTACCTTGATAGGATATTATAAAACAATTTTAAAAAGAAAACATTTTTTCCTTTTATATTTATTTTAATGGTATAAAGGAGCCACGTCAATAAATCTGCGATACATTTTAAGTATTTGAGCTCGTTTCAGCGAAGATCTTCTTTAAACAAAAAAGGGGAACGCAGAATTACAAGTGTTTTGAATTTGGATTACGCATTTCAATGGAATACAGTTATCTTCTAAACTGCTTAAAACCAGTCACTTCATAGTTATAACCTTGGGTTTTTGAAAAATTAATGACTATAATTGTAACCTGTAACATAGTAGGGGTTTTAATATATATATATATATTTTGTTTTGCAGTCTAGAAGTCTACTCCTATTTTGCTTTTTATTTATTTATTTTTTTTTTTACTTTAGCCACTGAATTTTTCTAAATTGGAAGCAATTAAGAATCACTCTTTCAAAATTTTTGCATCTCAGTAGACAGTTTCATATGATTACCAATGATGTAACAAATTTCATAGGATGCCTTTGTTATTGCTGTGACAGTACCACTGACAAAACACTTTTTTACTTTTGTAAAGATTTTTCACGAAAGCCTATTTATCATCTCTTGAAAAAGATCTTCGAGGAAAAGTGTCATTTAACGATTCCCGTGTATTGGTATTTTTTAAATACAGCACTTTCGTGACAAATCAAACAATTACTGAACCATGCTTGTTTTTCACAACAAAATAGTCAGGTTCCCATTTGTCTTAAAACAATCTATTATAATTCGAATATTTTTCACTTGCAAGATTTGAAAGATAGTTATAGATTAGTTCCGCTCATAAAATGGTCGTTACTCCACTGTTGTCTACTATCACTAATCAGAAAAAAATATCAAATCCCACCCATACGATATCGACAGGAAAAAGCAAAATTGATATATTTGATTTTTTTAACAAAGAATTTTCTACCATATTTTCATAAATAAATGAATTTAACAGAGCAATGGGCCATAACCGGGCCACTTAAAAAGGCCCGAAGGGCCGCAGGTTGAATATCGCTGCTTTAAAGGCTCAATGTCCTCCCGTTGTCATGGTGTAGAAGTTCGGAGAGGGGTTGGGTAAGTTTATGGTTGAAGATTATCAACTGTGAAGTTTTGTTATCATGCGTAGCGTATCTCTTTTTTGTTCAAGGATGGAGTGAGTGTTTATTAACGTTGCACTATATATATAAAGCAACACTGGGAACACTTTTATCGGCGAAGGGCCTCGTAATTTCGAACCAATGCTAAGAGAGGAGGACGACACTTGAGCTGGTAACCTTTCTCTATACTACCACACAATGCCCACGGGAAGATTTTGGGACAAAACAGATTTGAGATAAATTAGCCCCTTTACATTGAAGGGTTGTTGGAATGGAGAAACTTTAAAATAAAAAGTAAAAGCTCACACACAGTAAAAAAAAAAAAAAAACACCTTACTGCGTATTGTCACTGCGTGTAATATTATTGTTGTAATATACTGCGTGTTGACCATAGTATTCCTATACTATGGTCAACAAAGAAAAATTTTACTGGAGTTACTTTTTATTAAATAATTACAATTAATATAAATTTGTTTTTACATATGACAGAATCACAATATTAAGAGACAAAACACCTATTAAATTAACCTTAAAAACTTTTTAACCACATTAAATTTGTAATTACAATTTTTAATAAAAGTGATGCTTTTAATAAGTTTTTAATAAAGATGAACAGAATAAGTGAGAATTTATCTTTTTCCAGTGTAAAAGGAATGCTAACATCTAAATAGCATACGATTTCATTCGGATTAAGTTCAATCTCTTCATCACACAAATTTAACAAAGCAGTTTTATCCAATGGCGCTGCCATCTAAATATCCACTGAAATATATATCTCTTAAAATATAATTAATTTATTAAATTTAATTAATCGAATAATATGTTTGAAAAAAAAAAGCTGTATTAACATCAAGCGTCTTCCACTACAAGTTTAAAAAATGTATCTTGAATGGATGAATAAAAAGTATTTTACTAACGATTGAAAATTTGAACAAGATATATATAAATAAATATATATAGGAGGAGTGTGAACTAATAGCAAGAATAGTGAACAAAAGATTGTATTTGTAAAACTGTGTATGAAAGTTACAGAATTGTCGTATTGTGTGAAAATTTCAATATTTACCAAACAACGTAGGAAAGATTTGCATTTTAGCAAACGCACTGTAACGATTACCTACAATTAATTAACTCTATTTATTAACCTTTTTCTTGAGTAGGAAGACAAATCCCGTAAAAGCGTTAAGAAAGAATGCTGTCAATGAAATTCTCATTTGATATATTGGAAGGGTTTTTGGAAAAGTAGAATTAATCAAACAGCAGGTGTCTTGGGTGTGGCTTGTCTAGGCCCTTCTAGACGAGATGGGTCTAATTGATTCATGCACAATTTCTTTGGAGTGGCGAAAACATATTTTCGAAATTTTGTGGTTGTTGATTTAGGTCTATTGATCTTTTTAAATTAAATGAGTGTTTTCCAAACTTTTGACACGTGTACCTCTTTTATAAGTTTCGTAACGCTAAGTAGCCCTCGTTAAAAAAAAAGATGTGTTTTAATAACAGTCAAAATATTTTCTTTTTTTGTGACATGCACAAAATAATAAAAAACAAATACTATAAAAAAAATTTTTAAGTCAATTCCTACTTAGATCAAAGAAAAAATTTATATATTTTCGCTACTTTTTATTAAATAGTTACACTTAATATAAATATGTAAACACATATGACAGAATCACAACATTAAGTGGTAATTCATTTTTATTAATTATCGTTGAAGTATCGTATTGTCATCCAAAACAATCGTATATAAAAATTTTCAATTCAATTGAATGCTTCAAGGTATCCAACTACGTTCGGAACCGTGATTTTGCAAAAACATATAAAGGGATAATATTTATGATATTTAGTGTCACTTAGATTGGAAGAAGTATATAAAATGGTTTTAAGTATATTATTACAATAAAAAATTATTTAAGTACACTATTTTGACAAAAAATGAACATAGAATGTCCCATTTTTAAAATATTCTCCTTTTGTAAAAAATGCTTCTATTATAATAAGAGGTCTGAGCTAATACCTGTATATATCTTAGACCTCTGTACAGAGGCTCAACTATGAGTTTTGAAAAATTCACATTATTTTCAGAGTTACAACCCGTTGAAATAATGATCGGCGTTTTTTTCTTAACATTTCTCCCCTCTGTTGTCGTAAAACATAGATAAACCCGCTTCTAAGTTATATATTTCAAAAATTCTAGTTGAGCCTCTGTACAGAAGTCTAAGCTATATACAGGCAAAATAGTATTATAATAGAATCATTTTTCACAAAAGGAGAACATTTTGAAAAAAGATTATTCTAAGTTCATTTTTTGCCAAAATACTGTATTGAAATAATTTTTTTTTGTCATAATGTCCTTAAAACCATTTTATACATGTATTATAATCTAAGTGACACTAAATATCGTGAAAATGATCCATTTATGCGCTTTTTTAAAATCACTTTTCCGATCGTAGTCGGATACCTTAAAATGTGAGAGAAAAACCTTTTTCAGTTTTGACACAACTCGCCTAAAGGGTCGCTAAGTCACCAAAAAAAAGCCTCTTTAAATAGTTTGTTTTAATCAATTAATTTTTATTAATTATAATTAAATTATCTTGTTGTCATTCAAAGTAATCATGTATATAAAATTTCAGCTCAATGGAGAGCTTTAAAATGTATTTTATTAACGATTGAAAATTCCATCAGTCTAAATAAATAAATAGAGATTGTGAGCTAATAGAAGGAATTGAATAATATAAAAAAAGAGAAAATTATTTATAATAAAAAATAAATAAAAAAGTTTATATTATAAATAACATTTATTTGGATTAGTGTGAAGCATGAAATTGTGCTGAGATGACACAGATTGTTATAATTTAGTTTCTTGATTGTTAATTTTAATCTGAGATGCAGTGCCCCGTTCAATAGCCTGTGTCTTTTTCTATTTGTTGTTGTTGTTACTGATGCCACCTGATACGTACAAGCCAGATCGAGGCCCATGAAATTGATCATGGCAAAGGGCTAAGTGACGGTTGTCGTTAACCGTAGCTTTGATACGATTTGGCTCGTTTCCACCCCAATTTTGAGGGAGGACACCTGGGGTGGTCAGGGGCTTCCCACCTCTCTTCATCTTCCACCAACCACACGAGAGGACTTGTGGTTTGACGGCTATTTATAGTACCCCCATGCCGCAAAGGCACTAAACATTTACAACATCCATGTCTTCTCCGGGATTCGAACCCAGGCACTCCGGCACAGCAGTCAGTGTCGCTATATACCGGATACTATACTACCACTATACCGGATGGGCTTTTTTTTTTTTTTCGACTTCATATCTACAAATGCCGAAAAGCAACTACGCATAAATTTTAAGTTGGAAAAGGCAAGACATGTATTTCAGAACTTTTTCTGTTGAAAGCGGATACACATGTTACATTTGTAACCAGAATGATGTTCAAGTATATTCAATATTTTTAGAACGCAGAGTTAGGCACAGCTAAGCACGGTGCAATGCATATCCCCCCCAAAACTTCTGTGCAGCACGTACCCCCAAGAAACTCCTCTCGTACCCCTGGGGGTACGCGTACCACACTTTGGAAAACACTGGATTAAGGGATGTGATAAACACATGCTTAAAAATTTGTTGAGGCTTCGACCTGCTCTATTCACTCTGCTGCTTTTCGAGAAATGAAAGTCCAAAATCATATTGAATTCAGTTTAAAGATTAATTTGTGGAGAATAATAAATAACTTAATAAAACGTTTGTAAGATTTTTTTTTCAAACCGATACTTAAGATCTATTTCTTTTATAAAATGTGCTTATTTTTAGAAATTAAACATATTGTTCAAATTGCATTAATTATGTATTGACATATAAAAATTAAAGTAAACTTCTATCGTGCTAGCAAATGTGCTATTAAAAGGAATTTTTACGTAACGATTACTATTTAAATTAAAAAAACTTTGAACCATGGTCAAGTGACTAGGACGTCACCTGAGCTGACATCACTTCTCCTAACTTCCACACCACACCAACGAGAGGAAGTTTAAGCTTTTAACAGATTTAACGTGCATTATTCCCCTACACGGCGGGTCTTCGGTGGAACGAGGCTGGAATGGAACTCATAACACACCAATCACGAGTCCATTGCTTTGCTGACTAAACTATTACAAAATCAATGGCCGTGATAGATTAGTGGTCAAGGTCACGGACTCGTGGCCGATGCATCCTGAGTCACTGAAGACCCGCCATGTAGAGGGGGTGATGCATGTTAAATTCGTCGAGGATCAAACGTCCTTCCGTTGGTGTGGTGTTAAAAGAGGGAGTGCCAACGCAGGTGTCACCCTCGTCAGTTGACCACGGTTCAGAATTAACCCGGCACGTCTCGCGCAGGGTTTTGTCATACCCACCGTCTAACTTTTTTCAACGCTCCTTCTAAACCTTTTTTGGAAAATGGATAGTTTCTCATGTAGCTGACTTTAAGGACATATCCTTTGAAGGCTCTTAGCTTGTAAGTGAATTCTAAATATATATTTCTCAATACTACCTCTTCGGGTATGTCATACCCTACGCATGAATCGCCGTTACAGTTTTGAGTGCATGAGCACGTTTTAAATCTTCCTTATGCTATGACGTATTATTGTAGTTATG
>BMAV01009120.1:199495-218857 GCA_019973955.1 Trichonephila inaurata madagascariensis | reverse complement strand
GGCCCGCGTGAAATAGTTGTCATATGTAGGTGGCCCGGCGATAGAAAAGGTTGAGTAACCCTGCTTTAACCCTTTATCTACCGACGGTACTTATAAGTACCACTCAATTTAAAATACATAGAATAATCAATTTTACGAATATGCTGACAATGCTTAACAGGAATATTCTTTGAAATCCACTCATCCAAGATATACGGCAGCACGGGTTCTATGATGAGTATTTTAGCGGGGAAGGTAAATAGTTTTATAGCAGAAATTGCGTTTTCAGCTGATTATCATTGCAAAGATTTTAATTTTTGTCCCGAAAAAATAGTTAATGTCAAAATTTAAGTGTCCTATTTTTTTGTATGTTAATGAGGACTTTAGAAAACGATTTGACTCTTTATTTTAAGTGAATTAATATTTAAGTGAATTATAATTAATTTTACAGAGGAATATCTTTAATTAATTAATTAGCTCTAACGGATTGAATTTCCCAACATTGAGTATTTTGTTTATGTACATCCCTTAATTTTCAATGTAGTGATCCAAAAATAAATAAATAATATTCCATGAAAAAAACTGCAGTAAATTATAATGTGGTAGATAAAAGGTTAAATCATATGTTCCTAAAGTGGTTTCTATCGACCCCTGGGCGTCTCTGTGATTTATGAGAGGGTTAGTGGCAAATTAAATTTAGTTTGGTGGTTGCATAAGCAACATTAGGTTGTTCTCGAAAGGATAATGGTTCATAATGATGTGAGTAATAACTATAAAAACGGATAAAATATTCGGGACCCATTTCTGTCGTTATGAAAGTTAAAATAAGCTAGTTATGATTTTTATGTGTTAAAAAAATATTTTGAGCTAAATATTACTAATAGGTAGATAAAATACCAGTAATGAAAGTTTTGCACTTCGGAAGTCGGGCCAATCGTGGTTGTGGCCGCTTGTGAGTTTTAAATAGGAACGGAATCTTACTGTTACATGCGCGAGGTGCCTAAAAAATATAGTAATATAAAAAAACCGAGAGAGGTGTGAAGTGAGTGCAACACATTTTTCCTAGTTTACTTTAAAATTAATTCCGAAAGCAGTATTAAATGTTTTGTATTGTTTAGAAGATAAAGTACTTAAGGTATCCGACTACGTTCGGAACCGTGATTTTGCAAAAGCGCATAAATGGATAATTTCCATGATATTTAGTGTCACTTAGATTAGAATACATGCATAAAATTGTTTTAAGGAAATTTGACAAAAAAAATAGTTTAAATACAATATTTCGGCAAAAAATTAACTAAGAATAATCTTTTTTCAAAATGTTCTCCTTTTGTGAAAAATGCTTCTATTATAATAATATTTTGCCTGTATATAGCTCAGATCACTCTACAGAGGTGCGATTATAATTTTTGAAATTTATAGCTTTGAAGTGGATTTATCCATATTTTACTACAGCAGAGGAAAGAAGTTTTAAGAAAAAAAAAACCGGCAATAATTATTTCAATGGGTGGTAACTCTGAAAATAATGTGAAATTTTCAAAACTTCTAGTTGAGCCTCTGTAGAGAGGTCTGAGCTATACACAGGTAAAATATTATTATAATAGAAGCATTTTTCACAAAAGGAGAACATTTTGAAAAAATATTATTCTAAGTTAATTTTTTGCTGAAATAGTGCATTTAAATAATTTTTTTGTCAAAAAGTCCTTAAAACAATTTTATACATGTATTCTAATCTGAGTGACACTAAATATCATGAAAATGATCCATATATACGCTTTTTTTAAAATCACGGTTCCGAACATAGTCGGATACCTTAAGGAATATTTTTGAATAAAATTGATATCTTGTACATAAATTTATTAACCAAAGTTATACTTTTTTTCATTTATAAAGTATTATATAATACCTGTCAATATCATTTTCAATTACAATTTTCAGGACATCCAGGTTAAATTTGTAAATTTCCGATTATACATTGAAATAAAAGTATTTCACGGAAATCATGTCCAAATTTTTGGTATAAAAAGTGTTCTATAGTGACCGTAAGTTTGGGAACCACTGCTTTAGACAGTTATTGCTCATTAAAACAAGACATTTAAAATTAAAACTATATCGACTGAAATGATCCAAAATCCTTTGAAATGCGTTTCTGCAATACACTGAACTATGATACTACCATTCTCTTAATAAATAAATTACTAAATAAGAAAATAACTCGTGAGAGAGAATGGTACAGACAAATTACATAATAAATTCTCATTAAGAAAAGAAAAATACATAAAAAATCCGTCATACTTTTGTTCTAAAAGTGAATTTGTTCTAAAGTGAAAATAATAAGTTCCGAAATTAAAGTGAGTTGAGCAAATTCTAAAAAGAATACTCTGTGAGAAGAGCTTAATCCTTAATAAAAATTATTCTACATGCATTTAAAAAAAAATAGTTTTTATTTTCCCAGCTTGCTTATTTAAGTCAGTCAAAGCATAATATGAGAATTTCAGATCTTCTAAAACATTATTTCTATGATTTTTTATTGGAAACAAAACTTGCAAATCCTCTGCATAGAGTGCACGAAAAAGAAAAAAAAAATTAAAACAGAATAATGCTCTTATTTAATTCCAAACATTACAAATATAAACAATGAAAAACACATTTATTTTACAAATGCCACACACTACAAATAGCACCTATGCAATAAGTGCACGTGCTCTCCAATACTTTTTAACAATAAAATTGAAACCTTTTAGTGCAGAGCACTCGTCCAAACGTTCAGTGGACATAGGCCAGGGATGGTGAACCCCTGGCACGCGTGCCATTGATGGCATGCGATACAATATTTTGGACATGCCACCGATCAAAACGGTTAGCATTTTGATTAAAAATAACAAAGTTCAGTATGATGTATTACGAACAAACTCGAGTAATCGGTCAGAGAGATTTTCTTAGTTCAAAGAATTATAGGAAACTTCAATTTTTTTTATGTACCCTGATGTGATTTCATTTAATAAACTGAACTTGTCCCAATTCGATTGGTTGGAAATTGAAAATTTTAAAATGCGATTGATTAATTTCCAGTCTAGTTTAATATGGATTCAAAAATTTGTTGAAAAAAGGAGAAAGTTGGAATTGATTGAAACAGAAAGATTAACAAGCAATATCAGTAAAAAGGCTAATAATGAAATTTCGGAATCATGGAATCCGATTCCAGACACATTTAACTGTTTGAAGAAGCTGGGTCATGTATTTTAACCCTATTTTTACATCTACCCATGCCTGCGAGTTATTATTTTCAGAGATGAATAGCATTAAAACTCTCTCAGAAACTGTTTGACTGATGACTCCAATTCAGTATGTATTCTGCTAAAAGTAACATCTTACTATCCTAATATAAGTTATTTTTCATATAATCAGAAGCAACAGAAATCCCACTAATGTTACTTTAATTTGAATTACACGTATAACTAAAATATTTACTACTATAAGGTGCAAAATGTATTTTTCGTAGTAAATAAAGAGTTTTGAGTTGTTAGTATTTAGTTTTATTATTTTACCAATAATCGCAAGTCAAATTATTTGACAGGTACGTCTATAACTCAATAAACATTTTTTCAGAAAAAAATGGCCCGTTGGTCCACAAAGGTTTCCCACCCCTGACATAGGCTGACCAGAGTCACAGAGAGAACAGTGTGTTGAGTAGGAGATACCAGTTCCCTAATGACGGGATCTCAAACAGTCAAGCCTTATCAAATGTCTGAAACGAGCTACCGCAGATTTTTTTAAGAGCCTCAGGAACCCAGGACGGATTCTCGTTCAAGATTACACAATTCTTGTCCTTCGGCAACTCCGCAGCTTCCATCTCAAAATTATACCTTAAAGTCATATTAGTGAAAGGCTGTAAAGATTTAAAGATGGAAATTCTAGTGGGTCTTTGGATCAAAAGGGCTCCTTTCTTAGCATGCTCATTCCCAACAATGTCACGATGAGCCGATATAGACTGAAAAGAGAGAAATTTTATGAAGGAAAACTTTCAATAAAATTTCTTTTCTGGGGGTGCCTGCTCAATTTAAATAAAAAATATATAAAATATATCAAAAAGACAACAAATGAATATACATGTGAATGTGTATACATCTGTGAATGGGTAAATATAAATGCGTAACTTAGGATGCAACGTGTATATTTTGCGATCTCCTGGATCTGAAGCGGCACTTGACACCTCTCACATCGGTAAAAAGATCGTCTCTGCTGCAATTTTTGCATGTTTAATACTGTTGTCGAATCTTACAGCCAGTGATCATGTTCATCATATTTTTGTGGATAAAATGCGTCCATTGTAGAACCAATGAGATTCCGCGATCGAGGGAAGGTGTATCAAAACGTTCTAATAATTTACGAGAACGTTCCCAATTAAGGGATAATGGTAAGTCATACATCAATGATTGATATGTATGCCTTTCGTAAGGTGTCTCCCACCTTTTTTTGTCCGCCAAAATATAAGTTATAGCATAAAAAACTAAAAAACACTCTTTTATAGTTAATTGAACTAAGTTGTAAAACTTAATCTTTTTAGTCGCCAAATCTGGTAATGAGATCTGGAATTAGTCGCCAAATCTTAAAATGAGAAATCGTTCAATCCTGATGATCCTGATCAGGAGAATGGAACAAAATTATTATATTACTGTATTTTCATCGGTCTTGGACAAGTGAGCAAAATTTCGAATGAATCTGACCTTTTAAAGTGGGTAAAAGTTGTGTTCAAAGATTCCGTTACAAATAAGTGAAGCTTATAAAAGGGTGTTATAAAAAATAGCCATTTCCCTTGAACCCAAAATCTTCTAAACACTTTCATGCTAAGCATTTTTAAAAATAATAAATCAAAATTAAATTTAATCTCTAAAGCTAAAATATTAACGATAACCGAAGTGGCATTAAAGAACACTGATATCATCAATAGTAGATAATTAAGAGTTGCTTATATACGATCTGATAGTTGACAAGATAATTTTCCGAAGGAAAAAAAATAAACCTAACGTTTACATAAAAAACTTACCTGTAATATAATAAATAATTCATCAGAAATAGAGTTTTTATAATTACGATGCAGCACAAAAAATGTTAAAAAATAACTAAAGCATTTTTAACCTTTTTTCAGATGGTGTTCAAGGGATAATTAGGGCTTGCAAGAAACTAAAACAACTCATTTTGTTATAGTTACATTTTTATATGGACAATTACCAAATGGAATCTCTATCATACTTTATTACCGAAAAGAAAAAAATAAGATTCCAGTGGCAATTTTTCTTGCTAATGGGAATTAATGGGTTAAAAGAAAATGATTAGTTATCACGTGCCTTTTTTTCTGCAATAGCTTTTAACCAATTGAATAGGAGAAACATAGTAGTGCCCCTAAATGACTTCACAGGACAATTAATGTTACCATTTCTATTCACATGCTATCACGGGTTAGAAGACATTAAAATGTTAAAATTATACACTGTTTTTCACTTCAAATGACATTAAAAAACTTTTATTAGTATGTGAATACGTGTATAGGTAAAAGATGAGATGCATTTTTTATAAACATTCCAAGCTGGCATTTTTACTTTTTTGGTTAAACTTACATTATAATCATTCGCAAGAGATTGTCCATGTCGTCTATCTTTACCACGAAAAGATTTATTGATCCTACACAACAGTTGAATTCATAGGTAACTCAAAACTCTCCATAATGTCACTTTCTATGTGTTAAATTCGTAAAGGTCACATGATAAAAGCAGTCACGTGTTCTCCATTGAATTCAAAACTGACAATAGACATAAATTTGTTACTCTACTCGCAAAGTTTGTATAAAATTTCTAATTTGATCATAAGTAATAATGTTAAATTCTTTAGATTCTTCTAAGCATTTTCCAAATTTTTTTTCTTACATTATACGTGTACTTATAAATCAAGAGCATTTTGCTCACCTATGTAAGTTTTTATTATTGATAAATACGCACTTTTTAAAAGAAAGTTTCTGTGAAAAGCATACGTAGGCAACAGTTTAGAGCACTTGTACTGGTCGGCTGGAGACACGTCATTGCATTCATTATGTGACCATTACGAGGGCTCACTGTGGTTCCCAGGAGAATTCTACTGTGTATTTGGTGGGACTGGAAATGAATCATTTATTATGAGTTGCTTCCATCTGGCCAAATACTAAATTTAGATCTCTACTGTCAACAAATGGACCATTTAAGGCTAGTGATTGACCAGAAACGGCCAGAATTGGCCAACAAAAGAGGTGTTGTGTTCGATCCAGACAACGCCTAGCCACCCACGTGTGTAGTGACTCGCCAGAAACTGGGAGCTTGGTTGAGAAGTTTTAATGCATCCACCATATAGTCTGGACCTTAGCACCAAGAGATTGCCATCTTTTTCTCGCATTGAAAAACTTCCTGAGTGATAAGAAATTGGGATCAAGAGAAGATTGTGAAAATCGATCTCCAGAGTTTTTCGCCAATAAGGACCAAGACTTCCATGAAAGAGGCATTGTGAAGCTACCTTTAAAATGGCAATGAATTACACAACAAAACGGTACATATTTGACCCAAATCGGAAATCCGAAACATGTTAAATAAAGTCCTGAATTTCATGCAAAAATAATAGGTTTCTTTTCCGCCAACCTAATATATATTGTCGAAATTCTCTACTAAAGAGATGAATATTCGATAAGAAAAACTGAAAAAAGTTGAAATTGCAAGATAACCAGACATTGAAGGATTTATGAGAAATTAAAAATGTAATAGAGTTTAAAATATAAAAATTAGATACTACAGAATTATGAACATTGTTGACTTAAGACAGCACTTATAAGCAAAAAATAATTTATATAAAAGTGGGGTTGAACATGTGTTGTGGCCAGCCAACCTTCCCCCTTTATGTTAATAATACGGAGCAAAAAATATTGAAAATAATAGATAGAATATCTAAATATATTACAAGATAAAGGTAACTTACCTAAAAGTTGCAATCAAAAATGCAGAGCCCACGCTAAATCTGAGTACAATAAATAAGTTATTGCCAGATTATGGACCCAAATGCAAATTCGAAGCATGGGAATGGCTGAATTGTAGCTCTTAGCAGAAGTATGAAAAGAATAGGAATAAAAATTTAAAAAGAGTGTTTACATACTACCCCATTACTTTAGGGACCCTAAGATTATACAAAAATTTAAAAAATAATAAGTAATTTTATCTGATACTATTATAGAATATGGAGGTAACTTAACTGGGGAAAAAATGATAAATTTATAATAATAAACTATTATCATTTTAAGGAATTTTAATCCTTACCATTTAGAGAATTTTTTTTATTCAAATAACTATTAATAAAGTCAATTGGGTATTTTTGAATTAAGCAACATTTAGTAAAATGTTTACAGTTTTTTTTTATTTTTTCTGATTTTTTTTTAAACTAGAAATTTTTTTTTATTGCATTGTATATAATTTTTAATAATATTTCTTAATATAGAAACATATGCATCCAAATATATATATAGTGAAATACGTTGAGCACGAGAAAATGCTTAAGATGAAATATCGGTTAACTATTTCCCTTTTGGGAATGAAAAAAATAAGGAAAACACCAGCCGAGTAGGTTCATCATTGGAAGAATTCATTGCAGTAAATGATGGTAATGTATGTAAAACCCCAATTATGGCTTCCAAAGACATTTTGAAGTTTTTTCAAACCGCAAAAAATATCATTGACATAGATTTCGACGACAAAAATTAAATGAATAACGCAGCCCCTGTCCCAAAGTTATCCGAATTAAGGAGCATCATAAGTATACGCAGTTATTTAGACGCACATTCCAAAAATCAAATGTATAAACTTGCATGCTGCTCAAAGCTAAGGTTAACGAAAGGGATAAAATTCTAGCCCTTAGCCCCACGATGAATTTCGTGGACCTTGATCTGATGTTACTGTCAATCAGGTGGCATAAGCAACAACAACAATAACAAAATGGACGACATTGAACAATTTATTGAAAGTTTGATGCTAAGAACGACAATGCAAGGAAAAGTATGAGATTTTTTTCAAAAAACTCAATAAATGTTTTAATTTTAAAAAAAAAAACTTGAAAATTTTGTGTTAAATTTCATAAAGCTCTCGTTAATGTTTTTATTTCATTGATTTTTATTAAATACGTGCATATGTATATATCTATTAAAAATAAAATGTATAGTTAACCTAATTTTGTTGAATATACGTTTTACTTACTTATTTTTTGCAATATCCTTTAACACGAAAAAATATTTCAGTTCCCTCATTTTCGTGTTCAACGATTTTTATTATATATATACATTATTTCTTAAATATATTTACTTTTTTCCTACATTTCTTCACCGTCGAAAATCTTTGATAACCCGCTTAAGTTATGTACATAGAAATGTCATCGATAAATACCTATTTTCTATCTTTTAAGGCGAATACGTGACCTTTGAAACATTTGGCCCATCGCAGTAGTAATACCAGGATTACAGCCCTAAAAGTACAGAGGTCAATACCAACAAATAAGAAACACCCTTTAATCGGATTTCTTGTAATCCTGCAAAAAATCCTCTTTCGCTTTCAATAATTTCATCAGATCCATCTTAATCTGTTATTTCAAGGAATGAAGCTAAAATCAACAATGTTTTCTAGTTTCTGAAAAAAAATTCTGAAACTAGACTATGAACACATTATTCCGAAAGAGTACTATTTTTTAACTCGGGAAAAGGCGCTCACTCGATATTAAAGCTAGCGGTCGAGGGGGGGGGGGTGACTGAGTCACTCTAAATTTTTATCATTATTTTTATTGCACACCATAAAAAATCATAATTACAGTGAAAAAATTAACAAAGAGAAAGTATCTTTACCTACTTTTAAGGACTTTTCAATTTTTCTTAGATAATTTGAGAAATAATCCATTCAAACTAAACTAAGATGTTTCAACTAAACTAAGATGCATGACTGTAATAAATGACATAAATCACAGACATTTTTTTGCTAACATTACAGAAATGGTATTTGTAGGAAAAAATGTCATATTTTGTTCAAGTTATTGTGTTTGATTGTCCTTTGAAGATCGACAAATAGCAGGCTAAACTTTTTCTTACTTGCGTATGTGTGTGTTTTTTGACTGGCCGCAGTGTGTTTTGTGGTACACTTGTGGTTTTATATCTTTCTTGATGGAGTTTTTTAGGTTGCATTTGAAAACTTTCCTTTCAACTCAAAAGTTTCACGTTCATCACTTTTCACAAATTTACTTTCGCTATCATGATTAATATTCATTATTTCATCAAGTTCTTCCCTTGATTTATCGGTTTCAACTTCATCCAATAGAGATCACACAAATCCCCCTTACTTCCTTTATAATCTGTTCATTTACATTTGTAAACCATTATTCGTCGTACAATACAGCCACCGAAACCACTAAGTGGAAAAATGTTGCCTGTTTGGAGAAAATATTTCGGAACAAAGTGGTCGCGTGGAGAACTTAATCTCCCCAAATACCTTAAAATTGAAAGAAAACGTTTGCCACTCTAAAAAAAGTGGGAATATGTGACAAATACATTTTAGCTCCCATGAAGACTCTCATATAGGAGGATACTGACAAGGTCTCATTGGTAACAAAAATAAACAGTTTTTTTTTTAAATTAAAGATTTCGCGCGTGAGCTTGGGGGTGACTGTACCCCGCGCGACCACTCACGGTAAATTTTTATGAGTGTTTATTAACATCATACTTAGAAACAATACAAGATTTTTATCTGCAAATGAAGAGCAAAGAAATGAACAATAGACAGATTTGAATAAGAAAAAATATTGACGAGACGTTTATCGCTCTATTACAGCATTGTTTCTTAAACTTTCAATATTCTCGACTGAATTTTCAATCATAATCTTCATCGCCTACCCCCACCCCCATATAATGAAATGTATTGAATGAAATAATAATATACTTTAACGTTAAGGTATCCGACTACGTTCGGAACCGTGATTTTCTAAAAGCGCATAAATGGATAATTTTAGTGATAATTAGTGTCACTTAGATTAGAATACATGTATAAAATTGTTTTAGAGGACATTTTGACAAAACAAATCGATTTAAATACAATATTTTGGCAAAAAATTAACTTGGAATAATTTTTTTCAAAATGTTCTCCTTTTATAAAAAATGTTTCTAAAATAATAATATTTTTCTTATATAAAGTAAAGACTTCCCCAGAGAGTCTGAACTATTTTCTTTTGAAAAATTCACATTATTTTCAGAGTTACAACCCATTGAAATAATGATCGGCATTTTTTTTCTTAAAATTTCTCCCTTCTGTTGTCGTAAACCCACTTCTAAGTTATATATTTCAAACACTCTAGTTGAGCTTCTGTACAGAGGTCTGAGCTATAGACAGACAAAATATTATTATAATAGAAGCATTTTTCACAAAAGGAGAATATTTTAAAAATGGGTCATTCTATGTTCATTTTTTTGTCAAAATAGTGTACTTAAATAATTTTTTATTGTAATAATATTCTTAAAAGAAATTTTTATATACAGTTTCTAATCCAAGTGATACTAAATATCATAAATATTATCTGTTTATACGCTTTTGTAAAATCATGGTTCCGAACGTATAGTCGGATACCATAAAGTTACAGTAAGATCTGAATTATAAACCCTATAAATTATATCAATGTAAGTATTAAATTTTATGTGAGTTACTTTTAAGTTATAAACATTTTAAGTAACTTTTAAGTAATTGTGTATATGTGTTATGTTACTTTTCACCGTACATAATGTACTTTGCTTTGTTTCCTTTCAATAAATTGATAATTCGTTTAAATAATCTTTTGTTTCCGACTTTTCGATATGCTCACTTCCCCCACTTAGGATTTTCATGCCCCCTTAGGGGGGCGCGCCCCACAGTTTGAGAAACACTGTCTTATAGCTAATACTTATGGTCAGAAGGGGGGAAGGTTAATTGTGAAGGACATATTCGGAACTTCTCTAACACACAATTAGGAATGTAGAAATATGTGATTATCTTCCATTTTATTTTTGGTGACGATTCCCTACAAAAAAAGAATTTTTTTTCCAGCTTCATCCATGCTTTGCATGCGATAACTAGTTTTGAAGAGGAAATAGTTGTCATTCGTTCTTCAAATGAAATGCAGAGAAAAAAAATTTTTAGCGGTCTTATATAAGATGTTTTTTGAAGACACTTGCTTCTCTCTCTCACACACAGTGAGTGAGGAAAAAACGGGAAAATAACACTTATAATGTAAATTCTACGTAATTTAATCTTATGTGTCTGATATAACGTGTGAAAAAAGAAAGTATTGTCATTTATTATTCATTACATTTTAGTAATTGTTAAACATTTTTGGCATGAGTAAAATATGCCGTGAAACGTAAAACGTGGGAGATTTTTGTCAATTATACCACACAATCTACATTTATTGTTAATTTACGAAATTTTTGAATGGTCTTATGTGAACATGTCACATATATCGAAAACATAATGAACTAAGTTTCAAAAAATTTAATAAATAAAATTAAACTAAAGACAAAATAATTGCATTTTGTAAAAATAAGATTTAAAAGAATTACTCCAATGAATTTTTTTCTGGGTTCATGAAATATGTGGTGCATTAACTAAATGAAAAAGAACAGAATAATTTAGTAATATATATTTTAAGATTTAAATGGGTATGTATGGTGAAACAAAATCCAAGATAGCACCTGCATGTACACTATGAATATATATTGCGGTTTCATCAGATGTATGAATCACTTAGGAATATTTTTTTGAAATATATAATTGAATTTTCCTTTAAAAAAAAACTTAATTTTAATTTTTTTTTATACTTATTTTTTTTCCACGTTAAATTATAAAAACTTTTTATAATTCGGACATAATATCTGTGCTCCACAAACAATCATATATATTAAGTTAAAAGTCAAAATATTTATTTAATATATTTTCAGTTTTTTTCCCTCATATATATCGCATTTATTTCGCAATCTTAATAATTTTCTTTACTTCAGCAAAAAGTGCCTGTTTACAGATAATGGTTGCCAACTATTAGACTAAAAGCGTATTGTCAGAAAACAAGTATTGTAAAAGAAATTTTTTTAAGTCAATTCCTACTTAGATCAACAAAGAAATTTTTTATTTTAATTACTTTTTATTAAATATTTGCAATTCATATAAATATGTATATACATATGACAGAACCACAACATTAAGTGGTCATTAATTTTTATTCGTTATCATTAAAGTATCGTATTGTCATCCAAAACAATCGTGTCTATAAAATTTAGGTTCAACTGAATGCTTTAAAACGTGAGAAAAAAAAAACTTTAAAGTTTTGACCCAAGTCGCTAAAAATGAAACCAAAGTGGCTGTATCTGTAATTCTTTAAATAATTAGTTTCAGTCAATTAATTATAATTAAATTATCGTATTTTTACCCAAAGCAATAGTGTATAGAAAATTTCAGCTCAAATGAGCGCTTTAAAATGTGAGAAAAAAACCCGTTTCACTTCAAGTTTTGACACAAGTCGCCAAAAAAAAAATGATGCCAACGTAGCTGTATTTGTAATTCTTTGAATAATTAGTTTTAATCAATTAATTTTTATTAATTATAATTAAATAACTGCATTGTCATCCAAAATAATGATGTATATAAATTTTCAGCTCAATTGAGCGCTTTTTAAAATGTATTCTTAATAAATTCTTAAAATGGGTGCGAAGTAGAGGTAGTACCGAAGTTTCATTCCGTTTTTTCACACCAGGTGATACTTTTCTTTCTTAACATTTTAACATACATATAACGCTTCTTTCTAAAATATTTTAACATAGTATCTTCAAAACAGACTTCAAATAAAATGAGGCATACACGTGACACGTGAATCATTATTAAAAGAATATGTATAAATTATTTATATAGTAAAAGAAACTGTAACAACAATAGCGGTGATTTAATAAAGCATTAACAAAAATCGTGATAAGTAATAGTGCAAATTGATGAAAATGTTTGGTTGAATTAATAATAAATACGAGCAAATAGGGCTAAAATGAAACATGTTAGTTACAAATTTGATAAAATTGATTTATTTTATTAAATTTATCGCAAATATTCTCAAGCCCGTAAATCTAGAAAATAATTGCTAATATTTCCTTAATAGATCTTACTATTAATGTTTGCTGTGTGAGGATACTTTATCCTTCACTTCATAATTACATGACACTGTAGTACATTTCAATGAATTTCAATGACAATCAACTTAAGCTCGCTTAATCTTGAGATTTATTGAAATACTTTTAACATTTTTTTTGTGATAGATTCATGAGAACGCCCTTATATATTAAGTGTGCCTAATGAATAGAATATCTCATGTTTATGATATATTTTCGCAATATAATCAAAATTTTAAACTCTTATTTAAAATTAACTTAAGAAATCAAAAATCGCAATTATAAGATTATGAAATTAATGCGAAAGTGTTAAAAGAATTTCATTGATTTAGCAGTGCAATTACGAAGGAAAGGTTATTCAAGGCCTAAAGGTTTGAGGATTATATGCACATAAATTCTTCTGGCCTCGATGATCGCAAGGTTCAAAACTGGTGACATTGGAATCCAGTGAAAGTTTCGAGTTCTTATTCCATCAAAGACTGGAGGGATTACTAAGGATTTCTGAGCATTGGAATCAAATGAGTCTCAACGTTTTCATGTGATGAAGGGTAGAGATTAGAAGAATAAGGTATCCGAATAAGGTCCGTGATTTTTTAAAATCAAGTGAATGCAAGTAAGAATAGCTCTTTAATCTTTAGTGGATATGCCTGTACAGGTGTTTTGAAAAAAAAAATGTTATTATTTATACTGCTTTCAAATACGGCCCCTGAACACTCTAAAAGTCATTACTATTTCTCTATTTAGTCTCTTCCTTCGCGATAAAATGGGCTTGTGTCTGGTTTAAAAAATCAAATTTTAATTATTTTGTTAATTTAATGAAGCGATCTAATTTCGCTCATAAAGAAAGACACGCATTTACTTTTGTAAATGTTTTCCTCGGTACGTATGTACTATACCGTCGACCAATTTCATCAAATCCAGAAACGTTTCTAAATGCCATGGAAGGTAGCCAATAGTGGAAAACTATTCTGTGCATAGAGGTCAGATTAATTGCAGATTTTGCTCACTTGTCCAGGACCATTGACAATACAATAATTCCATAATTTTTTTCCGTTGCCCTGATCAGGATCATCAGGATTAATTTCCAATTTTTAGATCCCATCCCGCATCTGGTGACTAATTTCTGCTCCCATTTCCAGATTTGGCGACTAAAAGATTAAGTTACAACTTATAGTTCGATTGACTATAAAAAGGTGTTTTTTGGTTTTTTCAAACTCTTATTTATTTCAAGTATATTCATTTCAAATTTGAAGCCATTCTTACCAGTGGTTCTTCTTTTTACAGCATTTTGAAAGTGGACTTTAATTATAATCAGCTTGCATACATATACATGTGCTGGTTATGCATGCCAATTTGCGGTTTATATACATGCATATGTTCATTAAGGTGAGATAAAATCTGTCTAATGGCTTTTTCTAAATCATTTTAATACACTGTATAGTTACAAATGCACAGTAATAAACATTCCTTATAAAAAGACATTAAACAGTTTTTTCTCTCATTACCGTATCATTTTCAGTTGAAGAAAAAGTACTTAAAAATGAAGTGCAAGATTCATTCACTCCCCATTACGCGTACCATAATGAAAACTTGTTGAACGTCATTACATAACTCAATTTGAAGAATCGAATCTCGTCATTTTTTTGCGATTCAGGCCGAGAGGTTTACATAAAAATGTCAACTGTGTCGTATAATTATTATTTATTTATTATAATTATTTAATGCACTACTCAAGTGCTTTTTCGAATCAAAAGATCTATTAATTACGACCATTAGTTTCTATTCATTATGTATAATCACACAGGACACACTTGGGGGGTTATGGAATACAGTACTTGCCAGCAATAAAAATTCATCATGCGCATTACATCCATAATTAATTCCTACTAATAATTTAATACAGGGAGATATATATTCCGTATTTTATACCGACTAATGATATTACTCAGCATAAAAATTTGGTGTGATTAGATTCATTTTTTGAAGTCGCTGTCAAATAATGAAACTGATATTTAATCCAGTATATTGTTACGAAGATCGAGGTTCGAAGATTTCATGCATATCAGTTGCAAAGAGCAAGACAGTTTGTCAAGAGCGATGGGAATTTATTGTCAAAAAACAATCCTTGAAATACATCAGCCACATTCGCAGAATAAATCTCAAAAGGCCTTCACACCTTCTACGGAGTTCAGGCACATTTATCAATGTCTGAAATGAAAGTATGTAACATATTATTCACAAGCACTCTCTCGTCCTACACAACAACCGAAGTAATAACTAATCGCTGGTCGACTCTTCACGATCAGATCAATACTACTCCTCAACGGACAAAACAAGACTAACTCAGTTTCGGCGAGCGACTCCCTATTTATAGGCATGACGGATCTTTCGAGAAAAATTCGCTTGCGTCATAGATCGTGATATCTGTGGATTTGTCCTCTAATTTCCAGAAGAATCCATAGGGTCTCGAACACACAAAAAATGGTCGCCAAAAATGATGCCAACTTGGCTCTATTTCCAAGGTTTTGCCAGTTTCCAATGAATCGCCATTATAATGTAAGGAGCGGCGTTGCTTGCGAATATTACACTTTTAACATAAAATAAATACAACATAGAGTAATATATGCGTATTACACCAGATTTAAATTATTTACACTACAGTCGGACCTCTATTTAACGAAGTCGCTAAATCTCGAGAAAAAAGTTCGTTACATGGAAAATTCATTATATAGAGATTCATCTTTCATTATACTTTATAAACCACATAAAACAAATTTTAAATTCATAAACACTATGTATTAGAAAGAAAATATTTATTCACTTCTTTTTGTAAATTAGTATCTACTTATTTTACATATCTTACCCATCGAAAAAAAAAAATGAAATAGAAAACAAGATTAGAGAATGTCGAGGAATACACTGCATTTTCAACATTAAGAAGATAATTTTGTATTAAAATTAATGAATTTTAAGGACATTTTCTAATTTAAAGCATATAAGTAATTTTAAACTTACAATATTTTATAACATTATTTATTTATCGAAGATATTTCCAGTGAACTGGACAATGGGAGTTGAAAGGTTGCTCTTCTTTGATGAAACGCCCAGAATTCTATTGCTCTTGGCGAGTTAGGCACAGTGCCGGTTTATCCATTGGGTGCTTGGGGTCGGCGCCAGAGGCCCGTAGGGGCCCGGACAAGCTCGATTTTATCAGGTTTTCTGGTGATAAATTTCGATCCGCCAATGCCAAGGGGTCGTAGATCTTCTGCGCCCAGGGCCTTAAATTAGCTTAAATCGGCACTGGTTAGGTACCTAATAAAACCAGTTCAAAATTTACGAGCACCATAAAAGGCGTTAAACGAGAGAATAACTTAAGGGGAAACGGAACGATTTACGCAAAAATTTTTAATTTAAGAATTTTCAAAAATTTTTTTTGTTGCCTCCAATGTGTGCAGACGATGTAAAACAAATTTTGAGCTCAAAATTTCATAAAAAGCTAGCCCTTCAATTTTTTTAGGAGAAAAAAATTTGAGAAATGTGATTTTTTAAAACGCTACTTCTCCTACAAAAATTTACGTACATGCATGAAATTCGATTTACAAGTACGTCAAACTATGTACAAAAAAGGTTGGTATGGGTTTTGCGATAAAATGATTGATACTCGTACCATACTTTTTTTTATGCAAGTTTATTGACAATTCCTTAAAAAATGTATAAATTCTGAGTTCAATTATTTTTTAAAAAATAAGTATTGCTTTGATTCAAAAATGCATACCAACTTTTGTTACCTGTATTATTAGTAATAGGTAAAAAAAAATCCAAAGCATTAGGCACTATAGAAAAAATGCCTTAGCATTTTAAATGAAGACAAAGTAGTTATTTTATCTTTCTGAGATAAGTAAGCTTCAAGTTTTGATTTTCCATAGGAATGTGAATAAAAACGAACGTAAAAGCTATCATAATTCTGCGTTTTTTAAGTTTAGAACTTTCAAATTTTAGGAGATTATAGAAACATATACAAAGAATAATTTAGGCTAAAAAAATTAGATTTGATTTTTTGACCGATTTTTGTCATTTGAATCGTACTGTGTCCTCTTAAAAAATAACCAGAAATATTTTAAAACAGAGAGAAAAAAAATTGAATCACAAGAGAAAAAGTTCGTTTTATAGAAAATGTACATCGCTATTGGGAGGTTGTTTTACAAAGAAAATCGTGAGATGTTCCTGGTTCTAAGAAAAAGTTCGCTTTATAGAAAAATTCGCAATATGGAGGTTCCTCCTAATTTATGTATTCTTTACACAGAATTCGTAACAATATCTTTCAAATTTTACGAAAGGCCATAATTTGTCGGCTATGCTTTAAAATAGGCTTTGGCAAATTGTGGCAGTAGCGTTGTAATTTTCAAGTGCCCTCTGTACCAATATACAAAGTAAAAAAAAAAAAATGCTTCATTTCACTTTATTGCTTCTCTCAACGCCTCACCCATTTCCTCTTTTTTTGTTAGGTTTGTTACTCCAATACACCAATATTGAGTATGATATCAGTCGAAAGTAGAATTTAGTTTGATGCACGTTGTGTGCTTTGTGTTAAGGTATCCGACTACGTTCGGAACCGTGATTTTAAAAAAGCGGATAAATGGATAATGTTGATGATATTTAGTGTCACTTAGATTAGAATACATGTATAAAATTGTTTTAAGGACATTTTGACCAAAAAAAAAATTTAAATACAATATTTCGGCAAAAAATTAACTTAGAATAACCTTTTTTTCAGAATGTTCTCCTTTTGTGAAAAATGCTTCTATTATAATAATATTTTGCCTGTATATAGCTCAGATCTCTGTATAGAGGCTCAATTATGATTTTTGAAAAATTCACATTATTTTCAGAGTTACTACCCATTGATATAACTAACGGCGTTTTTCTTAAAATTTCTCCCTTCTGTTGTCGCAAAACATGGATAAACCCGCCTCTAAGTTATATATTTCAAAACTTCTAGTTGAGCTTCTGTACAGATGTCTGAGCTATATACAGACAAAATGTTATTATAATAGAAGCCTTTTTCAAAAAATGAGAATATTTTGAAAATGGGTCATTCTATGTTCATTTTTTTGTTAAAATATTGTACTTAAATAATTTTGTATTGTAATACTATTCTTAAAACAATTTTATATACATTTTCTAATCTAAGTGACACTAAATATCATCAATATTATCCATTTATACGCTTTTGCAAAATCACGGTTCCGAACATAGTCGGATACTTTAAATAGAAGAGACACTTTGCTATAAAATTAAGCATGTTTTAATCTGTATTTTTGACCTCTGTTCCCCAACTCTGTATGCACTGCCGCGGGAATCGAATTATTTCAAATATTTCCTACTGCATGGCATTCTTTAACATATTGGTACATTATTTTGGCGCTCCACAGCTACAAGGTTGCCACTCGACCCCTTATTTGATCCATAGGTGAGGAAAGTGTAACCTTTATTATATTTCTTGAGGTAATTGATATTACTTCATTCAGTGACAATTTGAAAATTTATATATATGGAGTTAATAAAGGTATAGATGTAAGATTCGGGTGGTATAGGTAATCATAACCAATTGAATATTTCAACTGACAGAACACTTCCGAGTGCAAAACGGCAGCGTTACCGGTCATATGTATTACCTGATTTCTATAGAAAAACTATTTATTTACTATTAATGCTCATAAAATGACAGTTGTGACTTGACCTTTGTCATACTTTTTTCTCTTTCGGCTTTCCTTAAAATAACTTACAAATACAAACTTAGATAATAAATTACAAAGATCCATTTACGTTTAGAAGAAATCTAAACATTCATGCCTTTAAGGTATCCGACTATGTTCGGAACCATGATTTTGCAAAAGCGTATAAATGGATAATATTTATGATATTTAGTGTCACTTAGATTAGAAAATGTACATAAAATTGTTTTAAGAATAGCATTACACTAAAAAATTATTTAAGTACAATTGTTTGGCAAAAAATGAACATAGAATGACCCATTTTCAAAATGTTCTCCTTTTGTGAAAAATACTTTTATTATAATAATATTTTGGATGTATATAGCACAGACCTCTGTACAGAGGCTCAACTAGAATTTTTGAAATATATAACTTAGAAGTGGGTTTATCCAT
>BMAV01009120.1:157569-197296 GCA_019973955.1 Trichonephila inaurata madagascariensis | reverse complement strand
TGAAGACTTCAAAGGTTAGAGGTTAGAAGTTCTTTGTTTCAAAAAAAATTTGACAATTTGTGTACCCAAATCATCAAAATAACTTGACAGTTAAAGGGTTAAAACATTTAGTGCTATACAGGAAAAAATGTATTTTTCGTAGTAAATAAAGAGTTTTGAGTAGTTAGTATTTAGTTTTATTGTATTTTCCCAATAATCACAAGTCAAAATTTTTTGAAGGTTCGCCTATACCTCATTAAACATTTCTTTAGAAAAAATGGCACATTGATCCGTAAAGGTTCGCCACCCTTGATGTAGAATACATTAGATGAAAAGTGAATTAATATAAAATTTATTAATTTTAGTTTTAATTCAATATGGCATAATTACATGGAATACAATTAAGAAATACAAGGATTTATTTTTGCATTAAACTAACTTTACAACAATTAAATATTCATCCATCATGATACAAATATTTTTGCTTCAGTAATTCTACTGGTCGAATACTGTAATACTGTAATTTAAATCTCATCTATCACGTTTTTATTTATTACAGAACCTTAAGCTTATTTATGGAAGTCTGTATTTTATAATCATGCACTAATTAAAGTTTAAAGTTTCACACTTAATGCCTAGAATAAACAAGAATAGGAAACCAGCTGCCTGCGAGGGTTGTTTTTTCTACACTAATACAGTAGAACAATGCGTGTGTGGAGGGGGGGAAGAACATCCGAAACCGGTAACAGCGTCAGCTGTCAGAAAGTAAGGAGAATCACTTTATGAAAACTAAACATGTTATCAAGAGGAGCTTTTAATTACACTCTTTTTCTCTTCTCTAATTTACCCGTTTACACTCCTCATTGCGACCTTGATTAAAAGAGATAATTTCATACTTTCATAGCATTTATTTTATGACCAAACAAATAAGAAACTGTTGTGAATTTTTTCATACTTTTGATCGTCACTATTAGAATGATTTCTATTTTTTTTTTTTTAAATTTATACAAATAGTTCACACTCTTTTTAATATATTAGGTTGGGGAAAAGAAATCCATTATTTTTGCATGAAATTCAAAACTTTATTTAACATGTTTCGGATTGTCCGATTTGGGTCAAATATGTACCGTTTTGTTGTATAATTTGTTGCCATTTTAAAGGTAGCTTAATATTGCCTCTTTCATGGAAGTCTTGGCCTTTATAGGCGAAAACCTCTTGTAATCGATTTTTACAGTCTTCTCTTGATCCCAATTTCTTATCACTCAGGAAGTTTGCAATGCGAGAAAAAGGTGGTAATCATTTGGTGCCAGGTCCAGACTATATGGTGGATGCATTAAAACTTCCCAACCAAACTCTCACAGTTTCTGGGGAGTCATTATAGACGTGTGGGGCGTCGCGTTGTCCTGATGGAACAAAACCCCTTCTGTTGACCAATTCTGGCAGTTTCTGGTCAGTCGCTAGCTTCAAACAGTCCAGTTGTTGACAGTAGAGATTTGAATTTAGTGTTTAGCCCTTCGGAAGCAAATCATAATAAATTATTCCTTTCCAGTCCCATCAAATACACAGTAGAACCATCCTGGATGTTAGTCCTGGTTTGGCCACCGTTTGAGCTGCTTCACAGCTCTTTGACCAAGATCGTTTTCGCACTATATTGTCGTATGTGACCCATTTCTCATCCTCAGCCACCATCCGCTTAAGAAATGGGTCGATTTCATTCCATTTAGCCAGGGCTTCACATATGGAAATTCGATCCATTATGTTTTTTGGTGTTAATTGGTGTGGCACCCAAACGTCGAGCTTCTTTTTGAATCCAACGTTGTTCAAAAGGCTTAAAACTGCTTTATGGTCGATCTTTAGCTCCTGGGCGATACTACGACTACTAAGATGCCGGTCAATTTCGATTATTTCTGTGATTTTATCGACATTTTCGATGACGGGCCTGCCTGGGCGAGGGACAACTTTAACATCAAAAATGCCTGAACGGAATCGACGAAACTAAAGTTGCACGTAATTAGCTGTATCTGCACCATAAACACCATTCACAATTTCAGCCGCCTGGCTTGTATTTTCGTCTTTATCAAAGAAAAACTGTACAATGTATCGAATTTTCCCTTTGTTGACTTTCATTTTTAATACCCTGTATTTCACAACTGAATAGACCAAACAAAAACAGCAAAATAATTTTTTTAGTGTGAAATCTCTCTTTGACAATGAGCATAAATATGAAGTTGTTTGACGGATACTTCACGAGATATCGACACTACAGCCATCTACCGAAAAAATAATGGATTTCTTTTTCCCCAACCTAATATATCTTGTTAATATTTTCAATCGTTAATAGAATACTTTTTATTCCTTCACTCAAGTTCAAATACATTTTTTTAAAGTTGTGTTGGATGTCACTTGATATTAATACCGCTTTTTCAAATATTAGTTCATTAATTAAACTTAATTTATAAATAAATAGCACAAACAAAAATAATAGTCCAACACCATATATAAAAGGGAAAATCATTCGTTGTATTCCCCCCTGTAGCGCAGTGCTTCTCAAAGTTTCAATATTCGCGACCCAATATTCAATCATAATTTTCATCCCGCCCCCCTCATACAATAAGAATGTATTGAACTCAATAATACTATACTTTGATGCTAAAACTACGATACGACTTTCACCTCTAAAGTGCCACCGGTGTATATAAACGTCTCGCTCAGCCAAAACGTTATCCCTCAGGGGGCTCACCTTCTTTAGGTGGGTACGGGTGTCACAATCCCGAGGTACCCTAGTGATCTTTTCCTTTTCCCAAGGGGTTTACTATCTTTGGTAAACACGGGTGTCATGACCCCGGGGTACCCCAGTGATCCTTCTCTATTTTCGACCCTCCATCTTGTCATCCAATTTCTTCTTTTCCCGTTCAGACCACAGACCTATGAATGTTTGGCGCAGTATAGCCAAAACTGGCTCTTGCGCCATAAAACACCAAACTCAACTCAACTCAGCCAAAACGTTAATTTCCCCGCACGGTATATATACGTCTTTCCAAAGTGTGGTCTTTTCTGTGCACTGATATCCATAAAATTATTCCGAAGGCTTTGGAATGCAATAAAAGGACATTGACAATGTTTGCGAAGGATTTACTTATTTCAGACTATTTGCTCTTGTTATTATTTCCTCCACCCCAATACAATCGCGTAACTTTTAATTGGCAATTAAGAATTTGATTCTAAACCGTACAAATATCAAGATAAGTGATAATTTTTCTATATAATTTTATATATAAGAATCCCACATGGGGTCACTGGTAGTTATTAAACATGTTCTTAACTTAGTATTATTAAATTAATTATAAAATACATTGAATAACACTGATAAAATTATAAGTGTAATATATCAGTGTAAATGTGTGTTTTATTTTTTATTATGTCAGAACGTATTTTGTTTGTTAACTTTCCATAAATTAATAAGTTTTTCTAATAATCTTTTGTTTTTGACTTTTCAATATGCTTGCACCCCCCCCCTTGTAGAGTTGTCACCCCCCAAGGGGGGTGCGCCCCACAGTTTGAGAAACGCTGCTGTAGTGCCATGGATAGCACGTTGGACTTCTAATCCAAAGGTCGTGGGTTCGTATCCCACCTAGGATGGCCTAATTTCTCAGAATGTGATTTCTTTTTACTATACTATTTTATTGGAATAATTAAATTTAATTAATGAATAATTTTGTAACAAACAAAAAAATAATACTCGAATAATACATAGAAAGGAAAATCACTTTCTATTTTGCCACTTAATAGTGTGATTCTGTCATATGTACATATTTATATTAATTGTAATTATTTAAAATTGAAAGAATAAAAAAAAGTAACTAAAATACAATTTTTCTTTGTTGACCTAAATTGAAATTGACTTTAAATTTTGTTACATTACTTTTTTTTTTTTTTTTACGTTTCTTTTCCAGTTTCCAAGAGAAAAAAATGATGAATTTAATGGTCATCTAATGCTTAACATTTGATGTATATTAATTTGATGCAACAAAAATTTGCTCCAATTTATCATAATTTATCATGTTTTCAACTTTCTTTCCTGATAAATGACAGTAATAGTTAAATGACGTGAGAGCTCGTGGATTTGAGTGCAGAAACCATTTAGGAGACACCATGACAAATAATAGAGGTTTTAAGAATAATATTTTGTTAATTATAATTAGCTAAAGTTGTTTCATAGTGTGATGTGAGGATATCAGGAGACTGATTTACTACCTTAAGTGTCATCCTCGTCTACTTGCCTATATATGGTATTCACGAGGTTTATTGCAAATATTGCTTTTCTCGAATGTTACGTTAATTCACATTAATCACCTGTCCTTCATTACACTGTATAATAAACAACGCATGATACACCTTATTTTTCCCAAAAGCAATTAAATTTCGTGAACAGTTGAAACAGCTTAGGAATATAAAAATTTGTCATTTTAAATGGGAAACTTTGTTAAACGGGTCGCAATTTCTTAACTATTAACCGTAGAAAATATTTTTAAGAATTAATATGAAATATTTCACGAAATACACACACACACAAACACATATATATATACAGGTATTATATATTCCCCCAAAATAAGAAATTTCAAAATAGATATTTTCTATAATCTCAGCGCGTATGCAAACTGCATTGTACAGTTAACAATGTTAAACTTATTTGAACAAATTAGGTTTAAATCAAAATCATTCAAAAATCCTATAAATGTCGACTTAAAATATAAAGTATAAATGCGTTTTTGATATATTTTTATCAGGTAAGGAAGAACTTTTGAACAATTGGGGCTTAAAAATTTATCTTCTAGTGTCAAATATGTTTCTCAAACATTTGACGATAATTTTTTACTATTCAAAGCTTTTTAAAACTTCTTTTACCAAACAATAAATATTTTGCCTCCAATTGTAAAATCATAAAAGGGTTGAAAAGTAACATTATTATGAAAAATATAATTATTAAATCCAGTTACGGAAACAGTGAATTGCAACATACTAAAATTTGTTTATGTTTTTGCATTCCTTAAAATCTCTGAATATCAATAAAATTCCATTAAGAATGTTCACGAAATATATATAACTTTGTAACAAGTTAATGTACATCACGTAGACTTAAAAGACCTCATACAGAACTCAACAAATTTTAATAGTTGTGGAAATGGGAAAAGCAGTAAGATTGCTTTGTGCGTGTGTGTGTGCGTGCGTGAGAGAAAGAGAGGCATAATCATAATATACTCTTCCTAACATCGTTTCTCTAATATCTTCAGAATTAATCCGATTCGAATGAAGTTTATAACATTAATTAAGATCATTACCTGTCTAATTTTGAAGGAAAAAACATTTGGATTTCATATTCGTGGAATTACTTTCCAGAAGCTAGTTAACTCTGTTAATTAAGTTAACTATTAATCCATTAATTCCTTAACTTTATACCCTTTGAGCTCTATTTGGAGTAATTATATTACAAATATATATTATTATTTCATATTGCGAGTTATTAAGGCTCTTTTGATGACTATTACCAGTCAAAATGCCAATTCAAATAAAATAATTAATACATAAAAAGTCAGTATATTAACGAATGGAAATTTATGCCAAAAAAACACCGCAAAATCCGGCGTGTAACGCTCACTTTTAACACAAAAAATAACATCGAAATTTAAGGGTGCGCGTTATACGACGGGTATAAAAATGATAGCTCCAAAAATAAAAAAAAGAGTTAAGCTTAAAAGAAAAACTAGACTTCTACATAGATCGAAACACTGTTTATTTAAAAAAAAAATGACTTGCCTAGTGAATTTAAAGGGTTGCGTAATTGAAGAAGTATACTATATTTTGTAAAATTCTCGGTACAGTACCTTCAATAAATTACTTTAAAACGCAACAGAATTGCACACGTACACTTCAGGTTCCTTTGAAAAAAGAGGGTACACATTTTAAGGCGAATATACCTAAAAATTAAAAAATGAAGCTTGAAAGTATAGGTGCGCGTTATACGCCAAATTTTATGGTAGTTCTAGAGAGAGTGAGTAATTGCTAACTAAAATTTGAAAAAAAAATCAGAATAAGGGTCAGTAAATGCCAAGTTTCTAAAACAAAAAATTTAAAAATAGAAAACTACGTGGCAGTTATAATGGTTTTTATAAGAAAGCAAAATAGATATAAAAATCTCATTTTATTGAAGACATATACATTATATTGGCCAGGTCGTATTTTACAAAAAGCCTTTTAGTGCACTAAATTTATATTTATGGAGACAAAAATAAAAGTCAATTTTTTTTTATAACTTTAAGTAAACAAGAATAAATGGGAAGGGGATTATGAGAAAGTGCTACAACACACAATAACTTATTTATTACTTTCCGAATTTTTTTTAAAAAAAATTTCTTTTTCTCAAACTCTGGAGGAACACTTTTATGAAGAATGGATGAAACAAAATGAAACTCTTTATGATCAACCAACGAAAAATATAATAAAACCTACACTATAATAAATTTTGTTACATTGAGTAATATTTCAAGAGTTTAAAGCATTTTTTTAAAAAAAAATAAACACAATATCTTTGAAAATACAAAAGAATATTTCAATATTTTTTTTTCTTCATCATAAGGAACCAACGGAGAAAGGTATATATTTATTAATGTCTTTTGTTTTGAACAAAACAGACACTAATGAATACAAATTATGAAGTAGTTTTGTATTTTAGCTGTTTCAAGTGATCCGACAGAACCAGGGTGTATATATACGATGTGTGATGCAAAAAAAAAAGTCGAGACTAGTCCAATAAATTATTGTACGTACAGAATCAGTTTTTGCGTGACATTATCACCTTCTAAGTAGTTCCTTTCAGCATTCCCACTTCTGCATTCGGTGCTGTCATTACTGGTAACGGTTCTCGAACGAGGTTTCTGGAAGGCTCTTAAGGAGATTCTAAGTTTTTACCTCAACCTCTTCCCTGAGGTAAAATGGGTTCCCTTTAAGGTATCCAACTACGTTCGGAACCATGATTTTAAAAAAGCACATAATTGGATAATTTTCACGATATTTAGTGTCACTCAGATTAAAATACATGTATAAAATTGGTTTAAGGACATTTTGACAAAAACAATTATTTAAATACAATATTTTGGCAAAAAATTAACTTAGAATAATCTGTTTTCGAAATGTTCTCCTTTTGTGAAAAAATGCTTCTATTATAATAATATTTTGCCCGTATATAGCTCAGACCTCTCTACAGAGGCTCAACTAGAATTTTTGAAAAATTCACATTATTTTCAGAGTTACAACTAATTGAAATAATTATTGGCGTTTTTTTCTTAAAATTGCTCCCCTCTGTTGTCGTAAAATATGAATAAACCCACTTCTAAGCTATATATTTCTAAAATTCTAGTTGAGCCTCTGTAGAGAGGTCTGAACTATACACAGGTAAATCATTATTATAATAGAAGCGTTTTTCACAAAAGGAGAACATTTTGAAAGAAGATTATTCTAAGTTAATTTTTTGCCAAAATATTGTATTTAAATAAATTTTGTTTGTCAAAATGTCCTTAAAACTATTTTATACATGTGTTCTAATCCAAGCGACACTAAATATCGTGAAAACTATCCATTTATGCGCTTTTGCAAAATCACGGTTCCGAACGTAGTCGGATACCTTAAGCAAGTTTTCACCACAGGAAATAAAAAAGAGTCACAAGGGGCCAAATCAGATGAATAAAGAGGACGCCCCATCACAGAGATGTTTTTACTGGTCAAAAACTGCTTGACAGATAGGACCGTATGAGCGGGTGCATTGTCTTGTTGCAACAGCCAGCCATCACTCCTCAATTCTGGTCTATTTTCACTACTTTTTTCACAAAGTCTATTTAGTACTTCAGTGTAGTAGAGTTGATTAACAGTCTGAGATCACTGATGGGAGTAGTAACTCACTCATATCACGATATTCTGGCAATGTTTTGGTCCAAAATCGCTGACCTTAGGCGACTAGCACATTCATCAACTTCCACACTGTCCCTTTCCCCAGAAAACCGCTTACACCATTGAAACGCATGCACACGAGACAATGTTTCATCTCCATAAGCCTCGGTTAATACCTGAAATGTTTTCGTATCCGATTTCTTAAGTTTCACAAGAAACTTGATGCTGATTCGATATTTTACCGGCAGAATGCAGTTGCACGTGCTCACTCAATGACACAGTGCTCCCAACTGGCGCGATCGGTTAAAGCGACACTCTGCATGCGGATAGAGGAGATGCTTGGAATGACGTCACTAAAACAGTTGCTGCCAACTCTATTCTTTTTTCAAGTTACACACTTAGCCTGGTTTTTTTCTGTCACACCTTGTATATATTGTATTTTTGGAGGGGTATGTATTGTTTTTTTTGGGGGGGTGGGGGAAGGGCTGTATTTTTAGAAAATTAAATTCTTCATACGCTATTTTCTTTTCTATTCTTTTTTGCGGGGTGATATAGCAAAGAAAGGAAGGTATAAGAAAATTGATACTTTAAGACTATGCTTAACCCGACAAACTTAGTTCCTCAAATTAAGATATTGTCTATAAATTCCCGTGGCCATTTAGGTATGCAACTATTCTAAAATAATAACTTTTTTTTAAAAAAAAAAATGTCATTTTTTATGATTTTATTTTATAGGCAATCTTATAAGCTTTATAAAAATACCAAGTGTTTTACTTTCCATTCACTAGAACAAAAACTACATGTGTTTTAGTAAAAGCAGATACCATAACTTTACATAAGATGTCAAACTTTAAAATGCGTTTTACTCGAAATGTTCAAATTTCAAGTATTTTAACCACGTATTTAAGCAATTTTTAATATTTCACCTGAAATTCCGGTTTTTAAAGTTTTCGAATATTTACAGCTTTTAAATATGACTAATTTACATCTAAAAAAATTTGGTTTTTCTCAGTATGTCTTTATTAATCTACAATTCTGATTCAAAATCAGGTAATTTTTTTCACGTGGGTAATTGACAGATGTGATATATCCTGAGTTCAAATATTCATGTCATGCCCTTTTTTTAAATAGTTTTCAATCATTAATAACATATATAAACCCGGTCATGACTTCCATATTTAAAAACGCACACGTTTATGAGGTCATTTCCCCCTCCCCCTTATTTAGTCATCGAAGTCGTATTCAAATTTTTAAGGAGTTTCTTGTTTTGTCATCGTTGCTTACATAAACAGTTTTTTTAGGTTTCCACATAAATACATTTTTTTTTTTTTTGAATTTGGAGTAATTGCCTTCAGTATAATTTAGTTTTCTTTTTGTCATTGATCGTAGTCGCGCCTTCCTCCAAGGTTGAAAAATACGTGTTAAAAATATCTTTTTTTTTTCACTTTTATTACTTTTCAATTTCATATTTTCATTTTTTCTCTAATATAGCGATCTGTGAACTTTTTTTACTGTGTATCCCTAATAGAAAAAATATTATAAAATGTATCCAACATGATATGACATATATAATAATGTAAAATATAATTGTATACACGTGTAATAAGTAATATAAGTCTACCTCAGAATACATTTTAAGGTATCCGACTATGTTCGGAACCGTCATTTTGCAAAAGCGTATAAATGGATAATATTTATGATATTTAGTGTCACTTAGATTAGAGTTGAGTCACTCAGTTGAGCCTCTGTTCAGAGGTCTGAGCTATATACAGGCAAAATATTATTATAATAGAAGCATTTTTCACAAAAGGAGAACAATTTGAAAAAAAGGTTATTCTAAGTTCATTTTTTGCCGAAATATTGTATTTAAATAATTTTTTTTTGTCAAAATGTCCTTTAAACAATTTTATATATGTATTCTAATCTAAGTGACACTAAATATCATGGAAATTATCCATTTATGGGTTTTTTTAAAATCACGGTTCCGAACGTAGTCGGATAGCTTAATGTTGCCCGGAGGCTAGTAAACTATAAAGTGCGAACAATTAGAGAACATCGCGTGTGTGAAGAAGTGTTTATTAACGTCGCATTTTAAAACAACACGAGGATTATTGTGGACGGACCTCGTAATTTTGAACCACGGTCGAGTGACGAGGACCCCATCTGAGATGGAACTCCACTCTTCTAACTTCAACACCACGTCAACGTGATGACTTAGAGCCACGGCAGATTTAAGGTGTATCACCCTCTCTACCATCGGCAGGTTTTCAGTTGCACTAGGGCTTGAACTCTTGACACACTACCCACGGAGAACCTCGCGTAATACACTAATATACACTCGCAAGTGATTTTGAATCTACGTTTTTGGTGTACCCCTGAGCACCACTTTGCTTACCCTTGAGGTGCACAGAACCCACTTTGGGGACTACTTCTCTAATATTCCGAAGAATTTAATGATCATTTAAAAACATACTTTCGTATATTATTGCTAGACAATTTTAACTTTAAAAAAATACATTTCACAAATTCGTTGGTTTAAATTTTTCCTTTAACTCTTTATAAGGTCATGTTAAGTATACTCCCCCAAAACTTAATTAATTTTTACATGCCCATGGAAAACTATCTTTCTACCAGTGATTTGCTAGCGCGACAAATAATTTCTGGATTTCCAAGTCGTAAACGCAAGGGACAACTTATAAGTTTTTTTCAGCAGCAAGAAAACCGTTCTAGATGACATAAGGTTAACTAAAAATGATGACCATGTGCCAACTTGATAAAAAATAAATAGACGTTAATGTTCTTGCTACACTTAAGCACATGAAAACAAAATACATTTGCATAGCTTGCAATGTCATATATATACTGACCCTTGTTTTATGAAACTTCATTGGAAGTAATATGTAAACATTCTTAATCTTTTTTTTTTCAATTCAATATGTAAATAATTTATAATTTTTTCAGTATATTTCAGTATTTACAAATTATTTTTTGCTAGTATTATGTAATACAATATAAAAATAAATACGCTGAAGGAAAGATGTCCTACCTAACCATTGAACTGTCAGGTTATTTTAATGATTTAGGTACATAAATTTTTAAACTTTTTTATCGCAAGAATCAAATGCTTAGTACAAAATAAAAAAATATATATAGCTTAAAAAATGAAAAACACGCTTTCATGGTTAATCTAAATAAAAGTTTATTTTTTTTTTTTTTAATATAAGGATAAAATGATTAAAATAAGAAAATTAATGTCATAGGGGTAAAGATCGATGATGAAATAAATAATAAAATGGACGACATTTAACAATTTATTGACAATTTGATGCTAAAAAAGACAATGCAAAGAAAAATATCAGATTATTTTCCAGAAACTTATTTAATGTTTTTTTTCCCTTTAAAAAAAAAATTGAAAATTTTGTGCTAAATTTCATTACGTTCTCGTGAATGTTTTTATTTCATTGATTTTTATTAAATACATGTATATATAACTATCTATATGCACACAAAATGTACTTTAATAAACTTATATATATAATTTCTTTAAATAGATGTTTTCTTTTCTTTCATTTTTTTTTTTTTTGAAATACTCTTTAACACAAAAAAATACTTCAGTCCCCCTTAGTTTCGTATTAAACGATATTCAATGTTCTTTAATTCATTGTAATGTGGCAAAATAATCAGACAATTCTATGAAATAACACTTATTAACTTGCGAATTTATATACGCGAACCCCCTTTTTTTTTAATTTCAAGTTCTCTAAAGCGTTTTATTAATTATTTTTATTTTGTAACCATTCAGACTCCGATGATGACACAATAAGCTTTTTCCATTCATATTTACGCATCCACGCCTTGACACACTAGGCAAAAGCCACTGTGTCGGGATGACACATGCGTGTCGCTTTTTTTTTTTAAACCCAGCCAGCCCATCTTTCTTTTTTCGACAGATAGCGCGGGCCGACGTATCATTGTCGGCGATGCTCCATGTGACGCATTCCTCGGGGTGGTGAGAAACTCGACGTCGTGTGTTCCTGGTTCATTCTGAAGGTCAACTCGCGAGTCAAGAGAATCGGAACTCGATCCCATCACAGCTCCGAGAAAATCAGCTGTTGCTCTGCGTCTTCTAACCTGATGCGTGGGAGTTGGAAGGGGATGGTTCGAAGGGAATTATAGGTAGTGTCGAGATTTTTTCTTTTCTAGTTTATCTTTTGGTACTTCGATGGCTGAGATGGATGGAAAAAAGATTGGGGATTTTCTCAAGGGACATTGTTACAGGGGACTTTCTAGGAAGAAGAGAGGATTTTTTTTATTGTTGTCTGGCTCCAGAAATTGTAGTCAGGGTGACGCCGGTAATGTGCTTTTTTTTGGGAAGATTTATTCTCGAACGAAAATTGAGTTGCCATAGAAACGTTAAAATGTTGCGGAGTTTTTTTCTTTTTGTCTGATGGAATGCTCAAGCTCAAATAAAACCATTGATTTTTGTGATAAATATTTTTCTAAAAAATAACATTTGTAACTCTTACATATTAAAGGAATGTTGAAACTACAAAAATTTCTAGTAGTTATAAAAAAAAAAGGTTTTAGGTGTTATAGTTTTACAGATTACACAGTTTTCTAGATATTTGATTTAAAAAAATATAGTTATGCTTTTTTTCATTTAAAACAACTGAACGAGTTAGTTATACTTAAGTATATACAGAGAGAGAGGAAGAATTCAAACCTATGAATAATTTATTACCTGTAATCCTTTTGTTATCAAGCTGTACTTTAAATAAGTTCTAAAAATAATTTAGTTTGTAATAATGTGCAAAAAGATTTTAATATATAAACAGAAAGGATTTTCTCTGCTGTTGCTATAATCAGTGGTCTTCAAACTGTGTTCCTCGGAATCCTGGAGTCTCACGAGGCATATTCAGGGGTTTCACGAGTCACAATAAAAAAAATCGAAAAAAAAACTTATAAAAGTGTTTACAAAAGGGATTTACGTTCTCTAAAATGTTTGTATATCCACAAGAATTTAAAGCTTATCCCTGTCATTAAGAGACTGATAGATGGATGAATGGATGGTTGTCATTGACTTTTGTAGATGACATTAAATACTTCGAAATTTCACTAAGTGTTCTGCTCAGGCCTTCCCTGGCCACATTTTATCTTATTTGGGGCTTACCAGGCAGGACTTGGTTCAAGATCCCCTATTAGTTTTAGACTTCTTCAGGGTGAATGGACTCATGGACCTGATCTAGCTCTGCTGATCTCGGGGATGAGAAACAACAGCAACAGACTGAAAATTTTATTCATACATATAACTTTATTTTGCAATACTTTTTTAAGCTTTTATTATAGTATAATAAAAGAATATTAAAGCACGCATGCACGAGGTTTATCTTTATATATATTACTTATTAGATTGGGAATATCTTACAGTGTACAATCCGGAGTTCCACGTGATAATTTTACACTCGCTAGTGCAATGTGTTGCAAGACTAAATAGTTTTCTAATGAAAAATTCACATTTTTACATTTGTGGAAAAAGCCCAACAACATAACAACAGATTCGATGACAAAAGTCTAAATTCAAGCAAGAACAGATCCTACATTTTATATTATAAATTCTCTCTCTCATGCAAAGTAAACAGTATTTTTCGCACAGCTGCAAACATTTTAATGCCATTCAGAACAATGCGTACGTGAAAATATTTCTTATCGTGAGTGGCTATAAAAACAAAGTATATGAGCAAATGAAACTCGGAATATGTAATGAAATTGCAGTTATTTTCAATAGACCTAAAATTGAATGGTTTGTATAAAAAAAATGCACAAGCACATATCCCAGTTACTAAACATAATGCATGGGTAGGTGATACTTAGATCACAGATTCATATTAGTATAATGAGTAAATTATATTAAGAATAAATTAAATTTTTAATAATAAATGCAATACTTTTTTTAACCCTTTAGAGGGCAATGGCTAATAGGTCTAGTCACATATTAAAAAAATTTTCTACAAGCGGGTGTTGATTATTTAGTCTATCCATATGCGTTGATTGAAGCTAAAACGCAAAAAATTAACACGGATGGCAGCACGATACCTTATTTTGCATTTCATGTCCTCTGATGGATAGTTAAAAACAGTTTTTCTCGGTGTGAATCTACAAATTGTATTTTGATTACTATAAATAAAATTTCTGATCTTTAAAAAAAATTTCGACATGCCTTAAGTATACTTTTCTCTCATCTGAATGAATTAAGCAATTGCACAATTAAAAAAAAAGGTTTATTTAGGTTTTTGGAAAGCTTTTATAGGTGGATAGAGGCTTTTTCCACTGCCCACATAGAACACAAAAATGACCTATTTCCTTTACTCGAGAGAGAGAGCACTTAGAATCACGTGAGAATGTTGGGAGTCGGAAATAAAAACAAACTTTGTTTACAATATGTGGTACAAGAACCTCTTGCTCGAAAATCTTTCATTACAGCTTTTCTGCTCGGAGAAAACGTTTGCATATTATAAAGTTCCACAGTAAATAGCTCATCAAATTTGTGAAATAACTAATTTAAATCCTGAAAAATATTACTCTATTTCCAACTTTTTATACTAAAATTAAATAAAATATAAACTGTGGATAATACCAATTTCAATGTATATTCTAGGTATTTTATGTATATTCTAAGTAAGTATTCTATGTACATTCTAAGTAAGTATTCTATGTACATTCTAAGTAAGTATTCTATGTTGTACAATTATTCTATTATAATTTTATTGCACTTCTATTTTGTATTTAATTGTTATTGAAATAGTTATTAGCATAAATGTTAATTTTATATAAAAAAGTTTATTGTAGAATGATTTATTTTTTCTGTCCTGAAGAGTAAGTTAAATATCGTAAATGCGCAGTAGCTATAACGTCTAACCACCCCCCAGGAATAAAACCCCTGATCAGATTTTTTTTTGTGACTAAATAATGTTTTTTAGAGGATGAGAACGTTACTTTTTTATCAAGTACTTTATCACAGAAAAATGTATTTTAGCTTTGTGCCCGTTAAAGGGTTAACTGCCTTTACATTGATCTATTGTTAATTTACTTTAAATATTATTCTTATATTCTTCTATATAAAGTGTGTGTGTGGAATAGGGTTCCACGAAAAAACCTACCAGTTCTAGGGATTCCGTGAGTTGAAAAAGTTTGAAGACGACTGCTGTATATCACTGATGTGATTCTATAGTTTAAATACATGATATATATTATCTCTGATAAGTTTTACAATTGTTGCTAGTTCCCTGAACTCTGATTCAAAACACTTTCAGCCCAAAGAAAGCTTTGTAAATAAAACTTTTAAATAAAACATCTTAATTTGAATACTATATTAGTAATTTAGGAAAACTTAGTAATTTTTGAATAAATTATGCATACACAATCATAAAATAAAACTCTAATTAAACAATTTACTCACCAAAGGCTTGTTTCTAAAACAAAATCAAATAATAATGAGGCATGTTAATAAAATCCATAAGCGTAGCAGTCGTTTTAATGAGTATCGTGTTTATCGTCAAATCGATAAGAAGTTTAAGACTGCGTATTAATTTCTGGGGAATATTTTAAAGGGCAAAATCTAATAATCTAGCTAAGCATTATTAATGGATGGATGGCAAAAGATTTCAGAAACTAATGGAAATTATCTGCCGCTTTTGCGCAATTTTCAAATTGGGAAAGAATGAGCGATAAGCATTGTGCGCTTGAGGCAAACATTCGGTATGTCCTCTGAGCATTTTTGGAACAATTAATTGATTTTAACCCGGGAGCAGGCGCTCTCTATACTAACGCTAATGGTTGCGCGGGATGACCGAGTCAACCCCCAATACCTTTTTCCTAATTATTTTTATTGCACATGATAAAAATCGTAATTACAGTGAATAGTTTAACTAAGAGAAAGCATATTTACTTACTTTTGATGACTTTCAATTTCTCGTTGGTAATTCGAGAAAAAATCCAATTAAACTGAATTAAAATGATTTAAATATGCGTGACAAATATGAATTAGTGTTCAGAATATGTTATTTGTGAGGGTAGAACACCACAGTTCTCTTCGGTGTTTTCCATGGAATCTCCCTTTCCACTCCATCAGTGGGGTAAAGGAAAACATTTGGTTGGACCCAGTTGGATCATACAAATGGTAGGTTGTACTTGGTAGGTACTTGGTAGTAGTCAGGCTTTGGAGCCTCCTAGAACCCTGCACCCCCAGAAATGCAGGGGTTTCGGGGGTTACTCCAGTGTAGGAGGCGGTTTCTTTCTGACACCTCGAATTACTCTCGGAGTTTTCGTCTCGCATGTGTCCAGCAGGTGGGTTTTCTCACGGTTATAGGCTGCCGGGGTGATGTCAGATGACAAAACTCCGCAATATTTAGAGGTGCACGTGCGCACAGGAACGGTTTTATCCTATCTACAAAAAAAGCCGATTTTTCAGCTGTGGAACGCTCAATTTGTCATGACAGCAACCAGAAAGGCATTAGAGTATCTCCAGTTCAAGTAGTGATAAAATGATTTAGTCAAACACAAATTTTTTTTACAAAAATACATGCTTTGCCATGAAAGCTACCGAAATAACTCCAAAACTTTTCTCCATTCAATCCAAAGTTGAAATCAAATGATTGCCCGACTAACTGATTAACTGATGTTTATTAACATACCCTTGAAGTAACACGTGGGATATCGGCTACGGATTGCATAATTTTGAATCCCATTTAAATTAAAAAGATTCTTAGGCTACCATAAGTCGACAATGTCGTTCAGAAGTTTGCGACCATTCAGCTATCATGTATTTTGACAGGTAAGAATATAAAAAGCTCATAAAGAAATTGACAATTGACATGAGAGTTATCGAAATGACACTTGAGTGCCTCTAGTAAATCTAAAGTCATAATTAAATATCTCCCCGAATGAGATCACTAACGCACAAATATTTTGGCGTGACAGCCACCAAAACAACACTAGGTTTTATCCAGTCACTCTAAGAGCAGAATTAAATTATTGAGTCATGGAGAAATGTCCTCAAACAGATATATTCATTTTGGACGGGGTGGGCGGATTTTTCTAGTATATGGGCTATTTCTAAACTTTTTAAGGTGTTGTGGTCCATCCAGTGGTATAGGTGTTGATATTCTGTATTAAAATTGTATATTTTCTCATCTTAACACTTGTTTTCGACATTGTACCCCTCTTTTAAAATATGATAGATTACTATTTTTACTACAAAAAAAGTAACTCAAAATTCTCAAGTTGAATGCTTGAACAGCTATGAGTGACTGTTATTTAATGCAACGAGCAAAGAACATGCGTGAACCAATAAATCCGATCGCTGTTGGATCCCACGTCGTCGCAAGACATAACATCAACACAAGAACCCAATCCCGTAGAAGCGCAGGGTGTGCGATGATATCTCAATAGCCAATCCCGTGTTAACACAGGAAGATCTATCGTCTACATTTACTTTTCCCTTCAGTTTGCATGTGGTGAAAAATTCAGTTATAAAGCTGACATCTTAGTGAATGCCTTTTTCTCCTATAGCGGAAGTGAACGTATTAAGCGTCATCGTCCGCTTGCGATGACTACATATTTATAGAACCTTTTCCTTCAATTGACACAGTCGCATCGATTGTGAAAAGCTGATTCTCCAGTCTAGCTGGTGTCGGTGTTCTGTAAATATGTTTCTTTTAGTATGCGCATCTTAGGCCTTAGTAAAGGTGGTCATTCCAAAATGTCTTGGCAGTCCACCGGGCGATAGCGATCGACTTTATGCCCACCCCTGATTTTTGATGTAAATCCCCAAAATAATAGTAAGGCTCTCCAGCCAATCTCAAATCATGATCAAATTTCTGAATTATTGGTAAATGAACTCTCATAGAATTAATCTTTTTGGCAGGACGTTAACCAAAATAATACATATATCTCCAATCAGTCGAAAATTTTTGAGTAAGTGAACTCCCGAAAACATACTCATTTGGGCATGAGACATTCACCAAAGTATCACTAATGTTTCTCCAGTCAATCCCAAATCATGATCAAATTATTGAGTCATAGATAAGCAAACTCGGCCAGAAATACTCATTTTGACAGAACAGTCACCAAAATAATACTAAGGACTCTCCGATTCATCCAAAATCATGATCAAATGATCGAGTCACAGGTAATTGAACTCGCACAGAAATACTCATTTTTGCATAAAAATCTCCAAAATAGCACATATATACATATAATCAATCCTAAATCATGATCAAGTTATTGCCATAGGTCAGGGTAGGCAAAATAGCTGCCTGCAAAGACAGTCAGAAAACCAAACAGATAGAAAATGTTTTCTATATTTGGATACAACTGGATACAAACATACAATTCTGAGCAAAGCTTTTCTTGTATGGACAAGAGTATACATAGATGCTGACATTAATTTGCATGCTGTGATAAGAAATTCAACAAGCAATCTCATTCTAATTTTAAAAAAATGCAAAAAAAAAAAAAAAAAAAAAAATGTGGCTCATTAAATTGTTTCTAAAATTAATTTTTTAATAATGAATGCGATTATTTTAAAAAGGTGTAGCCCTCATTTATCTTTCGCTTCCATAATGTGACACTCGAGCCAGAAAAATTGACTACCCCTACCGTAGGTAAATGAAATTATTGAATCATAGGTAAATAAACTCACGCATTTTAAAACCGCATTTAAATACACATTTTACAATACACAGACCTGAGCTCCTCCTAATCATCATGAGTCATTCACCTCTCATAAGATGTTATTCCAACACTTATCTTGATTCGGAGATTCTTACCATATCCAATTCCAAAAAGATCCTCCCTCCTACATAAGCCGACTGTCAAACATTCCAATACCACTCCCTTTCCGATTATTCTTCATTATTTCAATTTTCTGCCTGAGATGTAACAGAGAACAAGCAAAAGGACAATAAATAAAAAAAAGCAATACTAATTCCACTCTCTGTGCGGTATTGGAACAGAGGAATCAGCTGAAGCAACAAGTGAATGCCAAAAGCTGGCCGCTTCGTCGGTTTTCTGTCGTGTCAGTCTCGAGTTTCAAATGTCCCAGCTGCGGTGTTTTCAGCAGATTCATTCAAGATCTTCGGGACGATGAAACTTCAGGGTCAGAAGAGAAAAAGACAACATGACAAGGCGAGATGCTCTCTGAATGAGTGAATTTTTTTTCTTTTTCACTCTGAGATAGTACATCAGGAGCCAGTGGTGTAAATGATAAATGGTTTTGTGTCGCCTTTTACCGTTGCGTCTAGAAATTATTTATTGGTTTTAAAAGAAAAAAGCAATGTTTCACTTGTTAGTACATTTTCTTTCTTTTATAATTACGTAATAAATTTCTTTTCGTATACGTATAACTATCTTGTTACGAAATCTGCTCAAAAAAGGAAAAGGAAAAGTCTTTTCAGTATCAGGAAGTATAGGTTTCACAGATTTTCTAGAGCTTTATGGATTGATTTAGACAATTAAATATGCAATCAGCAGACCTCTTGAAAATTAAATTATTGTACAGATATTTCTTAACAATCAAAAGGATAATAATTAACACTAATTGAATTCAGCATTTATTATATTGTGTTCGTATAAAGAATAGTTCAACGTAAGACAACATGTTGCATAGAAACTCTCCAGAAATTAGCAAGTTAAGAATTAGCGCACACACACACACACATATATATATATATATATACACATTTAAAACAAAACAACCATTTAAAATAAAAATTACATCATATATAACAAATTTACGATCGAAATACAACGTTCTCAGGAACTCGCAACTCAAGAAGAGTTTTAGTTAAAATTCTACGATGCAAAAAATTAATCATTTGCATTAGATTTTCAATTCAAATATAAATTCTCAATGAGAAACAAATTTATATTAAGAATTTTTACACCAGAAAAACTAGAGGTTAGCAACATAATATTAAGAGAAATTAAAACCACACGGAAAAAAATTAATTACGCCAATTTTAATCAAATGTAACTTATTTAAAAACACGCACATCATTTATAAAATGATGACTAAAAGCTTTAGAAATATATTAGTGTCAGATTTTTACAGTATTTTGTTACGTTTTTCCGCTATTTACTGCTTTAATTAGAACTTTAAAGTGGCCTATGGAATCCCTACAAAATATTTTGAAATATTTAAAAGAATATATTTCAAAAAAATATGTGTTACTTTCTTTTTTATGTCGCGTGAGCCATGTGTACTAGAATGAATACATTAGACAAAGGTGAGGTAATAATATTCATAATTTGAATTTTCGAAGCGCTGTAGTAAAAAACTAAGACCAATACACAAAAAAGAACACTTGGAAGCATACAGAAACAGTTTATTTAGATTCTTTACTAGTTTCTTATGCGGGAAACCTTGTTACACGGCATACATCTACATGGTAGTCCAGTTCAAGGGTACTGAACCTTCTTCCCTACCGGGCCGCATACAAATAAAAGGTATTTCACGAGGGCCGCAACATGCGGATAATGGACACACTATAAGACCAAAGTAACATTGGTAAAAGCAAAATTGTTAAAAATATATTAAAACTCATATTTTGGCTTTTATTTTAATACTATAATATTTTTTTGATTAAACACACACACAAAAAATATTTATTTTTTTAAATTAAATACTGAGTTAGGGGTTAGTTTTTATTTCCTTTCATTCATGACCAAACCTCTTGCTTGCATTCTACTTTAAAAAAGAAAAAAAAATTGATAGCAAAACTGACCTATTTGATTGCTTGATTGATAAAACTTTCCGCTTAATTTTTAGTACATTGTTCTTCAGCAACAGAATTTCTTAGTGCAGTGGACCATGACCGGGCCATTCAGAAAAGCCTGGCGGGCCACATGCGGGCCGCTATCACTGGTCTTTTCCCTTCCGCACTCTCTTCAACATGATACTATCAAAGTTATTGGCAGCACATGCGATCTTTTCAAGCATTTCTGCTATATCACGCGACAAAGGTGTTACTTAAACTTGGTTTTACGCAAAAGACACGTAGTTTTAGGATAACACGGATAACAAGGAATTGATAACACGGGCTGTCAATAACGTTGATAGAACCATGTTGAGTAGAGTGTGGTAGGAACTGGACTATTGCACTGATGTATGTCGTTCATAAACAAGGTTTCATGCATAGAACACTTACAACGTATGTAACTAAAACTTGAGTTGTATTCGTTTTCTTTTAAATTTTTGCTGTATTCGCCTTATATGTTTTTACCATGCTGCTTCGAATCCCAGGAGGGATTATGAATAACTCTGTAAGTATTGCAATTATACCAAATGTATACACATAACAGTAGCTTAATCTGTATGCTGCCCACATCTGACTAATTTAGAGTTGAATTTTGCAGATGGATGCGGTAGCTCCAGTTGGATGTACAGTAAGACCCCGCTTAGCGCTGTTTCGGCTTAGTGCTCTTTTATTTCAAACTGGGGATTCCCCGAAATTGTAGGTTTCAAAATATGTACATAACATATCCGAAACAGTGTAGTTGTATTTCTTATTTGGTGCGGTGCTGTGTACGGACACATTTTTATCATTTGAAACATTTGTTGAGATTATTGTAAGTATAAATTTATATAATACTATAACGATTAATACAGTGACAAATATTATGGTCTTTGGTTTTTATCATGGGTTATAATGAAAAACAATAAAAGAAGTCAACCAGATAAAGCATTTCACTGGAAACTGAAAGGTAAGTGATTAGAAGATTAGATTTTCGTGAACGTCAATCTCAAATTAGTGCTGCATTGAATTTGACAACTTCAACAAAATGCCTTCTTGACAAAAAGGCAGAAAATTGGAAACACAGAACAGACTAAATTATCTGACTGACGTAGAATTTTATTTGTTTTTATATGTATATATTCGTTTATATTGTTTTTATTTTTGTAGGAAATAAATGTTTGGTTTTATTTTTATTTAAAAAAACATAATTATTAAATTTAATACCTAACCAATTTTTTATCCATCTTCCCCTAGCCCCATTATTTACATGGTAAGACAGCCTCGTTTAGCGCTGTTTCGCATTACGCTCTACTTTGATGGAACGTATCCCCCGCGTTAAGCCGGGTCATACTGTATTTCTTTAAACGATCATGCATAGTTGATAAGAATATTTTTAATCAGTTTTACGCTACATTATTACAAGATTCGAACGAAATATTTAGCTCTTAAATCAAGGCCATTTAGTCATTTAATCTACATTTGCTTCTTATAATATTTAATCATATGCTATAACATATACAAATAAAATAAATTTCTTGTTTTAAGGTAGAATTTATAATTTTAACAACCCTTCTCTAAATCTAATTAAGGTATCCGACTACTTGCGACATATTTTTTAAAAAAAAAATTGGATATACGGTGATTTTTTTTGTGGGTTTTAAATTTATTCAGTACATTTTAAGATAAAAAGGCTAAAATTAAGAAATTAAGATGAGAAAAATAAATTATTACTACTAAAGTGGGAAAAATGACAAAAATATACATAAACTGAGCCCTCTCTGTACAAATAATAAATGAATAAATTTTCAATTTTTCGATTTTGATGAAATAATTTGCTATTCCTTTTTGAAATAACCTTCAGGATAAGAGATATTTTAGTTTTTACAAAAATTAGAGCACTTTATCTTGGTCATTATATGAAATTCCTTTTAAAAAAAGCACAGAGATTATATTCACATAAAGGATTGTAAATTTTGTAATAAAACAGTGATTGATAAATCCGAAGGTTAAAACACTTCTACTGTTATACAAAATATACACAAAAAATTTCAGCAAATTATTTTAAAAACCATTTGAGCAATCGCTGTCCCCGTTTGAGCTTTTCGAAAAGAACACATTTCGAGTAAAACGCATTTTAAAGTTTGTCATCTTATATAAAGTTATGGCATCTACTTTTACTAAAACCCTTGTAATTTTTGTTTTAGAGAATAGAAAATAAAAACCGTGGTTTTTATAAAGCTAATAAGATGGCCTGTAAAATAAATTCATAAAAAATTTGTCAATTTTTAAATCATATATTTTTCTGCATTTAAAATGCATTTTTAATTTTTACAATAAATTTATTGTAAAAACAGTAATGAGAGAATGGAAAGATCCTGAATACAAGTCTACTTTTTTTCCTTCCAATGACTCATTTAGTTGACCTTGAAGTGACCTTGAACACTGTGAAAATTACTTCTCGAAATACTCATTGCTTTCTTGGAAAAAAAGGTACGATGTGTTCAAAATACACTCTTTAACGCCATATGTTTTCTTTAAAATGTTTTCGCAGTGTCACCTTATTCATTCTAGCTTTGATTGATCGCACATTGCTCTTAAGTCTCGAAAACACGGTTCCGATCCAAATTTAAAAAGTGAGCGAGACATATAGAAAGACAAATAAAGGTCAGAAAAAGGTCATTGAAAAAGTTTTATATTCTTAAACCAATTTCGAGGAAACTGGTTGACAAGTCTATCCACATTCCTTTAAATACTATTCCTCTTGGTAAATATTTAGTCTTTAAAAATTATTATATTACAAATCTTCCCCCCCCCCCCAATAGGAATATATGAGTATGCAAATTAAGAGTTGTATATATAGATTTAACTTTCAAGTTAGAGAGAGAGGTTTTGACTGCTAACGGATAGCAGTGATTGATTAAGCGTGGAGTGAGGTGTGGATACTTCGTAGTTGATTATTGTAATATTAAAGTTGACGATTTGTCAATTAGGAATCAAATTAGGTTATTTCTCTTAGAGTTAGAAGATATTGCCTAGACGAAAGTGTGATCTGATTATTTAAAGTCTTCTCGTATCTCGTCTACCTCGTTAATTGCTTTTCATATTTGGTATTTGGGTGCATCTCTTAACTTGGGTTGTAGAATGTGTGTTGTTTGTCACAACTGAGAAAAAAGTGAAGATATTTTGAATATGGCTAATCGTCCTTTCGACTCTCCCACATTAATGAACGCGTCGGTGCTACCATTTCAAACTTTTTGACGGGAAACCCAACTTAATTGTGGAGGAGATGAAAATCGGTTTTTCTAATTCAAAAAATACATATAGATATTATGCTAATCATGTCTTACATTGATCTCTACAAAGAACTAACTTAAAAAATTTAAAAAGAAAACATTGTTACATCCAGTAGCGCACACAAAAAGTTTTCAAGGGAGGGATCCAGGGTCGAAAGTCCACCATTTTGGTATCATGCTCCATTACGCCACCCAGCATATTCTTTTGATTTTGTCGATTTTCGGGAACAAAAACAGTAAAAAATTAATAACTGAATAAATAATGAGTATTAATTAATAAAATTAATTATTAATAACAATACATAATTAAATTTTACGTAATATATACGTAGGATTATAACCAATAAAAAAAATCAAGTGCTATGGGGGGTCCAGACCCCTAAAATACCCCCCTTGTGTGCGCCACTGGTTACATCGTGTTATTATCAATTACTCTAATGTTTATAAGATGATTCTAACGTTAAAAATTTATTCTCTTATTTTCTCAATCGCTAACAACTTTCAATAAACATATATATTCGGAAATAAATCTTAGAAGTTCTGTTAATCTTCACTGTTAATCTAAGTTTTGAAACATAATATGGAAACTTTCTTTGTTCATTCTTTTTGTTTCATTTAAATGCTTGTAGAGATTTTATTCCTGCTGCTATAACAGGAGAAAAATCTCAGAATTGTTAAACTTATATTTCTTATGAAACAAAAGATATTTATTTTGAAAACATTTTCAGTAGGGATTTGTACACACTCTCTATTATCGACTATCAGTCTATCGATTTTCGTGCTTTAAACAAAACTGGTTTGGAAAACGAATTTCCAGTTTTCGTAAAAAGGAAAACCAAAAAAAAAAAAAATAGATTATTTTAAAAAATTTATTCAGACCGTACAATATATTATTATGTGTTCTTTTTAAAAAAAGAAAAAGAAAAAAAACCAGAAAACTGCTTTTTCAAAGTACTTTGCTCTACTAGTTTTGAAAAAGTTTGAAAATTTACAAAACAACATTTTGTTATTGTGTATTTAATAATATTTGCCTTTCATTTATGTACATACATACGTCGATTTAATTTAATCATTTCGAGATGACTTGAAGATTCTATCTTCATTCAAAAACTGATTATAATTAATCTTGAATTATCACAGCATTCAGAGAAAATATCGTTTAATTGATTCTGATAAAAATTGTGATATTACTGTTAGAGGAATTTATCTTATGTCAAGGCTTCCAAAATAAAATCTTAACTTTCCAAAATAATAATTGGGCAAACGCCAAATTACACACACATTCCAAAAATTCTTTCTACATTTCTAAAAGTTAAGCTTTAATTAAAACTCATATATTAACTACGATGACTAGTAATTTCAATTAAAGATATCAATAATATTTTCAATATCACCGAAACTTTATTCAAACATACCTTTTACATAGAAATCAAATAAACTTGAAGCAACAAAGTGTATTGTCATTCACTAACTAATAATATAGTTATATTCACTATTTGCCACTCAAAGAAAAAGAAATAATTATGCAATTTTATATAACTACCGCTATCATTCTAAAAATTAATAATTAAAAACAATAATACATGTTCAACATCTTACACAAGTTACACAGTTCATAAATATCAATTTTTATTCAACGTTTTTTAAAAATCTTAGAAAATCATTAAAAAAGAAATTATTCTCATAGAATGCAATAATTTTAGGGTTTGAAATTTTATATAACTGTCCACATACTTAATAATTATACGTAGGATCAAAAAGCATTTCGCAGGTGTAAACTGGCATCATTTTCTAATATTAATCATTGCATTATATAATGCGTTAAGATTTCACACATCACTTACTCCTTTTATATTGACTTATAAAGGAATAAATCATTTTGCTGGCTGTAAAAATGCTTCCACTTCATGTTTCCTTCAAGTTTTGTTTTGTCAATTTTCATAGGTATGAGTACATTCTTTTCGCGATGTCACAATTAAACTTCTTTCTCTCTAAAGATCCCCAACAAACAAAATAAAGAATTGAATCACCTTTACTTGTTTATAACACAAGACAAAATTAATATTTTTGAGACATATTCCTCACATACTCGCTTATATTTACTTCGGAAAGACACTATAAGAAACAGATAACACTTTAATAAATCTCCACTTTCTTGGAGAGCCCTCTCATAAAATTTTGTTACGTGACAGCACCAAAGAAAAAATGCATGAACAACATCTGAAATCACTCAGGTTCCGGAACAGATATCGCTTTATTGAGAAATATATTGCTTCTCGAAGATAGATCTCAACTATTTTCTTCTTCGAATTTCATACTTTTTCCCATCATGAAAACAATTCGGGGTGGTATCGATCCAAAACGAATTGCTCTTTACTTGATTGTAGGAGAAATCTCTTTTAAGGGTCATAAAATCAAGAATGTATATTCATTTGCGTTGGTTTGTGATATATTTTCAGAGTAATATTGACAATGTTCTTAGGATCAAAAGAAGAACGGTATTGTTTTAGATCTGTTTAGAGTGAAAGAGGGCAAATTCTGTACCTCACGGTTTGACCTGGTGCATATTGTGAATTGTGTGTGTGTTCTGTTACACAAAGATATTTGTTTCAAATTCAAATTCGAAAATTTCTTACATTTCTTAGAAAAGTAATAACATTTGATTTATTGTGTTAAGGTATACGACTACGTTCGCAACCGTGATTTTGCAAAAGCGTATAAATGGATAATATTTATGATATTTACTGTCACTTAGATTAGAAAATAAATATAAAATTGTTTTAAGAATAGTATTACAATAAAAAATGATTTAAGTATAATATTTTGACAAAAATGAACATAGAATGACCCATTTTCAAAATATTCTCCTTTTGTGAAAAATGCTTCTATTATAATAATATTTTACCTGTATATAGCTCAGACCTCTGTACAGAGGCTCAACTAGAATTTTGGAAATATATAACTTAGAAGTGGGTTTATCCATGCTGTACGAAAACAGAGGGAAGAAATTTTAAGAAAAAAAAACGCCGATAATTATTTCAATGGGTTGTAATTCTGAAAATAATGGGAATTTTTCAAAAATTATAGTTGAGCCTCTGTACAGAGGTCTGAGCTATATAGAAGCAAAATTTTATCATAATAGAAGCATTTTTCACAAAAGGAGAACATTTTGAAAAAAAAGATTATTCTAAGTTAATTTTTTGCCGAAATATTGCATATAAATATTTTTTTTGTCAAAATGTCCTTAAAACAATTTTATACATGTATTCTAATCTAAGTGACACTAAATATCATGAAAATGATCCATTTATGCGCCTTTTTAAAATCACGGTTCCGAACGTAGTCAGATACCTTAAAGCAAATCCTAAAATTTATTTAAGATATTTTTCATATAAAACCGTTTCCTTGAGGCTTTTTCGTAATATAGCCTTTAATTTTAAAATGGAAGTTGTGGAGATGTCGAAGAACAAAAACTGGTCAATCTTGAACGAGAACCCATCCTAGGTTCCAGGGGCTTCAAGGAAAGCTACTGTAGCTCATTTTAGACCTTAGACAGGGCATGATTGTCTGAAATCTCACCTCTACAGAAGTGGTATCGCCGACTCACCGAACTGTACTCTGTATGAGTCTGGTAAGCGTATGACCACTGAACATGGGGCCGTGTGCCCTGCACTAATTAGTCTTAATTCAACTGTCGAGAAAGATTGGAAAGCACGTTCGCTAATGGCATAAGTGCTATTGTGGCGATTGGCATTTGTAAAATAAAGATATAAAACCATGCATGCTAGTTAAATTTCTAATGCTTCGTAATTGAAATAGACAATTTAAAGCAGAAACATAGTAAGTCAGAAAAACTGACAGAAACTTGACGTTGTTCACTAAAATTACTTGACCAAATGTTTAAGTGGAAACCTTATAGTAGTCTATTTTTCAAAATAATGGCATACCAATTATTGCTCTTGAACAAGATTGGGCAAATAGTGGCCCGCATGCCATATGTAGCCTGGAAAAGGTTTTTCAGGCACAATAACACAGTCGGGAAACCAATATAGAGAACATTTTCTTTATATTTGGATCGTAGCCCTATATAGCTTAGTGGTCAAGGTCACGGATTCGAGGCTGACATGTCAGGAGTTCAAGCCTAGTACCACAAAAGACCCGCCATGCAGAAAGGGTCGATGCACATTAAATATGTCGAGGCACAAACATCCTCCCTTTGGTATGGGGGGAAGAGGGGTGTACCAGCTCAGTTGTCGTCCTCGTCACTTGACCATGGTATAAAATTACGAGATCCGTCGCCAATAGCCCTCATGGAGCCTTATTGTGAGACGTAAGTTTTCCTCTAACTTATGTTTGGATCGACATATGCATGTGAGCAAGGTGTTTACTTGAATGAAGATCAACAAGAGAGTAACAACTGATGTAAGTTGGCTGTGATGAGAATTTCAAAAAGGAATTTCAATCCTGATTTCAAAAACGTGTGATAGGTACATTTGTCTCATTAAGGGGACACAGTACGATTCAATTGACAAAAATCGGTCAAAAAATCAAATTTCATTTTTCTAGCGTAAATTATTCTTTATATACTTTTCTATAACCTCACGAAATTTGAAAACTCTAAACTCTAAAAAGACGCAGAATTATGATAGCTTTTACATTCATTTTTATTCACATCCCTATGGCAAATCAAAACTTTAAACTTACTTATCTCAGAAAGGTAAAATAACTAGTTTGTCTTCATTTAAAATGCTAAGGCTTTTTTTTAACTATTGTGCCTAATGCTTTGAATTTTTTTTACCTATTTTTAATAGTGCATGTAACAAAAGTTGTATGCATTTTTGAATCAAAGCAATACTTATTTCTTAAAAAATAATTGAAGCTAGAATTTGCCAATTTTTTAAGGAATTTTCAATAAGGATTCACAAAAAGAAGTATTGTACAAATTCCAATCGTGTTATCGCAAAACGCATACCAACTTTTGTTATACATAGTTGGACGTACTTGTAAATCAAATTTCATGCGTGTACATAAATTTTTGTTAGATGAGTAGCATTTTAAAATCACTTCACAAATTTAAAGTTTTTTCCTTAAACAATGAAATGACCACAACTTTTTATGAAATTTTGAGCCCAAAATTTGTTTTACATAGTATACACACATAGTAGGCAACCAAAAAAATTTTGAAAATCCTTAAATTAAAAATTTTTGCTTGAATCGTACCATGTCCCCCTTAATGGATTCTAAAATTAAATGTGCTTGCAGCTATAGATGGTATAAAATTTGCACAATATACTTAAATTTCGTAAAACTACCACTATTTTTTTGTAATACACTAATTTTTAGGTAATAGCAGTGCTGATTTATCCATTGGGCACCCAAGGGCCCGGATAACCTGAACTTAACCAGGTTTTCCAGCAATTAATTTCGATCAGCAAGTCCCAAGGGGGCCTATAGATCTTCTGCGCCCAGGGCCCGAAATGAGCTTAAATAGACACTAATATATATAGCTCAATTTATACCTTTCCTGAGATGCAAAGGTAACTAAGGAATGCAATCATTTTTAAATGGTACTGTCTTCCGGTATCATCCTTCAATTCCACTTCTGCCCCAATTGGCCGGCCTTGCTTTAGAATGTTTTAGAAAAAATGTATTAAAATATATGGAAAATATTTTCTAAAAGGAAAGATAAACCCTTTCGTTTTAGAAAAATTTTCTAAAAGGAAAGGGCAAATAAGTTCTGTGTATAAATAAATTCTTATTATCTTATAAAGAGAACTTTAATAGAACATACGGATTGTATCACCTGGTAAGCAAAATCATTAGTTGATAGTATTTTGCTCAGTATTTGTTTTAAATCGGCGTTCTATACTTTTTGGTTTTATATACATAAAACTTAAAAAAATAAATTGCTTTTTCTGCGAATTTCATTGTCTTAATTTTTATTGCGTTGAATCAAGATTTATAACCTAAAATAATTTTTATTGCAATCAATTATTTTAATAATACAATTCTCCCTTTTTAAAAGCACAACCGACTTTGTTTAAAAAAAAAATACAAAATTCCAAACGTCAGTTCGGAATAATTTCCAAGCCGACCGTGAATTGATGGCCCTCATTATTGCAAAAAAAAAGTTAGATAACCACGTGTTAAGTGTAATTTTGCATTCATTACATTGCCGTTATCCTTCATAGTACACGTGTTAAACTATAATTTAAAATCTCGTGATCCCTAACCTTGGGTGACATGGTTACTGATAGGGTTCTCTCGGCCCATGCTGTGATTTATCAGTAAATCATGAACTGAATGGTAATGGAGACAAATTATATAATATTACAATCATTTCCGTCTTTTTTCATACAGTGAATTGGCAATGAGTGTCAAAGTTAACAAAAATCACAAGATTTTAATCTTCTCAAAAATTCAAAGTGGTAGCTTTTGTAATTTGTATATTTTTTTATTTTATATGTAAATTTTAGTTGTAAGAACCAAGAACATATTTGTTTATGAAAACTTAATTTAGTATTCGTGTAAAGATACGAAATTTTTGAATTTTTTCCCCTATCTTTAGCAATGTTGAGTAATGTTTATTGTGTTTGTATGGAATATTATTACAATCTTAGTATGAAAGTAAATTATCTCAATTATTAATTCAGAATTCCAATATATAGAAGAAAGGGATGGTGGAACCATTTTTTCAGGCAATAAATTTCAGGTTTTTGTTTGTTTTTTCAACTCTCCTACTATTATCTCTCACACTCTCTCTATATTTATTTATTTATTTGTTTATTTATCTTGGTAGAATTTTCAATCGCTAATAAAATACCTTTTAAAGCACTCAAATGAGCTGAAGTTTTATGTACGTGATTATTTTGGATGACAATACAATAGATTAATAATAATTAATAAAAATTAATTGATTAAAACTAATTTTTTAAAGAATTACAAATACAACCACGTTGGCATCATTTTTGGCGACTTAGCGACCCTTTTGGCGACTTATGTCAAAACTTGAAAAGGTTTTTTTTCTCACGTGTTAAAGTATCCAGTTCAATTGAAATTTATATAAACGATTGTTTTGAATGACAATATGATACTTTAATGGTAATTAATTAATAAATATGAATTTCCACTTAATGTTGTGATTTTATCCTATGTATATACATATTTATATTAAGTGTAACTATTTAAAAAAAATTAGCTAAAATAAAATTTTTCTTTGTTAATCTAAGTGGGAATTGACATAATTTTTTTTATATATATTACTTGTTTTTTTTTATTAACATCGCACTTTGAATCAGCACGTCGTCAATAGCCTTTTGAATCAAAAGGCTATTGACGACGTACCTCATAATTATGAACCTTGGTCAAGTAACGAGGACGATACCTCTAGTTGCCACCTCTCTCTTCAAACTTCTATACCACACCAACGCAAAAAATAATAGGCAACTTTGTTAAAATTAAAGAAAAGGAAATTATAGGTGAATCTTGTTCTTTTTATATATTTATATTGACGGGTCTTTCATTAATATTACTACATTTAACTAAATAAATGCATATATTCCTCTTTTGTATTAAAATATTTTTGAAGATTTTGTTTTGTTTTTCAATTACGAAAGCTTCAACTTCTATATGCTCCTTTTTACCCAAACTTCTAAGGATGTAATCCGTATCGTTTAATCTTTCTTTAGAATTTTGTGAGTTAGATCATTAAGTAATCCGTAAGTGCACCCAAACGAGTTTTACAAAAGAGTTGCACAAGATAATTTTAATAAAATTAAACACAGGTTCAGTTTGTTTTTGAAACGTTAAATTAACTTTTAAAAAATGAGTTTACACATTATCAATATAAATTTTTTTCGTACATATAATTTCTTATTTTAAGATTAGTCGATGCCTAAAGTTTTGTAAAATTACATTTGAAAGTCTTCGAAGAATAGTGGTTCAAGAAATAAATCACCAAATATTAAATAAGTATCGCATTCTTGGACGATAAAATATTTTTTTCTCAACAATTTTCGTAGCATTATGAGCCAAATTATGATTTTGTTTTCAATTCTAAGCACATAAGTAAATTTTTTAAAAAAAAATCTTACAAAAATTATGAATTATTAAAAAGAGTAAATAAAAAGTAATTATGGATCCATATCGTCATAACCAAAATTCCATGTAATTCCTTCCAATAGTACAAATAATGTTTAATATAAAAAATACGATAAGAAATCATGGAATTATAAGAGACTATATGTTAGTCTATAATTTTTAATTGTCACCATATCTATTACAAATAATAAAAAAATTGAGAAAACGCAGTTAGTGGTTTGCGTGAAATAACCAGCATGTCGTCCCTCAACGGATTTCTTCGAATATCTCTGAAAGTAGAGAATACATTCCAATGAAATTTTTAAATAAAGCTAATTTAAATTATTATCTACCCAATTCTGTAAAAAAAGCAGATTTTATTGCGAGGAAATTATGTTTTAGAAACTTAATTAAAACTATAGTAATTATTCATTAATATTAAAACAACGTTTTTAGAGAATCCTTTGAGCGATTAGCATCAATAACAACTTTTTTATGGCAGTAATAAAACCAGCGAAATTTAGGTGCCCCATTTTTTCGAACATTTTCGAAAATTACATAACACGTTACAAGTTTCTGCTACATAGTTTTTGTAATGGGTAACTTGTTTTTATTCCCCGTGTGTTGCATCATAATTTTACCAAAGTTTTAATTTTTTTTGAAAAAAAATTGAAATTACATCTTTGCTAGCTTAAGGGTTCTGTTGAGAATAACAACTCACTTCTATTTAGAATGACACTTTGATTTAAATTAAATACAGAGATAAAGCAAAATGAAATGATAGAGAAAGACAAGAATAAAACTAAATCACACCGCGAGCGTAAATGGAAAAAAGCACAGCCTTGATTTTAGTTTTGACTTGTCAAATTTGCTTCGGCTCACGAGACAGTAAAGGAACTGGCACGTTGCCAAAAATAAAATACAAACATCAAAAATTTTTGAATGAAGTAATACTCCTTAGGATTATGTAACTTATGCAATTATTATTTGAAAGTAAAATAATGAGTACTTATTAATGTGAATGCGTGTCGTTTATTGTCGTAAGAAAAATTGCCAAACAAAATTCATATTACATAACTTGACAAAGTTAAAATTTATGTGTACGTATAGTATATATTTACATGATTTAAAGAGATATATAGCAAGATTTATAAAGAAATCCTTAAGGATTTTTACAGTTTTTTTTTTACTTTTGTTTTCTGCATATGTATTACATAAAACAGATTTTATGCTCAAAATCCCACAACAAGCTGACCATTTAGTTTCTTGAAGAAAAGTTTTTTTTAAAAAAAAATTTAGGAAAATATTTTAAAATGCAACTCACCCTACAATAATCAACGTACTCACATTAAATTTGATTTACAAGTATGTCAAACTATGCATAACAAAAGTAAATAGGCATTTTCTGCTAAAACAAGGGATATTCGTAAAATACTTTTTTTATGGCTACTGATCGAAAATTCCTTAAAAAAATGCATAAATTCTAAATTTAACTATTTTTTTTAAATAAGTATTGCTTTGATTCAAAGTTACGTACCAAATATTGATACATGTACTAATATCAATAGGTAGAAAAAGTATCAAAACTTTTGGCACAATAGAAAAAAATGCCTTAGCATTTTCAATGAAAGGAAACTCTTTATATTTCTTTCGGAGATAAATCAGTTTAAAATTTCTATTTGGCATTGGGATGTGAATATAGTGTCATCATAACACTAGATTTTTTTAAATCAAGAATTTTTAAATTTTGTAAGGTTATAAGAAATTATACAAAAAATATTTTAGGCTAAAAAAAGGTTTTTTTTTTTTTTTTTTGCTTTTTGCACCGATTTTCGTCAATTGAAGCGTATTGTGTGCTCTTAAATTAAAATTATAAAACTTTCTCTTTGAAAAAATGATTTTAAAAAATTCTCTTAAAAAATGTACTATTTTGAATGAATTATAAGTTAAAATTAAATAAAGAACAATATATATATATATATATATATTGTAGTGAACACTGCATATATATGCACTGTTCATTTTTTTTCTTAGAATTTTAATTTAAATAACATTGAAATAATAGAAAAAAATCTTAGATGTAGCGCGCGTTGTCGGAAAGAACAAATTTTCCTTCTTTGGATTTAGCCTAGTGGTCAAATTAACAGACTCGCGGCTGGAGTGTCATAAGTTTGAGTCCTGGTACCGCTGAAGACTTGTCATGCAGAGGGGGACAATGCACGTTAAATATATCAAGGCTCAAACATTTTCTCTTTGGTGTGGTATGGAAGTGGGAAAGAAGGTGACCATCTCAGGTGTCGTCCTCTTCACTTGACAATGGATAAAATTACGCTATTCATCGCCAATAATTGTCGTGCACCTTTATAGTGCGACCTTCATGTAACTCTCGCTATTACTTGCCTGAACTAGCAATATAGATCACACAATGACTTTCATAAACTATATTTGATTTATAAGGTATCCAACTACTTTCGGAACCATGATTTTGCAAAAGCGTATAAATGGATAATGTTTATGATATTTAGATTAGAAAATGTATATAAAATTGTTTTAAGAATATTATTATAATAAAAATCTATTTAAGTACAATATTTTGACAAAAAATGAACATAGAATGGACCATTTTTAAAATATTCTCCTTTTGTGAAAAATGGTTCTATTATAATAATATTTTGCCTGTATGTAGCTCAGACCTCTGTACAGAGGTTCAACTAGAATTTTTGAAATATATAACGTAGAAGTGGGTTTATCCATGTTTTACGACCACAGAGGGGAGAAATTTTAAGAAAAAAACGCCGATAATTATTTAAGTAGGTTGTAACTCTGAAAATAATGTGAATTTTTCAAAAATCGTAGTTGAGTCTTTGTACAGAGGTCTGAGCTATATACAGATAAAATATTATTATAATAGAAGCATTTTTCACAAAAGGAGAACATTTTGAAAAAGGATATTCTAAGTTAATTTTTTGCTGAAATATTGTATTTAAATAATTTGTTTTTGTCAAAATGCCCTTAAAATAATTTTATACATGCATTCTAATCTAAGTGACACTAAATATCATGAAAATTATCCATTTATGCGCTTTTTTAAAATCACGGTTCCGAACGTATTCGGATACCTTAAGAATTTTTTTTTTCTAATGAGCTGCCTATTGCGAGCCAATCCTTTGAAGACACGTAAGTCCCCAAATGTGCGAGCTATTTCACAGTGGCACCAAGTAGTGGCAGTTCTCGCTATTAAATTTTGACGATTGAAAAAGAGGGAGATAAGCGAAAGGGAGAGGAGAGACATATGAGAATGAGGAAAGAGATGAGAGAATATAGCGAGAGAGAAAAAAACATACAATTTTTATAAAGAAAACACTTAAGATGTGTACAACGTACAGGACAGTAAAGTAAATGTAATATGAAGAGTTTTTTTAAATACTAAGAAAAAAATGGCATCAAGGTTTTTGAAGTGTGACCGAATCATGAATTGGGTCATAATTAAAAACCTATATTATTATCCCCTTGGTCACTACAAGAATTCTCTGTTTCTCTTCATTGCACAAAAAGTTCAAAAGAGTAATAATGAAATAATCTTTGACTGTGTGTCCTGGAAGAAGCAGATAAAAATTTAACTAATTAGAACATACCAATCTAAAAAAAAGAGCTTTCCAATCCCGAAACTCGATAAATGTTTTTCAGAATTAAGTAGAGTATGGTTGAAAATTTTATTTGAACACGATGACTTAAAAAGATTATAATTTTCTTAACATCCTCTAATAAATGAATGAATAATAAGTTAAAAAACTAATATATGAAAATCGTCAATTACCAAAAACTCTGAGATGCTCATTTAAAATTAAGGAATCCATAACTCAAAAACTTTTCGCGATACTTTTACGAAATTTGAAATGCGGATAATACAAAAAACCAATACAACAAAAGAAAAAAAAAATATTTTTTTTATAAAAAAAAGGTAATGATGTCAATAAATAATTTCATCATAATTTACATTCCTTCAAGTCTTTGCAGTGTTACTAGTTTTATCCGGCTACGATGGGAATTGCAGAAATGATTAATAACGTTTTTAATCCTTTTTGTCTATGTAATGTAACATAATTAACAATAATTGACTACGAGGTATAATTTTTATACTCAATTACATGTTTCAAAGCAAAGAAAGATTAACTGAAAGCAGAAAAAACTGGTAACATTTGTAAGTTAACCACGTAGTTATTTTAATCAGGCAGGAGAAATAATGTATCTTGAATACGATCCGATATTTTGTATAATTCAAATAAAAAAAATTTATTTTTAGTATGGAAGCTTACTTTCAAAGATAGCCTTTCTTAGGAAATATAATTACGGGGTTTTACAAGATATGACAGCATTTGAATTCACTATATATCAAGGGTTGGCAACCTTGTAGCTGTGGTGTAACAAAAGGATTCAAGGACCCCTCGAAGTAGGAAATATTTGAAATAATTCGATTCCCGGGGCACAATACATTCAGGTCAAGAATACAGATTTAGAGAGATACAGATTTATTATATATCAATTATGTATCATTTAAAGATATTTATGAGCATAAAAATAAGCAACGTGAAACATAACTATTCTTTAAACATAAATAAAAAATCAAAATTGTACATACTAGTAGGATTCAAAAGCTCCAGGACTGAGCCTATAACGTGGACAATTTTTGCAGTAGAGCTACTACAGTAACATTTCTGTGTTATTGCTTTCTTCCCCTTTCCTAAAAAAAGTTTGTTCCAAATCACGTGATCGATGAGTACCACAACACGTATTTTGTAGATGGATGTATTTAGTTATAGACGATTGAAAGAAATTGCGTTTGTTAAGCGGATAATGGATATTAATTTTTGTGTTCTTTAGGGAAAAACTGCTACGGAGACTTACGACATTTTGAAGCAAGTGTAAGGCTGTGATACATTATCGTGAACGTAAGCTTTTGAGTGGCATTGGTTTCAGCGAAGGCAAGGAAAGTGTCGAAGACGACAAACGCTCTAGACGTCTGCAGACTTCCCACACCGCTGAAAACACGAAAAAGGTTTCTGTAGTGGTACGTAAGAACTGGCTTCAAACAAGAGCAGAATCAGTTAGGATATTCTCGGCCACATGTCAATGGGTACTGACTAAGGATCTTAAGGTGCATAGGGTGTGTCAACATATCTTTCCCCGCAGGCTAAACGAAGACCAATCTGCAAATGAAGTTAAAAGTGCATCGCAGGCTGAAATAAAGGACCTGACTAAAAAGGGATTCCAGAAATATTTCGATGACCTTTACAAGACATGGCAAAAGTGTGTTGTTACTCAAAGGTCTTAATTCAATGGAGGATGTGTTATAATAATTTAATTGGTAAAATATTTTTAGTTATAGACTCAACCCGGGAACTTTTGAATTCTACTGCGTATATGTTATGTATTATATATATTTTTTAAGAATATTTATTAAAATTAAGAATACATAATATAAACTTTAAGTATTCCTGTAATATAATTAAATAAAGAATTAAAATTTTAATGCAAACCTTGTCACTGTAAAGCTCCACTTAATATCGCAATATCAGGTATAATTTATGACTCTCAGTTAGACATATGATTCTGAATGTTCAGTTGTTAAGGGTCTCAGGGGTGTTATATTTTTGTATCGAGGGTGAAAATATGAACAATTTTCGAACAGGTATAATTCTTTTGAATTTAAAATAAATAATTCGAATCTTTAACACATTATTTACAAAGGATTATGGCTTCAAAAAGGTACTATATGTTTGAAATATAATCATAATTTTAAAAATTATAAGCTTATGAAAGTAAGAAATAATTCTGTAATAAATATTAAGTAATTTTTGCGTTGTGCATGCTATTTTCTAAAATAGTAGCCTCTGATGTATAAAACTTTATAGAACTATAAAATTTATCATACACTTTAAAAGCTACATCATTCAAGAATAGTATATCTTTTGTATTTCAAAATATTTGAAAAATATTGGAATTTTTAAAAACAGTTTTGAAAATATAATTTTTTATTTTTTAAAAAATATAATTTTTAATTCTATTTATATAAAACATACTACATTGTAATAAGGATGCATTTAACTTTATAAATCAACTTATAACTAGTAATTAAAGCTTCTATTTTAGAAAATAGCATATGCAACGTAAAACTTAATTAATATTTCTTATAGAAATGTTTCTTATTTTCATATGCTTATAATTTTTGAAATTATGATTATATTTTAAACATTTTATACTTTTCTGAAGCCCTATTCATTTATAAATAATGTGTAAAAGATTCGAATGATTTAATTTTAATTTCAAAGAATTATATATAAATGAATATTGTTTTTATTTTCAGCCCCTAGAGAGAAATTTAACACTCCTGTGACCCCTTGAACAACTTATTTGTTGACTCTAAGTATATTTCATACGAAATTTGTTCACACAGCTATGCAGAACTAAAAACGGAAAGCAGAGCACCTGCAATCTTCTTTAAACAATTAAATCTTTCCGGCACTGATATACGTCAATTTAAAATAGCTGTCAATTTACCGATAGTTATATTCCAAATCTTTCTATAATCCCGCTAAGAATAAGTCACATTTTAATAGAAGATGTTGTTTGTTTTTTTTTACCTAAATCACACACATATTATATTCAAGCATATTCAGTAGTACCGCTTTATGAGAAAGAATTGAAAGTAAGAAATAATATTTAAATGAAATATGGGTTAGGCGTATAGAGGGGAGAGAGAGAGAGAGAGAGCTTTGTACAGCAGAGAGTGCCTCTGAGCACATGTGGCACGCGTGCTAAAAGTTGCCGAGTTCTGCAATATAGCATTAAGTCAGTGTTTCTCAAACTGTGGGGCGCGAACATATCGAAAATAAAAGATTTAAAAAAATAATTAATTTACTGGAATGAATTAAAACAAAATACTTTCAGACGTAGTAAGAAATGCACTTTTACTCTGATATAATTTATAGGCGATATAAGTCATCTCAAAAATAAAAACTTCTTCAATACCTAATTAGCTATCTTTGATCCAAAAAACCAAATAAAAAAACTTTTATTTTATTTGCTGTAATCTCATGATAAGTGATTTTTACTACTCTTTCACAGAGAAAAAAAAAAAAAAAACAAAAAAAAAAAAAAATCCCAGACCCAGAATAGAAAAAATTTAAGAAAATAAAAAATTCATCACTGTGTTTATTTTTGAAATATCGCACATTATAGCTGTAATCCGTTTTTGCGGATAATCTATTTGACCTTCTAAGTTATTGGTACAGTTAGTTATGACCCCTCTCTTATGTGTTTGTTTCTCATTTAGGGAAGTTGTAAGTAATGTATTTATATTTCTGTGTTGCGCTTTTTTCCATGCAAAAGAGTTTTATGATATTTGGAAAATCACGGAGAGCACTTTGAAGGATTACTTGGCCAAGACTTTTAACCCGGAAGTGGTCGCGCGGGACACACAAATCACAAAATCGTTAATTCTGGCAAAACGATTTAATTGTTACCAAAGAAAAAATTGAAAAGTTCTGGAAAGTAGGGAAGTTTGCTTCCTCTTAATTAAATTATTCTCTGGAATCACGATTTGTATCGTGTACAATAAAATAATTATATATATATATA
>BMAV01009120.1:132957-147569 GCA_019973955.1 Trichonephila inaurata madagascariensis | reverse complement strand
CTCTCCTAACTTGTGCATCACACCAATGGGAGGATGTTTGAGTCTCGACAGATTTAACGTGAAACGGGTCCCCTTTGCACGGTGGGTTTTCAGTGGTATAGGTTCGAATTCACGATATGGCAGCCATGATTCCTTGACCTTGACCACTAGGCTACCACAGCCACCACGTTTCTAGTGAGAGTGAGACTTAAATAAACATTCCCTCGATCATACCACACTTGTTTGGATATTTAACTCTGATTCAAAATTGTAGAAAATCCTTTTTCTCAAAAGATTAAAAATTATTCCTACTGGTAGAGATGTTTATCGGATGCAGCACAATCTGAAAATAACTAAAGATCTCTAATTTAGTCCTTTTAGCGACGTCTTGTTTTTGATAGGATAAGAGGTATTCTTTTGAAATAAAATTTATTAATGCTACAAAGGCTACTTTTTTTGTTTGTTTGTTCAAAGAGTTCCTGTTAAATTAAGTTCATTAAACATGTCGTCAAAATTAGGATGTTAAGAGCGTTTTACTATAATTCAAATTCAATGATAATTCAAGGATTACATAGCAGCAAACGGCGGAGAGCCTTGGGTGTCGTCGATGGAAAACGAAGAAAGAAACCTCGGTTGCGCCTCGTTGTCGATGTGGCTAGAGGAAGTAATTAAGAAAATTTATTCTACGTTTAATTACACCAGATAGTATTGCGATCGAGTTTCAAGCAATTTTTGAAATATTTAATTGCTGATGCTAAGTAAATTAATTTTTAAAAATGAGTTTTTATTTTGGATAAAGCGTATGTCTGGGCAAAAAACATTAACTCGAGTTAATAATATCTAATTATTAAGCATAAATTAAGGTGATTTCAAATTGATATTCTGTAATCTGAATAACTTACTTAAAGTTGGAAATATTTTGAAATTCCTCAGCCTTTTATTTTTAACTCTGACACGCACTATACGAGGTAGAATTTAAAAGTTCCCGGACTGAGTCAATAACTTAAAAAAAGTATTACCATTTAAATTGCTGAAAACACATCCTCCTTCGAAATAAGACCCTTAAACAACAACACACGTATTCCATAGCTTGTAAATGTCATCGAACATTTCTGAAATTTATTTTAGCCATGTCTTTTAATTCAGCCTACGATGCACTTTTCATTTAATCTGCAGATTAGAATCGACACTCCTGAAAACGACATTCTAGTTCTGAAAATATTCTGAAGTCGCTGGAGGCTAAATCAGGAGAGTAAGGAGGATGTGGTGAACAGCTGTTTTTGTTTTAGTCCTGTCGTTGTTTAAAGCCTGTTCTTACGTACCAACGCAGAAACCTCTTCAAATTTTTCAGCGATGTAAAAACTCTGCGGACGTGTGTCCAGAGCGTTCCGCGTCTTCAAAACTTTCCCTGCCTTCCCTTAAACCAGTGCTTCTCAAACTTTCAATACTTGCGACCCAATATTCAATTATAATTTTCATCGCGCCCCCCCCCATACAATAACGATGTATTAAATTCAATAATACTATATTTTGACGCTAAAATTACAATTTCAATTTAAACTTTTAAATGCTGCCGGCGTATATAAACGTCTCACTCAGCCAGTAAGTTAATTGCCCCGTACATATATATACTTCTTTCCTAAGCACAATCTTTTCTGTGAACTGCTATCTATGAAATTATTCGGAAGGCTGTGGAATGCAATAAAAGAACCTTGACAGTGTTTGCGAAGGATTTACTTATTTCAGAGGATTTGCTTATTTATTCCTTTAATACCTTGCCAATACACCACATACGCTCGCCTACGTGTTAAAATGTGGTATTGGGGAGTGAATCGCGTAATTTTTAATTGGCATTGAAATAATTAATTATAAACCGAAAAAATCATCAAGTGTTAATTTTTGCAAATAATTTTACATATGAAGAGCCCATGGGTTACTGGTAATTGTTAAATTAATTATAAAATACATTGAGCAGTACTAATATATTTATAAGTGTATTATATCAGTGTAAATTTGTTTTTTATTTTTTATTATTTCAAACTGTATGTTGTTTTTTTACTTTCAGAAAATTAATAATTTTCTTAAATAATCTTTTGTTTTCGACTTTTCAATATGCTCGCGCCCCCCTTGAAGGGTTATGACGCCCCCTAGGGGGGTGCGCCCCACAGTTTGAGAAACACTGCCTTAAACAACGATGTCACACAAATTCTTGCGTTAGAGATAATGTATCACTGCTGTGCATATGCTTCAACATGTCGTCAGTCTCCGTAACAAAATTCGATATTCCTTCTCTGCTCTACAAACGTCATTTCCTTCAATCGCCTTATACTAAACTCATCTGTTTACAAAATACGATGCCGTGGTGAGGCACCGACCACTTGAGATAGGAAAAAATCGTTTTTAGAAATGGGGAAGAACGCAGTAACACAGATACGTTATCGTAGTCACTGTACTGCAAAAACTTTTCACATTATAGGCTCAGTCCGGGAACTTTTGAATCCTATCTCATACACCAGGGGTGGCGAACCTTTTTGGATCAACGTGCCATTTTATAAAAAGAAGTGTTTAATGAGGTATAGACGTGCCGTCAAATAATTTTGATTTGTGATTAGTAGGAAAATAATAAAAGTAAATACTCTAAAAACTCTTTATTTACTACGAAAAAATACCTTTTGCCCTGTATAGTTGTAAATGCTTTAGTTATACATGTAATTCAAATTATAGTAACATTAGTGTGATTTCTTTTGTTGAAGATTAGATGTGTGACAAATAACTTATATTAGGATTGTAAGATGTTACTTTTAGTAGAATGAATGTTGAATTGGAGTCATTTGCCAAATGGTTTCTAAGCAATTAATTATTTCTGCTGTAGTTCACTTTTTTGACCAGAGGATTTGTGATTTGTCTCAAAAGGCCGCGTTTTACAGACGATGCTCTGCATACTACTGTTCCAGAACATGAAACATACACCACTTTGTCGCCTTTACTAATCGTGTCATATTTCTAGATTCATCGTTTGAAATTTTCGGATACACTATCTTGCACTTTTTGTTCTTTTGCTAAACTAGCTATGTTAAATAACAGTTAAAAATAGTAAATATAACACAAATAAACTTTTAAAGTTTTCCATGAAATTGGCTATGCTATGAGTAGACAAATTTTGCATCATAAGCAATTGTAGTCCAAGACGAAACTAAGGCAATAACTATGAGACGGTAACAAACGAGTGTGCTCCCCGCTGCGGAGATCAGTCGCGTTTGTTCGTAATATTTCATAGTGAATTTTGTTATTTTGAAATACATAAAATGCAAACCCTTTTCATTGCCTAAAATACTGTGCCACTGGTTCGCCATCCCTGTCATATACTAACAGCTAGTTATCTTACATTAAGACCAAGCTCATGAAATATTTAAATATAAGAGAGCGAGTGCTCACATTAAAGCCGTACTATAAAGCAATAGGAGGGACATTGACGATGAACCTCGGAAATTTGAATAATGATTAAGTGACGAAGACAATACCTGAATTGGCACCACACACCTGAGCCTCGACAGATTGAAAGTACATCAACTGATCTGTGGCTCGAATTTACATGTCAGTCACGGGTCCGTAACGTGACCAATAGGCTACTTCAGCCATTGGAATGTTTAATGTACTTAATAATAGTATTTTTAAAAAAAATATTTAATCGCTAATTCAAATATTTTATCTATTAACTCTATCCTTTTTTTTTTTTTGGCCTTTTTACTCTGGTAGTTTAACTATATTAATATTGCTATTATATATATATCAAATATCTCTTATTTTGCTTATAAATTTGTAATGTACTTTTATCATATATAGACTACTGCATTAAGAAAATATTTTGTAAATCACATACAAGTATATGTGTGTAAATTTTTTAAATAGCTTGTATAGATAAATTTTGAATACCAATTCTTTGTATTCATTTCGATTTAAATGTTTAAAAGGTTATTTGGTGTTTTAGTTTTTTATAACAAATATATATATGCTTCTAATTTTTTTTCCTAATGAATAACAAAAAAAATTTTTTTTATTCTATCCTCTGAGATTTAACAATATTTAAGTACCGTGCTTCCATTACAAGAAAATTTTATAAAAATATGACAAGCACATTCCAAAAAGGTATCAACTAAGGAGAATGTGTGAATAAAATCATTATATAATGCAGTATTTTCGTTCTAATATAATTGATGTCTTACGCTAACTAATACACTGAAGTTTATGATATCAAGTCTCCATAAGTACAAACAGACAAAGAGTACGAAACAAAGAAGAAAAAGAGGAAGATCAAAGGAAGGAAACATATGACGCGTGGCCTGTGTTGTTTAATCGAGTAAATATATCAGGCTGGCATTTCCGGACGGAAACTATTTTAAAGTGCCGGCTGGGTCTCGGCTGAAAATAGATTTTCTAAACTCGAGCCAGGACTCTATTACGAAAAATGAGAAATTATAGTGTCCAGCTTTTTTTCCTATTATTAATGGATTGCAGGAAAAATCGTGATTACAAACTCCTGCTCAAAAGATAAGGATTTAGCTCTCATTTCTCCAATGAAATCCTAATTTTTGCGATTAATTTTAAGTGTTGAACTAGAGGCAGCCAGTAAAGTTGTTCGAGTCCAATTTGAACTTCGAATACCTGAGCTTGAAAGAGATTGAATAAATAACACAAAAAATTTACAAAATTAGTTTCAGTAATATTTTTGCTCTAATTTTAATATCACAAGTTCTAAGCAAATTCGAAACCTCATGTTAGCGATCTTCGATAATTAAACATGAAATATTTGGAAAACTTATTTAACTGTTGGAATTGGAAATAGTGCGTATAGTAATAAAGATTAGATTATTGCAAAAGATGAAATGAAATACGGGGTGTCCGGGCTTAAAGTATCAAGTATTATAATTACGGAACTACCCATCAGAATGCAATAAACTGTTCATGCGTGGATTGGAAACCGCTTCAAGATTTTTTGGGCCAAGTCCGATCGGCCGAACGTGTGAGCGCATTATTCGACAATCGCAGACGATATACTTGTTACACGGATTTCATTAGTAAAGACGTGGATTCTACATCAAAAGGTGCAGTGTGTACATTGTTGAACAGAATTTAAATCAGTCACGCGTGTACAGCGACGTTTTCGAACAGAATGGAATTTTGATCCTCCAACATCAAAATCTATCCACCAAGAGGAAAGAACTTTAAAGGAGACGGGAACATTGGCATCTCAAACTGGCAAGTATTGATAAGTTTTCGTGATAGAAGACACTGTTGATCGACTGGGGGATTCATTTTGTAGGAGTCAAGATAAGTCTATTAGGCAAGCCAGTAACGAAGTTCCAATCTGTTCTGGCTTATTGGCAACTGTCAAGTGGCGAGTACGACGCTTGAATTGGCACCGCTTTATCCAAACTACCACGCCATGCCAATGAGCCTCGATAGATTTAAAGTGCATCGATCCTGTACAAAAAGGGTCTTCAGTGTCACTCAGCTCGAACTAGTGACAATCCGAGCACGAGTCCTTGATCGTAACCACTAGTCTACAGTGGCCACCACGTTGGCGTGGTGTGGAGTTTTAGCTAAGGTGTCATCCTGTTGCTTTGACAGTAGTTGAAAAAAGGTCTTTGGCCACTAACCCTCGAATGGCCTTGTAATTTGACTTTAATAAAACAGTTAAAATGTCTAATTTCTTCCAGCTAAATCACGTTCATTTCCTGGTTGCTTATGCAAATATGATAAGAATAAAAGCGAGCTGCATTTTCTCTTTTTATAATTGTTCTTAAATATAATCCGAGGACATATATTGCATTATAAAAATACCACCAAACACCATTGAAGTTGATTTGGAATTCAATTCAATTACGTGGAATGAAATTTTGAGTTATTTTATAATATCTTGAGTTAAGAAAAAATAATGATTTTTTATGTGTTGAGTGCTGTAGAACACCTTTAGAGTAATGAATTATCTCAAACATCGTTAAATGCACACCCTTCACCAACAAAGGTAGAGAGAATTTTCCAAACACGGCCTTTTAAAAAGCATTCCAAGTTATAGGGCGTTTTATTTAATTAAACTTTCTCTTTTATTGAGTTTTGCTGTTCGAATATTAATTAATGAAATTTTCCACTGAAAGAACATTTTGCCAAGGTCACAATTCGTAGGAGAAGGGGTGAAGGCAGGGGGATGCTGAGCGACAAAGGAACTTAAGAATTTGACATGAGAAATGACCACCTTTTATGTCAAACACAGGCGAAGGAAGAATTTGAAATTAAACTTATTTCAGAAAAGGATTAGTAAACTTAAAAATTGAAATAATCACACAGAGAAATGATGTTTGTCAAAGATCAGTATTATTAATTCGTTCTTTATGGGCCTTGAAACGGAAATATATAAAAATTCTATAACTCTTTTTTTTTTTATAAATCTCATTAATTACGGGAGAAAAACGGTGCATAATTTTACAATTTACAAAACTTCGTAAGATTCTATAAGCATTCGACTCAAGCTCCTCCTTCTGTATTAATTCTAATGATATTTACATAATTCTTTCTTCCCTTTTTTTTAAAAAAAATTATTTTACACATTTGTTTTACATATATTGCAAAAAATGCAGTTAATGCATACTTTTTAAAAATGAATCATCTTTTTTTTCTTCAAAATAAATTTGAATTTTCCATTCATTTTCGTTAAAAAAGACTTCATTTTTTTTACCCTTTTAGGTAATGGAATTACGTACTCAGAAATAAATTTGATTTCAATATCGTCTGTTTTTAAATCTCTAAAGATTAAATGATGGAGCGGAATCTCGAGATTTTTCGCAGTTACAGAACTCTTATAATAAATTTGCTTTTTAAATCTATCTCCACATAATGCTAACAAGTAATATAAAAAAAATTTTTTTTAGTCATTTCCTACTTTGAAAGGATAAACAGAAAGTATTTTATTAACGATTGAAAAAGAAAATTTGAACAAGATATATATATATATATAGGGAGAGAGTGAACTTATAGTAGAGGAATTGAAAAAAGTCATGATTTGTTTGCATTGTTGTAACAATGCACACCCGGTTCGGCTAAAAAAAAAACAGGTTTTCGACGCCACCTTTTGATATTTTGTTTTAACAGTTACATTATTAGAAAAATGGAGACGAATCTAACTTGGCGTCGGAAACTGGTAATTAATTAAATTAAATTAAATTAATGAATTAATATTTGAAAAAACCGTATTAACGTCCAATGTCACGCAGTACGAGTTTAAAAAAATTATTTGAGCTTGATTGGATGAATAGAAAGTATTTTATTAATGACTGAAAATTTGAACAAGATAAATATATAAATAAATATCGAGAGAGTGTGAGCTAATAGTAGGATTTGAAAAATAGGACCTCTTCATTCAAAAAACATTTTTCAGGATTGGAATTTGTCCAACATTTGAATTATAACCTGAATTTACTGAAACATACAGAGCAGCATATATTTTATAACACTAATTATTTAGTGTGTTTGAGGCAATTCATTTATTGATGAAATAAGATGTGTTATATATATTGTGTCTATTTCTGCAGTGTGTGAAAAATAGGTTTTAAATTAAGAGTGTTTAAAACGAAGGAAGGGAAGGGGGAAGGAACTGGCGTGTTTTTGTATTTTTTTTCTCTAAATTTAAAGAATACTGTTTAAAAACAGACGCAAGTGTTAAGTAGGGATGTCAATCTGAGATCAATTTCTCGAAAAATCGATTTCTAAGGCCAAAAAAATCGAATTTTTAAATTGATATGCAACACTGAATCGTATCAGTGAATCGATATTTCATCCTAGAAAACCGACTTTCGATTTTTTTTTCGTTTTGGTAAAAATCATATAAAGTTGATAAAAACCATATAAAAACGAAGAATTTAAACACTATTTATCGCAGGCAGTTGTGCACCTGAAGTATGATCCTATACTTTACTGGTAAGAACAAAAAACTCTATTTATCAACACGTTCACTCAATAGCCATGATCTATATGATTATCATAGGATTATCTATTTCTTGTGGGCACCTTTTTTCGATTGCCGGCAACATCGCAAGTGATGAGCGGAACCACTTGGATTCCAGTAGAATTGAGAGACTGTTGTTTTTAAAAAGTTTTAAGATATTAAACATTGGGAACTATAAGCTATATTATCTATTTTCTAAGCTTTTAATTGTAACAAATACATTTAGAAAATAAATGTCTTCTTTTGTACCTGATACTTTGATATGGTAATAAAAATAATTGTAATTGTCGAATTTCCTGAGCTAAAAAATCCTCTGATTTTACTGGTAAGAGATCGTCTGTTATGGTATTTTTCTTGTTTTTCATAAAAATGGATTTATATTTACATTGTAAATGCTGACTTGAAAAACAAACGATTTTTTTAGAAATCGATCCTTTAGACCTCGATTTTTTGTGAATCGATTCATCAGGTTACGATTCTAATCGATTTAAAAATCGATCTTTTACGGAAAGAATCGCCATCCCTAGTGTTAAGATGTCGCGAATTTATATGAAGAACTGGGGAAATATCTGTGCTGGCAACTCACTCTCCAAATTTCTACATCAAGCCAACGTGAGGACATTGAGCCTCCACAGATGTATTATGCATCAGTTTTTCTATACGGCAGAATTTTAGACTCGCACGTTCTGTTGAAGTCCTTTGTCATCAAGCGAAAAGACACATTGTGGATTATAAAAATTATTTTCAAATAAATTCTAAGGGCTTAGAAAAAGAGGTATATTCGCATAATTTTTCATTAATTTTTTTCTGAAATAGATAGCAAGGATTTATAATGCGTGAAATATATATTTTTTCTTATTCTATAAGAAACTGAATGAAAATGCTTTATTGGTATAGAGAATAGTAAAAACAAGCTTTATTATCAGTTATGCAGCCGTTTTTGATAATATGTTTCCACGTTATACAGAAGATCAGTCACATTACTATAATTTTAATTTTTGTTTAGAATTTTATTATAAACAAGACCAAATATATTCATCAGATGTATTGAATAAATTTAAAAAAATAAATAAATAAATAACACAGAATATTTTTACATAAACTTTATACATTGCAAAACATATCCTCTTTTCATCTGTCAGAATTATTATTTAAGGTGCAATGGACATTTCAATGGTTTCATTTCAATGTATTCATTCTTTTTTCAGCAGATATTTTTTATAATAGTTTTTACTTCTTTCTAATGTAGAACACACATCCCCCCCCCTCCGAAATTGTTGCGAGAGAACTTTTCTTCGAGGTCTTTAAAAATTTCAAATAATAAACGTTGCTTCTAAGTTTCTCTTAAAATATACGTAATTCACTTAGTAGGATTCTGGACTTACATAAACTTTGATCTTTCATTGAATATAATTAGAAATATAAAACCGTAATGTTTCTGCATTGCTTGTAACTGTAACTCAGTTTAAATTCTACATGTGTATTATTTTTAATAATACATCAGAGTGATATTTCCTCATATATCTTATCTCATAATAGAAACTGCCGAAAATATACATTAGGGTTGCGAATTTTCAAAAGAAAACATTCCTTTCTATTATCTCGATTGTGAAGGAAAATATTGGAAATCTCGAAAATTTTTGTCTATCCACAAAAAAGATATGAACTTGGAATTCTTTTCACAAAAAACATAGAAAAATAAAAATAGAAGTAAAATGCAAACAGGGTTTTCAAAGATAAAATGTTCATCCTTTCTGAACAGAAGCGGGGGGAAACGTATGGTTGATAGAAATCATATAACAATGAAATTTCTTTTTTCATTAATATTTTGTCGGCCAACATTAAGGTTCCAAACTAAAAAAAGTGTTATATATATATATATATTATATATGTATTGAGAAAACTTTAGAAGTGCATACTATGTCGTATTTTGTCGTGGCGAGTGTTTGATTTAAACAATGGCGAAAGGTAGGACGTGGCAGGTGGTGTGATTTCCATGTGTTACGTGGCGAGTGGTTAAGTACTGTATTATCGAAGTGGCACTCATGTAAATCAATAATCCAGTTTATTCACATCTGGAAACACAAGAGATCAAGTAGGGGGACGGCATTACACATAACAAGAAGCAAACATCATGGCACAAACACAGACGAACACAGAACGCTCGGCAGCCGGCTGATTACATGATTGCAGAGAGGCGATTGATTGATTGAATATTAACGTCGCTCTGTTCAGCTACACGAGGGCTTTTGGCGATGGACCACGTAATTTTGAACCATGGTCAAGTGACTTGGATGACACCTGAGCTGGCACCCCCCTCTCCTAACTACCACACCACACCAACGGGAGGATGTTTCAGCTCTCGACAGATTTAACGTGCATCACTGCCCTACATGGCGGGTCTTTAGTGGTACTGGGCTCGAACTCGTGACAAGGCAAGCCACGATCCGATACCTATACCACTCGGCTACCGCGGCCCCTGCAGAGAGGCGAGAGCAGAAGACAAGAGAGCGAGATTACACAAGATTTTCGCTTTTATACCTGCAGTGACTATTATATAATAGTGATTCTACTTGGATAGAATGGGCAGGACAGGGATTTCGGACTAGCCGATTACGATTAAGATTCCAATGTTATTTTTAAACCAAAGAATTAAAGTTTGTTTAAATATTAGTACGAAGAATTAACAAAAAGGATATTGGAGGGAATTATTACATTTATATATATATATATATTGTAAAATCCGGTGTATAACGCGCACCTTCGAGCTTTATTTTTTAATTTTTAGGTGTATTCGCCGTATAACGCGCACCCCCTTCTTTACAAAGAAATCTGTAATATGCTTGTACTATGCTCTAATATAATAAAAAGCAATGTGTTGAAAAAAATCTGTAAATTTCCTAACTAATTTTAAAGAATAAGATTATATCAAAAACACAAAATACGCTTGCATAATTTTAAGACTCATTTTTTACAAACTCTCCACGCAATAGACCTAATCTGGAGCTAAAAAATAAGAATTTATTATTACATATAATAGTAAATTTTTTTAAAGATTTCGATGTCTTTTACCTTTTTTTTATTCTTATTTGTGTGGTTATTTTCTAAAACAAAACTTTTTTTTTACAATATACTGACAATCCGGATATTGCCAGTCATATTATATTTACTGATTGCGGGGAGACTTCCCTAAATTACTAATAAAGTTGGAGCAATTGGGGGGTTTTATGGCCTATTTGGCGATTCGAAATACTGCATCGGGATTGGTTTACAGATTATATAAAAACACATATAACCTTTTTATCCTGATTTTTCTCCAGTAATTGCTTCCCTTTGATGTACAAAGCTTCCGTTCAAAGACATTACAGTTAATGGTTCGGTTTCGATTAATCCCCTGACATATATTGTAGTACTCCGAGAAGAAATAATTTTAGCGGATAAAGGTGTTTTTGTGTTTCCTTATTCTCTTTCTGACGTCTGGAGGATTTAATAGTGCGTATATACTTATAATCTGATGCGCATAACCGTTACACAGTGGGGCTCGTTCTTATTTTTATTAGGTTACTTCGGGTTGTGATGGGCTCACGCGTCTTTTCTTTAACATAACCTCTGGGTTCTTTGACGGCCAAGATTAATGGCAACTCTTTTCCAATCAAAATCCAAGAAGCGAAATGCGAATAATAAGTGCAAATAAGATAGCTTTTAAAAGAACAGAAGTTTTATTAAGCAAGATGGCAATTTGATGAATGTTATGTTTGGAGGAGATACGTGCGTGAATTGACAGCCTACCGTAAAGTTACCTAGAAACTCAGCCATTGCTACAAGGTGCATACCATTGCACACGCGCCCAAAAGTTTCCATTTAAAGATTGAAGTTAAGTTTGGAATAAGGTAGGACTGATTATTTGATATTAGGACGTAATATTATTAGAAGTGAGAATAGGCGGATAATATAATTATTTAGAGAAAGTGATCTAAATTACGCGATTCGGTTTAACTACTTTTGTGTGTTCGTTCATTCTAGATTCTCATTTATATAAATTTATCTAAATTGTTAGAGTTTTAAGTTATATTCTTAATAAAACCATATTAAGAATTTAAAATGTCTGATTATTATAAGAATCCCACACCTCTAGCTCACGCTGACAATCAAGGATACGGTCACCAAAGGGGGAGCCATATCACAAGGTGATTTTTTCTGTTTTATTGAATGCATTCTTTCAAGCGAGCCCCCTGCTCTTTTTTCTTGAAGTTGTTTATTCTGATAGATTTAGAGTGTTGCGTGTTCAAGTCCTGATTTCACTGTGGACCCTCTGTGTAGAAGGGGGCCGTTGCAGGTTAAATTTGTCGAGGCTCAAAATGCTCCCATTGGTGGGGTGTAGGAGTTCAGAGAGGGGTTGCCAACTCAGGTATCAGTAAACCGAGGCTCAAAATTAGGAGGAATAATTTTTCTTTCATTAACATATAATTTTAAGAAAGAAGAACGTGGTGCATGTTTATTTATGCAAAGATGTAATTCCCACCAGCCTTCAGAAGCTGTCAGTAGCCACCAGACTGCCAATAAGTAAGGAAGGATAAGTCAATACCGGCGGAGATTTGTTTTTGATGAAATGACAAAAAAAAAAAAAACTTGAGCAACGTAACGGCATTAGATGTTATGTAAGCCTTAACGATTTCTAGGAATTCAGCCGTATGAGAAGAAGTACTAAATAAATAAATCTGTGAAAATACCATTAATTAGCTATTCCTAGTGAAATTGAAGACGTATATTTTCATGGCCACCTGCTACCTCTCAAATTTTAAGAAAAGACTGACTTTAATACCAATGTTGTTATTTATTTATTTATTTATTTTGTGCGCCATCTGACATTTCTCAGAAAGTTACTGCCTAACATGTGCATTTCAAAACATCGAGGAATCTTCCAGACACTTGTTTATGAACACTCATCGTTTCATGTTGTTCACGTTATGCAACGAATGCCTAATCAACCGAGAGTTTTAATTAAGAAAGCTATTTACAGACTCGTTATCTAAAGCAGTGTCCGAAACGAGATCGAGAAAACACATGTCCATCCGTATTAGTTCTCCAAAACGGATTTTCTTTATAGGAAGCTGTTTCCGGTTTCGGAAAAGGGTTAAGGTTGAGTTCGGGAAACTGGACAAGTGGGTCGTAGGAGAGGCCCCGCAATTAGAGGACCCAATAATTGGACGACACACAGTGCGAGTCATTTCAACACGCACCGGAAGCTTTGCGAGGACGCCGTGCGCAGTTGAGTCAAAGCGAAGAGATCGGATCGTTGTTTGAAAGCACTCATTTCACTTCGCTTCCTATCGTGCTGTATTTGGGGGGAGAAATAATAAAAAAAGACAGTCTAACACACTTCCGCTTCTTCCGATTCTGGGTTTGATAGAATTCACGATAAAAAGGAATAGAAGGAGTATTGTGCGGTATTGCATTGGGTTGAGGTGCGCTCTGACTGAATTTCTCTTATAGCGTCATTGAACTTCGTTATGTATCTGTATTTTTCTCTCTGATGATTACATTGAAGCAGCAAGAGTAAGATAAAAATTTCTAGATTTTGAATGAAATTGATGAAAAGTACTTGTTTAAGGTAAAAAAGAAAGCTGATAAATAAGTAATTGAGATTCTAACCTAAGCGGAAAAAGATTTGTATAAAAAAAGGAATCAAAGATCAGGAAGTTGAGCTATTACATCCCATTTGAAATCTCCATTTGATTTAATACACATATACAGCAGACAAAAGATTTTATTTTACTCTTTGCTTTAAAAAAAAACTAATTATATTTTCATGTGAAATAATCTTATGTCACTATTATTATAATTTAAGGTGTCTAACTACCTTCTGAAACGCAATTTTGCAAAATCGTACAAATCAATAATGTTTTTGATATTTAGTGTCAATTGAATTATAGTATACATATAAAATTGTTTTAAAGATAATATTACAGTAAAAAATGTTTAAATGAATTTTTGGGGCAGAAATTAGATTGAATGACATATTTTCTGAACATTCATCATTTAAATATTTTTCATCATTCATTTCATTTAAATATTTTTATTTATCATAAAAATATTTTTGAAACAATTTTATATGTATATTTGAATTCATGTGACATTAATTGTAAAACAAATTAATAATTGATACGCTTTTGTAAAATCACAATTCCGAAAGTAGTCAAAAACTCTCTAGAAATACGAATTCAATTGGTATGTAAAATAAAATAAGCGCGGTTTCAGTGATTCAATTTCTAATAATTAGTTAATGAATTAAGAATTTTTTGAAGAAGTTTCTTATAATACTATTTCCATAAAACTAACCCTTAATACAATGTATGATTGCGATTTTCTAAATAGAAATTTCTTTAGATTAATAAGGTGCTTTCTTCTTCAGGTGATTTTGAATTATATTCGAAGTAATGTTAATCCTCTGGAATTATTATTTTTCCTCTTCACAGTTTAACTTTTATACATATATTTGAATATAAGAGTAAAAAATAATGAAAGTTGCTATGAATTTATATTTATCTCCAATTTTTTAAAAATAATTTCAAAAATCTGGAAAGAAATTGTTATTATTTTAAAAATTTGTATTATTTTTTGGAAGCATTTTATT
>BMAV01009120.1:52826-127957 GCA_019973955.1 Trichonephila inaurata madagascariensis | reverse complement strand
ATTTTCTGGACGTATATATACGTCTTTCCTAAGTACGATCTTTTCTGTGCACTGCTATTCATAAAATTATTCCAATGGCTTTGGAATGTAATAAAAGGACCTTGACAGTATTTGTGAAGGATTTACTCATTTCATAGGATTTGCTTATTTATTCTCTCCTTTTCTTCCCCTTCCCTCAAAAAAACATCTCATACGATGGCACTGGGAAGCGAATCGTATAACTTTTAATAGGCAGTTTCGGAATTAAATATAAACCGTATCAAGACAAGTGTTAATACAAGCCCATAGGGTCACTGGTAATTATCAAACCTGTTCTTAACTTAGTATTGTTAAATTAATTATAATATACATTGTACAGTACTGATACATTTATAAGTGTATTATATTAATGTGTGTATTTTATTTTTTATTATGTCAGAATGTATTTTGTGTTTGTGTGTTTACTTTCAATAAATTAATAATTTCTTTAAATAATCTTTTCGTTTCAACTTTTCAATATACTCGCGCCCCCCTCGTAGAGGTATCAGGCCCCATAGGGTGGAGCGCCCCACACTTTGAGAAACGCTGACGTAGAGGCTTGGGGATGGAGAGGGTTGCTTGAAAAAACTAAAAGGCGAAGTATTACAGTTTTCTGAGAATGAATGAGTGAGTGAGTGTTTATTAACTCGCACTATAAAGCAACACGAAGGCTATTGGGGGAATGTCCGAGGGAATGGAGCTCATTCGAAAGGGGCTTAGAGCTACAAAATAATCCCCCGGAAACTACAACCCCCACGTTCAGTCGTGAAAAAATTGATATAAACATTTATTTTTAACTTAAAAATCTGGTGTTTGGTAAATAGTATGTCCCCACTGGGAAGGCGACTGATTCAGAGAGGTCATAATAATTTCAAGTTTGGAATTATTATCGTTTTAAATAGTTTTTACATGTGAAGACCTTTGTGGAAGAGCTTTGTGGAAGTGTTTAATGTTAAATCTCTAGATATACAAATCTGATTAAAAATGAATTCAGTTGAGATTTGAATAATCTATTTGCAAGCCTCTACTACTTTATGGTATTAATGATGTCGAAAGGAAAAGTAGGAAATGTCACTTTAGGATGAAGATAAAGGGCAATGTATTATTAAACTCCTGAAAAAGAATTCTCATCCTCGGTTTTTACTTTTTTATAAAAATGCTTAATTCTGCTACAGTGAAGGTTACATTTTCAGTTAATTCTGTCGTGTCGTGCTACTCGGTAATTACATATATGAATAAAGGAATTAAAATAAATTTTTTATACAAATTCGTTTATAATTACTTCAAAACTTAATTTTAATAAAGAGCTAAAAACAGTAAATCATTTAAATAACTGCCCCCCCCTATTGTTCTTTTCTTATAGTTACATATTTTTAATCGAAAAATCAAGCATCTAGAAATAAGCAGTCGTTTCAATGGCTAAAAGTAAACATTTTATGATTCATTATTTAAAGAAGGATATAAAACATTTTTTTTAAAAAAATTAAAGCAGTATTTTCTTTTATTATTCATTACCAAATTAATTATTTAATAATAAAATCGTGCATTGTCTGTTTTCTTGCGGATAAAATTATTTAAGTTTTGTAAATTTTTTATCCGAAATAGAAATGTGAAGACAGATCTTATCCATGGGAAAAAAAGAAGGGAAAAAAGTTTTATACTCGAAAAAGCGAGTGCAACACCGGGCTAAATGGAGGGAAAAAGAAACCTGTCTGACAAGGTAAAGTAGTGGAAGAAATTTAGGAAAAGAGAAATTTAAAGACACAAATATAGAAATCCCTCACATCGCTCCTCCTCCCTCCCAGATATGTTGGTGTTGGGATGGAAAAGGGAAATAACTGTATCCATCGGAATACAGCGTATAATCGTATCCATATGGATACAGTTATACACTCGGGAAAAGATCGCGCAATGCCGGCTTAATGGAAGTAAAAACAAGAGGTGGAAGACATTTAGAAAAAGGGAATTTTAATGACATTAATATAGATATCATATATACACACACCAGGAAGTGCTGACCTCCGAGAGGGGAAAGGGAAATTTCCTTGGGCAAATATGTTTGAGTTTATTCTTTTTTTTTTGTGTGCATAATGGATTTTTAAATTTTATTTTTGGAAAGTAGCAATACACAATCCGATATACATTTTGTCCAATTTACAAATTATGAATATTTTACTCTAGTATAACTACTGATTTCATTCTATTTATGAATGTATGCAATGTATTAATAGCCATTTTTTTATATATTATTTCTTCTGTATCGTCAGGCAACTTCATGATATTTAATTTTATGCTATGTTAACATATTCTTTATTTGGAAGGGAATCTAAATGAATCTTTATTTCCTTTCGCGTTGGATTTTAAAAATTTTAATCGAATGCTGGTAATTAGAAGAAAAACATATTTTAATTGAACTTTTATATATATTGATGTGCTAATCACAGCAACATGTGCATTCTTTAAAATTTTAAAGAATAAATTTCAAAAGATGGAAGCCTTCTTTTCCATCTGAATTACCTTATCAATTATCATTTGAGCATTTATTAGTTTTGTTATTTAAATAACAGTAAGTGATGTTTTCAAAAGACGTTTTCACTAGCTTTAACTCAAGTTAAAATTTTACAAAATCATAATTGAATTTTTTATGCTAATTTCAGTTTTTCAAAAAATCAAAATCTAAAAAAGAAAAAAAAAACATGTAGGAAACCTACAAGAAAGCTAGACTCTCAAAAGTAATTAGTTTTCGGTTCAACGAAATTCAAATTTCAAAATCAAACCAGAATTGAGGTGATAAAGCAAAAAGGAAATAAAACCAAAATATTGAGAGGAAATAAAGGCTCTGACAATGGATAAAAATATCAAAAAGCTTATCGAAATCCACGGAAAGTTTCAAAACATGAAAGCATACTTTTCTTAGATAAACATATTTCAAAAAATGGAAGGGAAAAAAAACACAAAATCATTTTTCTTCCTGCATAATACCTCGACCGAAGGTGTAAACAGTTTTACAGTGAGAAGAACAGGTTTACCCTTTACTGTAGTTTTTCCTCTTCCTTTTTTTTTCACAGCTTTGAAGTTTATTATTGCTATTTTAAATTTACTTTTTAAAGTCATCTTTTTACAATAAAGATTCTCTTTAAGACATGAGTTTTAATGCAGATACGTTTCTTTCTCGTATAACAATATGGTTGTTTGCATAATGTTATATATCACATTTTTCTATTAAAAATAATACATTGCAATATGTATATATTAGGAATATCAGCATCACATTACAATAAAAGCATTAGAAAAGTGAATGTATGTTTAAAAAAAAGAAGAAATAATTTTAAAAAAAAACTATATTACCAAAAAAATCATATTAGAGAGTGATCTGTATTTAAATTCATCTTTTTCCAAATAAATTAAAAATGTTTTTAATATAGAGCATGGAAATAATTTTTAGCAGGGGGGTAGGTTTTATTTTACAATTATAAATGAAAATATAATAAAACTCATCAAAAATACTTTCAACAGAACTGTAAAAATAAATAAATCGCAGAATATTAATAGATATCTTACACAAATCGGTACCGAAAGAAAAAAATTTTCTTACGTGACTTAATTTCAGAACAATTACTTAGCCTCCTAATTTAAAGACATAGGATATATTCAAAATGAATAATTAATACTTATATATGTATTTATGTTTGTATGTGTGTTGCTATAATCTAAAGAAGCAAAGCAGAAAATAAAAATATAACCAGACAATATAGGTCAAAAATAAATAAGCCACTGTAGCACAATAGCAAACTCTTAACCTTAGGAACTAAGATTGCACATATAAACACACATTTCATGCAAGCCAACCTACACCTGTAATTTGTCTATACTGCGGGGCTGTAGAGAAAAAAAAATAAGATTAAGAAGCCGTCATTAAATCTACGGAAATTAATCATAACATTTGTATTTTAATAATAAATGTACTAAAACTCTCTCTGTATACATATATATATATATATATAGCTCAGTAATATATAGGCAAACTACAGGTGAAGGATGATGGTCTCAAAACAATGTTTAAACTAAAATTCTTAGCTCCTACAGCTAGGAGTTTTTGCTATTATAACTACTGTAACTAACTTATTTTTAACTTTTAACTTTTATTGTCTAGCTGTAATTCTACTTTTTTACTTTGCTTCTTTGAATGTACAGCGATTTAGTATATATATATATATATATATATATATAGGCCAATTCACTACTAACAAGAGATAACATCCAAACAATAACATTCGACAAACACATAGACAGCAGGAAAATCACACAATGAAGGACAAAAGAGTAATCGAGATTATAAATATAAAATGGATGCTGCAGTGTTATGAACATTACTGACTTAGGACAGCTATTATATAAAAAATAATTTATATAAAAGTGGGGTTGAACATGTTTTTTGGCCAGCCAACCTTCCCCCTTTTTTTGTAAATAACACTGAGCAAAATCCAATAGGAAATAATGGATAGAAATATCTAAATCCATTACAAGATAGAGGTAACTTACCTAAAAATTGCACTTACAAATGCAAAGCCCGCGCTAAATCTGAGTGGAAACATTAATTTGTTGCTAGATTCTATACCCTAATACAGATTTAAATCAAAAGAATGGCTGAAATGTAGCACTTAACAAAAGATTAAAAAGAATGGAAATAAAAATTAATAAGAGTTGCATATTATAGCATAACTATAATAACACCAGAGTAAATATGAATAAAATAATAGTAAGTAATTTCTAATCTAATATTAGATTATGGAGATAACTATAACAAAATATTTGTTTATAGTTATAAGCTATTATAAATCACATAATTTTAATCCTAACTATTTTGAATAGCTTTATTTATATAACTATTAATAAAATTAATTGGGTATTTCTGATTTAAGCAATATTTAGTAAAATGTTTATAGTTATTTATAATGTCTGATTTTTTGACACAAGAAATTTATTACGTTGTATATAATTAATAACAATATTTCTGAATATAGAAACATGTACATTACTCTCCCAATGAGGAACTTTTATAATATTGAAATTAAAATCTCTTTTATCATAAATATTAGAAATTATTACATTTTCATATAATTTGACATGTATGTCAAGAAAATTTGCTTCATTGTTGTTATTATTTGTCTGTATTAAATTAAGATATTGTGGATAAAAATTAATGTTAGGTATAAAATTGGCTTGTTTGCCAAAAATGATTATATCATCTATATAACGATAAATATAAAATTTAGAATTATTAATGTAACTACTTTCAAAATAATGTAAGTATAAATTGGCAAGACAGTTGCTCGCAGGGTCACCTTGTGGCAATCCTTTAATCTGCTGATAATAGTTACCTTTATGATATATATATATATATACACACACATATATATATATATACAGTGGTACACAAAGGGAGGGGTCTTGGGGGTCCTGACTCCCCCAAAGCCCTTGATTTTTTTCCGATTGATTATAATTCTAAGTATATAATACGTAAAATTTAATTATATATTTGTTATTAATGATTTATTTTATTAATTAATGTTAACTATTTATTCAATAACTAGTTTTTTACTGTGTTTTGTTCCTGAAAATCGACAAAATCAAAAATAGCATGATACAAGAATGGTGAACTTTTACCCCCGGACCCCCCCCTTGAAAATTCCTGTGTGCGCTACTGTATATATATGTATGTATTTTTTAAGGAATTGCATATAAAAAATATATTTCATACAAAAATTTAAATCATAAAGCTAATAGTTTCAGCATCTGAAAAATGTCTTCCATCTTTAAATGCCTGACCATCTTTAAACTCAATTCGTAAACTCTAAGCTAAGATTTTTTCCAAAACTTTCAGTAGTCCTAAAAAGAATATATAATTGAAAATTTATCAGCAATCACTGAAGATTCTAATCCTTTATTTGTTCGATTAGACATAAAGTCTTCCATTATTATAAAATAAACTATAGCGAAATTCTCTGTATTCATATTATAATTTATCTAATGGACATATTAAATTGAAGAATTGAAATGCATTTAAAAACGTTTCCACATTTGTCTAACAGAGAGAAGTAAGTCGTGCGAATTGGTCACAATATGTATAAAAGTACCCAAAGCGATTTCTTGTCTTTTAAAACGTCTAGACAAGCGAAATTCAAAAAGAGATTTCATACAGAACAAACGACAGTCTCCAAGATTACTTCCGACAAGTTAGTTTATACTCTTAAAACACTTTTCTTCTCTCCATCCGAGAAACTGAACCCTGAAGAAAGAGAAAGAGGGCGAGGAAAAAAAAGGGGGGCATTCCGTTGACCTTAATCGCCCTATCGACTGGAAACCTACTTAGGAGTGAGAAAAATGAACTGTCCTTGTCTTTCAGATACTAAATGAAGATCAAATTTAAAATTTCCATTTATAACTGAGGTCATAAAATTGTTAAAATTAATGAAATGATAAGCAAGAGATGTTCTACTAGATTTCGAATTTAGGATACGTTTTATTCTAATAGAATACGATCTAAAAAGAATGATTTATTTTAAATTTTTTAAAAATTATGAATTTTTTTTAGACTTTGAATTTAGGGTAAAGTATTATTTATTAGAACATGGTAATAAATTTTAAAAAATGATTTTTATTAATTTTTTTTTTTGAAAAAAGTTATACAGATTCATGCAATTATTTATAAAAATATTTAAGGCTTAATTGATGTTTGAAGAAATGAATGATGTATGCACACAATAAATTCTTCCATCTTAAAACAAAATTAAATAAGACAAAATATTTCTAGTTTATCTAGTTAAATATGAATATATTTCACTATTTCAAGAAATAACTCCAAAGATTTCAAGCATTTCGGAAAACCATATAAGAAATAAATCACACACAGCTATAAAAATGACTTTATTTAATTCTAGGGAATAATGGGCTCATTTTAAAATATAACACTTTTTACTTGCATTTATTAAATAAGATCCGTTTCGTAATAAATTATTACTGAAGATTAAGAAGTTAAACTTTTTTTTTATCTTTTATTATTTTGTGTTTATAAGAATACTCAATTGATCAAAATTTGTCAATTATTAATGTTTCTAAAACTTATCTTTGCTAATTAATTATTTAAGATATGAAAGTACATTCGGAACTGTATAAAGAGAATTTTTTTTGAAGTTTAGAGTCACTTGAATTGGAATATACATATACAATTATCTTAATAATATTATAACAAGAAAAAATGATTTAAATACATTTTAAGGAAAAGAAGAAAAAATAAATGACATATTTTCAAAATATTCTCCTTTTATGAAAAATGATTCTCAAATTATAATATTTTGCCAATATACAGCTTGAACTTTAACACAGAGGCTGAATAAGGGTATTTGAAATATATTTTAGAAGAGGATTTATTCACATATTAATACATCAGAGTAAAAATACTATAACAAAAAAATCACCGGTTATTACGTGTATTATATTAACTCTGAAAAAATGTGATTTTCTCAAAACTCTCAGTTCAGGCTCTGTAGAAAGATCTTAGTTGCTTATAGGCAAAATATTATCATTACAGAAGTATTTTCCACAAAGGAGAATATTTATGTCGTTCTTTCTTTATTTTTTGCCAAAAAATTGCATTTAAATATTTATTTATTGTAATCTTTTTAAAACAATTTTATTTGTATATTTTTATTTTTAAGTGACACTGAATATCAAAAAAATTATTCATTTATACGTAATATTTTTAATCATATACTTTAAGTAATAAACATTTGTTTATCACAAACAAACTTAAGGGCACGATCTTTGCACAAGTTTATTCACAACTGTAACTTTTTCAAAGTTTTTTTTCTCTATTTATTTTTAAATTAAACAAAAGGTTTTTTGTTGTTGTTATTATTGCAAGAATGTTAGCAAAATAGACATATATTAATAAATACACTTAATAAAAAGCATAAATTCCTCATATCTCCATACATAGTAGAATAATTAATCCCCCTCCCTAAAAGTAAACAAATATTAATCATTGCTCTGCCTAAGTGTGAAAAAAATGTATTCCAAACAATAATTGTGTGTTAGAAATTTCTGAACTACAAATGTTAAAGTCTGTCTTTGTTAAATGTAAAGTAATTATTCCAAATTAATGAAAAATTTTCACATAGAACTTCCTGCACTAATTTTCCTTTCAAACTTCATTAACAGTATAGAATGATACATTTTAATCAACTAATTTTGATTTTATTCAGCATGTATCATGTATTTTATCTTCCATACTTGAGCATATAAATTTTAAATTTAAGCAAACAATTGTATATTTATTGAATATTTTGCAGTTTTAATGAGAAGGAATATAATAACATAAACTTTTGTTTTACTTTCCACTGATTAATAAAGTTTCACAAAATGGGGTCAAGTACTATGCAAATCAGGTGGTGGCACACACAGGAATTTTTCAAGGGTTCATGGTTCATCATTCTCGTACCATGCTCCAATACGCCGTCTAACATATTCTTTTGATTTTGTCGATTTTCGGGTACAAAAAGTAGTAAAAAAATTAATTATTGAAGAAATAATTATATATATAGCTTTAATTAATAACATTAATTGTTAATAACAAATACTTAATGAAACTTTACGTACTATATACACAGGATTATAATCAATCGAAAAAAAATCAAGGGCTACTAGGGGGTGTCTGGACCCGGGTACCCCCTTGTGTGCGCCACTGCACTTTATAAAAGGCATGTATTCATCATATTTCTAAATATAGAGTAGAACAATTAATCCCCTAATAAAAAGTAAATAAACGGTAAAAAACTGTTTTAGATAAATGTGAAACAATTTTTATATATATATATATATTCCAAAAAACTGCTGTGTAGAATAAAATGTCTTAACCACAAATATTTAAGACTGTCTTACCCTAATATCAAGAAATCATTCCCCTAATTGGTAAAAATTATTCAAATAGAACTTCCTGCACTAATATTCCTTTCAAATTTCACTAATTTTACAGAATTGTACGTTTAAGTTAATTTTTATTTTATATTCAACATGTTTTACATATTTTACTTCTTCACTTTGCCATATAAATTGAAAATTAAATATAATGATTGTATATTTATTGAATATTCGTCAGTTTTAATGAGGGAGGGAATATAATTAATGGATAACACACATCACGATAACACGGGCTTTTGTTTTACTTTCTCCTGATCAGTCAAATCTTCCGAAACGGGGTCGTATTCTATATACATCAGGTGAAGACAGCCTTAATTTCAAGAAAAACAAAGCTTAAAAGCAACAATCCTACCTCACAAGCACTGGCGGTCAGTCTCGGAATCAAGGCGTCTTCATAAACTTGCTGTCTGGTGAAGGTGCACTGTTGGACATTGGCCGTCTTCCGTATCTCCTCCCACTTTTCCTCTCCCCACACTTTAATCACGTATTGACTCAGGTTCTCGATGATCAGGCCGTACATCTTCCACAAACAAGTCGACTCCCCTTGCGTCAACACACAGCAGCCCAATACCCCTTTTGTTCTGCCCGCAAACAGGGGGAAACTCCTTTCCCTTTCACCAGCCTTAATGGGTTAATGAGTTTCTTGACTCGCTGCTGGGAATGTCACTCGATCCCTTCGACGAATACCTGTTTTCGGAAGCTTTCGGCAAGGGATCAAACTTTGATTCGTCTCAAATGGAATGAAGTGCAGAATGATATATATTAACCCGAATTGTGATTATATACTATTCTGGATTGCTGCAGAGGCATAAAAACTTCTTGAATTTTAATTGACTCTTTGTTTAGCAATTAGACTTTGGAGCAATTGAATTAGTCTTAATTTGTTCGATATTCGAATGTATCCTGTCAAAATGCTACACTTTATCCTTATTTATTTGAAGATTAAATTCCAGAGTACTTGGATTAATATTAATTCTTTTTTTTTTTTTTTTTACCAAAGAAAACTATTTAAAACTTTCAATGAGTTCATGGGTTTGAAGAATTCTTTCTTTATAGGAAACAGTCTTTGCAATTTAGAACATTGGTTTGAAGTAAGATTCTTAGAACGCCGAGTGATTGCTTAATTGATCCCAATCAGTTCCGAAATCAATCCTCAAATGGATGATTATAAATACCTTAAAAGGGCCATTTTGTTAATTTCCAATATGATGTAATCAGACTTCTTTTAGTTTAACATTGACTGACAAGTAGACCATGTTACAATGCTCATAAATTTCAGTGTCCAAAGTTTTCAAATAAATATGTGGTATTTCACACTATGGTAGTTGACCTTTAGAAGAATTGGCGCTGTGTTATTTTTTTCAATCCAGACGTCGATACTGCACAAAACAGTGCTATTTTGAATAATAAAAATGCATTCGATTCACAAATACAAACACCACCTTTCCTTAACATCGTTTGTCAAATAAACATAGTGGCACTTTCGAATCCATCTGAGAAGGAAAGAAAAACACTCTCTTCTAATTCCCGCCACCGCAAGAAATCGTCTACTATCACGCGGAGTGCAACAGGAGAGGATGAGCCGAGACGCAAAAAAGTCTTCATCCGATTGGGCGGCATCCTTCGTCGTGACGTCGTCGATCCATCGACCAATAGCAGTCATCGGAGAGCTGTGACGTCGCTTGCCTGTAACAGCAGTATCAAAACATTAACAGTAGCAGAAGATACATCTTCTTAGTGTTCGAAAATAAAAATAAAGAAAAGAGCACGGGGAGAAGAGAAAATAAAAACATTTGAGAGATAGATTTTTTTTTTTTTATTTAGCTTATTATTTTCATTATTATTTTTTTTTCTCTGGGAGAGTCGTAACAGGAAATTCCGCCGCGCGTTTCCGCTGACTCTGCTTATCGCTACAGTGGTCGGAACAAATGCCCGGGTGTAAGAGAAACATGTTGATTTAAGTAAAGAAAAACAAATTTTAATACACACCAACAGAATCGGAAATAGCGATTCCTACTAGACGGAGACAATTTTTGTTCGAGGCTCCTTTTCCAAGAATTTTGATAGAAGACCACACCGTGGGAATGATAAAACGTTCTTTTAAATGTTTTCGTTGGAGCCACGATTCTTTAAAAATCATTACACTCTTCCTCAGTAATTTTAAAATGATTAATTGTGCACAATCAAACAATTCATTATCATATCATTAATTTTCTGATAAGTTATACCACACAAGTTCTTATTTATGTTTCTGGCGTTTTATGTGCCAACCACAAGGACAAATTTAAAAAGGAAATTTTAACATTAAACTAAGCTCCACAAATACAGTTTCTTTTTAAATTGTTTTAATTGCAGTTTTTTTTTTTTTTTTAGTTTAATGCACACAAATTGCGTTATTCGGTTCGCATTTATTCATATTCAAATACAGTAAAATTTTTAATAAAAGCTCTTATATAAAACTTAAAATATAGCTCTATTCATAACAAATTATAGCAAAACTTAATTTTTAAAACTGTTTGAAAAAAAAGTTGTCAATTTCAGCTTATCCTTCCAAGTTTCTTTCCTGTGGCTTTAAAATGTAGACGGCATTACAACTTTCACAAACAAAACGGTTTATTGTTCATTTAAATTTTTTTACCAATTATTAAAATATAAAAAACGAATAAATTAAAATTATCCAAAAAAGCTGATTAATTTTTTTAAAAAGGGATTAGCATGAAGGAATAATAGATATTTAAAGATGTTTTTAGTTCGTTCTTAACCTATTTGTAGACTCAGAAACTTAGTTTTCTTATTAATTAAAATTTATTTGAGTTCTTATGATCTATTACTACATTTTTACTAAGAAAACCCCACTAATATTAGTTTTGCAATTCCGTCTGTGTATGCCCTGTTATTTTTTAAAAATAATTCCATTTCTAATCTAGTTTGAAAAAATTTATTTGTACAAAATATATTAAATCATTAATTACAATAATGTACGAAAAAAATTACTTCACTTTCATTACTCCTATATTAAATAAGCTTAAAAAATACGTGAATGTTTCTCATTAATTTTGAAAAAAATTATTTTTAATAATGAATACGAAGAAATAATTCTGAATATACATTTAAATTTTTTTTTTGTGTGCGTTTAGGCTTGTTGTATGGAATTTATTTTTTATATTTTGATTAAAACTGTATTATATATAGTTGGTACTAGTTGTATCATTAACCCGCGGTCACTCGCGCCTGTTTTTGCTACCGTCGTTACTCGCGGGGTGCGGGGTGTAGAGAACACCCCAAACTTTTAACACGTGCATTTAATTATGAAAATAAAATTAAGTCATTATGATACATATTTATAAAGTACAAGATGTTTTTTGTATTATACAAATAAAATTATTAAATTTATTGCATACAAAGGAGACTAACATTAATTTAAACTAAACATACAAAATTTTCATTTTAAAACACATAATTTTATATTTTTTCATAAACCAGTAAAATGTATATACCAGTAATAAATATAATTTATAATTAATGAGATAATGATAGTTGAAAGTAGAAAAATACTATTTTAATCATTTTCCGAACATTCAGAGCAGACTATATACATATGCTCAACTTCTCGCGGGAGTTCTCAGCCCCCAGATAAACTTTTGAAGGTCATTACATTCCAGTCGTTCAAGAAAGAGAGATTACATCAGGCCTGAAGGTTCAATAACATAAAATGTGCAGCTACAGAAAAAATTGTGGTTCTGCGCATTCTTTTTAGAATCCTGGGAGGATTTTCTTGTTGCTGGGGTGTACAGAACACCCCGCGCGAGTGATCGCGGGTTAAAGCAACATTGATGAAAAAAATTTTGGACAGAAAAACGTTATTAAAAATACAAATTATGTATTTTTGTGAAATTTAAACTAATTTGAAGATCATATTCATAAAAATAAAAATGAGCTATTAAAATCTTTCTACCCTAATAAATTCACAAATGAATCATCTACCATCAATTAAATTATATGTAACTCTATTAAAAAAGGTGTTTTAACAAATATATGCAAAAAATTACACTTATTTTTTATGTACATTTACACATCAAGATGCATCCTTTTTAAGTTTTGTTTTTCGAAAAATGAAATTTTAAGTGAGTACAATTAATGTCCTGCATTTTCAGTGTAATCCAATTTTTTTAACCTATTAATTAAATTCTTGTAATTTTTAGTAACTTCGTAGTTAAATAAATTGTTTCCATAAGAAAACAAATTTAGTTTGCACTAAAACTTTTTTTGTGAAATTATTTATTAGATGAAAGGAAATATTTTTAAAAAATGCTTTATTAATAGGTTTTCTTTCCCATTTAAAAGGATTTATATAAATTTTGATAAGAGAATATCCTTTTCTGAACTTTCAGAATTCCTCACCTAGGATAAAAGAGTTGAGAATTTCGTTATAAAATAGTTCAGTTATTTATATATATTATTTTTTTTATTGCTTAAAATATTAGTTTTTGTAGCTGACTTTAAAATAAATATCACTTTTAAAATATCTATTAGAATATAACAAAAAACTTTTTTTTTATTTTACATATTTATATAATACGTTTAATTTACTATTCATTCATATCTATATCTTGTTTTGAAATAATCACGAAAAAGAACATCTACTTTAAAGGGAACCAATTCTTTTCGGCTAAACAACGGCTAACTAATCCTCTTTATAAAATACTTATTCCTGAAGAATTAGACGCAATATGTTAAAAAAGTCACAGTGGTGAGTATGAGTAAAAGTGTTATTTATTTAACATGAAATAAAATGTGACTAAAAATGTCAACGTGAAGAAAAATTAATAATAAAATAGTAATAGTTTTATGGAATTCAAGTCTAGTTGACAAAAAATAATAATAAGCTCATTTCATTTCCTATATACTAAATAAATATATTATATAAATATATCTTAAGCACAATTTTAAATAATAGTTCCAAATTGTAACAAAATAATAGCTCGAAAAAATAATATATGTAACATTGTTTGTTGTGTTACGATTGCTGTCTAAATTATTTTTTAAAAAAAATACCTAACAAACCAATACTTCACACATAATTGACAACAAGCTCAATATTTTTTCCTTGAATATTATTATTCAGCTAAATATAAGTCTGTAATGGATAATAATGGTTTTATATTCCTTTTCAGACAATAGGAACAAATTAAATTTCCTATCAATTTTATTAAAATCAAATGCACAATGATACATAATAAAACTCATTAAAATAAATAAACTAACAAATAAAAATAGAATAAAATATAAAATAAATGAAAATCTAAATCTAATTGTGAAACTGTCTCTCCATGAGATAATGGTTTGAACAAAAAGAGATCGTACAAAAAAAGACTACTCTAAATTTCAGTGCAATTATTTAAATCAAATTCACACAACTTTATATAAAACACTTACATATCATTCCTAAATGAAAAATTTATCTATAATGTACACATTCCATCAAGACAACTTCTTGCACAATAATTTATCGTCTTTGTTTCGATTCACTTCACTCACAAACTTGCAGACGATGATTGAATTTGTAAAATTTGACTTCGCAATTATTCTAGATATTCCGCGTAATTGTCGCAAGTAGTATTCCAACGGCAAATAATTCGAATTTATTTAACCGTTTTCAAAGGATAGCAGAACTGCACACTATTTGCGAGATATTTTGTTCCAAGCTGAGCGAAACTCAACGAAAAAAGGAACACTTGAATTGAAGCGCGAACATCCAATGGTGCAGTCTGCTGATAGCTAATATCCGTTTGCTTTTATCGCGCTACCCTTACCCGTATGGTCCTCGCCTGCGCGTTGACATCCCTCCTGTAATTAAAATAACTATAGTGTCTATCAATCGGGCGAATGTCTGGCTTCTGTCCAATTTTTTATTATTTATTTGTTGGCAACCTCCGACGATTTCAATTAGAGAGAATATTTTATATAATCAAATTTTTAAGGAAGTTACGCGTGATTTGAAACTTTTACATTTCAGTGGTTGCTTCGGGTATTTTGAATTCAATTACGCGAAATATTGACAGATAAAAAAGGGTGTTGGGTTGCTTGTTTTAGTGTTAGTGTTATAGCATACTGATTGCTAGAGGTGTTATGTTCATTAAACGCGTAGTTTGTTTATTGTGAGATTTTAGTGTAGGATTTCCATGTCAGCAATTAAAATTCTCTCTTTTGAAAACTGAATTTGTAAACTGCTTACAAGTTAAATTCAACAAACTATGAGGAAATTTTAATTTTTTTTTTGTAAAGAAGAGACAGATTAATAATGGATTTCAAATTTCTTATTTTTCGGGATGAGATATTTGAAGTCTCTGTCTACTTCCTATTTGAATTACTTAGAATTTTTATATAGTCTTGCAACTCACACTTAGACTAATACAACGATTCGAATGCAATAATGTGCATCAGTAAGATCTAATTGCAATGAAGGTGTCCATGCATTTATATTTTCCGTCCGATTTTCTGAAAATATTTTTATGATATGAATTGTTTTAATTGTTTATTAACCTCGAACTAATAAGCAACGCGAGGACTGTTGGCGACGGCTTCATAACTCTGAACCTCGGCCAATGGCAATCATGGCTTTTGAAGTTGATTGAGCTAACATTTCTCATTATAATCAAACATAAAAATGTAAGAATAACATCAATCGCTCTACTTAAAAAGCTGTACTTGAAATAAAATAAAATTGCTTTAGATTATGATATCCTATTTTAACGATTACCATACTCAAATTGATTCTTTAAGGTATCCGACTACGTTCGAAACCATGATTGTGCAAAAGCGTATAAATGGATACTATTTATGATATTTAGTGTCACTTAGATTAGAAAATGTATGTAAAATTGTTTTAAGAATAGGATTACAATAAAAAATTATTTAAGTACACTATTTTGACAAAAAATGAACATAGAATGACCCATTTTCAAAATATTCTCCTTTTGTGAAAAATGCTTCTATTGTAATAATATTTTGCCTGTATATAGCTCAGACCCCTGTACAGAGGCTCAACTAGAATTTTTGAAATATATAACTGAGTAGTGGGTTATCCATGTTTTATGGCACAACAGAGGGAAGAAATTTTAAGAAAAAAACGCCGATAACTATTTCAATGGGTTGTAACTCTGAAAATAGTGTGAATTTTTCAAAAATCACATAGTGGAGCCTTTGTACAGAGGTCTGAGCTATATACAGACAAAATATTATTATAAAAGAAGCATTTTTCACAAAAGAACATTTTGAAAAAAGTTTATTCTAAGTTAATTTTTTGCCGAAATGTTGTATTTAAATAATTTTTTTTGTCAAAATATCCTTAAAACAATTTTATACATGTATTCTAATCTATAAGTGACACTAAATATCATGAAAATTATCCATTTATGCGCTTTTTTTAAATCGCGGTTCCGAACGTAGTCGGATACCTTAATAAGTAAATGTGTGTAGTTACGTTGAAAAAGAGAGGATAAAGAATTGTGAGCGTTGCCTTATAATGCAACACAAGGGGTATTGGTGACGGACCTTGTAATTTTGAACCAAGGTCAATGAGGACGACGTCTGAGCTGGCAACCCATCCCTCTCTGAATCAAACCAATGTAAGAACTTTGAGCTTTAATATTTTTAACGTGCATCAGCACCTCTACACAAAAGATATTTAGTGGCACCAGGTTCAAACTCATGACACTCCAGCCACGTGTCCGAGACCATAACCACTGGACTACCTCGGCCACATTTTCATGCCGCAGGATATGCTGCTAGAATCTTTTTACTCATACTATTTCTAGGTTTTTAGCATGTTGATTGGTCAATTACAATTGTTGATAAAGTATTGCATCATCTCATTACAAAATTTCAAGAAGCGGGACTTTCTAAGAGTTAAATTTTCAGTTAAAATTGTGTTCCTTATAGAAAGGTAAATGAAAATTAATATCACGCAATGTGTTATGAAAGACCCAGGGCCATGATGAAATAAAGTAAATCAAGAGACCTGATAAATAACTTTGGGGTAATACACGGGTAATAGTTGCTCTTTACTATAATATTGTTTCTAGCGTACAGAATAAAAATTTCTGTTTTATATTAGAGTGAGATAAAAAAAATAGGAAGAAAAAAGAGACGATTCTAAGAATTTCAATGCAGCTCTCTACAAAAGAATCTTTTAAGAACAATCATAACACAGCATTAAAATTTAGTATTAAATATATTCCCACCACTGGTGTAACGTACATCCCAGCAACAACGGATTAACGGGGGTGAGCTAAGATTCTAGGAGGCCTAGAGATTACGGTTTTGCAATCATCTGTAAGATCCAACTTGGGGCCCGAACCCCGACATTGCAGGGAGGCCACAATATTAAGGTGACCAACCGTCCTCCTTTAGGGAGAACAGTCCTCCTTTTCAATATTTTAAAATTGATTTGTTAATCTCTATTCAGAGATGAACCCAACATGTTTCCAATATGTCGAAGAATGGTCTGAAACAAATATCACAGGAAATAACAGGTTTCAATGGTGTTTTTTGACTTCATCGCAAGTAAATTGGGCAGATATAGAAACTATTGTTGAGTTTTTATCGAAAGAAATGTTTGACATTAAATTAGATGATAATTGTCTGTTTGAATAAATTATAGAAGACTGAATGTATATTTAAATTCTAATACATTGGAACAAATGGTAAATGAGCATGCTGAAATTGATAAAATATGGGTGAAAATATTAAACCATTTCAAAAATGAACACTTTCCATATGATAATTTAGTTATTGTTGTTGAATTTACGTTGTGCTGACCTGAAACAAATGCGGAAATTGAAAGTGTTTTTTCAGTTGGTAATGATTTTTGGACAAGTGAGAAATGAATTGAATGTTGATACTTTAGCTGTAGCACTTACTGTAAAGCTCAATATAAAGGATATTTTTTTGCTCCGAAATTTCCAATGTATTAGAAAATGATACATTGACAACAACAAAAAAAATATTCAATGGGAAAATACTCGTTTAAGTAAATAATTAAAAGGAATGCAAGCGTAATTAGTGTATTTTTGTTTGAATTAATTAAATGTTTCATATATATATTTACGTTGTAACTTTTTCTTAAATTTTTCGCGTGCTTCTTCCTTATCATTGTAACAAATTTGGTCACCTTACTAATATTCTCCGTTACACCACTGATTCCCACACCAAAACTAGAATTCACACATTGAACCTTTTCTCTCTGCCCAGAAGGATTAATCTTTTTTACAACACCATAATTGTAACGTTTTAGTAATCGTTTCTGTGGAACAATGATGTAACCTTGTCCGTTTTTCAGAATGAAATTTGAAAAAAAAAGGTGCCGGGGAAAAAAACTTGATTATAAAGAAAGCAATTAAAGGAATAGTTTCATAGAGGGAAAAAATACATTCTCGCTATATTCCCGTTTTAAACATAGCAAATATTTAGTTCTTAAAGTCAACAACATCTCAAAAATAAACAAAAAAAAAGGAGAATCTTTACGCACACTTAAGTATTAGCAAGCGTAGACATTTGATACAATAATTACTCTCCCCGCGCGTTTTTTCCTTTACAAAAAAACTAGATATTAGAATCTATTTATATTTTCGCGAATCTTTTTTTTCCTCTTTCTCTCTTCCCCCTTTCTGTTCTTTCTAATCGTAGTTTACTAGAACTGGCGACGCCATGCTGTCGCTGTTTCGACTCATTACGAATTATTTCTTTGAATTATTACTTCGTGGTACTAATCGTTGACGTGCTACTAGTTCTGCATGCATTTTGAAAGTTTAAAGTTCATGAAGCTATTACAACGCCTACCGGGAATTTTGAATTCGTAAACGTATTGTTAATCCTATGGAAATTCTACTTCCATCCTAAAAATCTAGAACCTACGGCATGCGGTACCATTGTCACTCCGCACTATTCTACAAATTTGTCAATTTTTGAGTGGATGGAGGTTGATAAATTTGTAATGGTTCTCTCTTATTTGACAAACATCTTTAGGATTATGGACATTTACGGAATTATACGCAAAAATCTGATAAGATATAAAAATCTGATAAGATATCTCTTAAGATAAATTTACTGCTGTTTTGTAAATTACTGAATGTCATTGTTGGAGAGATTCCATTGTTTTAAGAGAGAAAATTGCTTGCACTCTGCTTTAAACTTTTGGTTCTACGTATCAAAGTAAAAAAAAAAAAACATTTCTTCATATGAAAGATAGAATTCCAGTGGCTGAGTGGCATGTATCGCGCTTCCACGCCACAGGTCCTTGGTTCAAGTCCCGGGATGTTGAAGGTCGACTCAGCCTTTCATTCCTTCAGTGGGTCTATAAATGAGTACCAAGCTTGTGCTAGGGAATTGAACACTGGGGATTTCGCATCAGACTGACCATTGACCGAAACATCTGCCCATGCACCTCAGTGCCTTAAATGAGATAGGCACAGGCCTCAGTCCTCATGGGCTGTTGCCCCACTGAGTTCATTTCATTTCAGTTCAGTTATTTTACGCAAAATGTTTTTTTTTTCTTTTCAGAAAATTTGAAACGGGGATAGAGACTGCTGAAAATGTATGAAGATAATATACTGAATTTCTTTGGGTATGTTTCATGAAAGTGAGTGTTTATTAGCATAGCACTATAAAGCAGCACGAAGAAGAAAATTGCATGTACTCTGCTTTCCGCTTTTGGCTCTACAAATCTAAGTAAAATAAAAAATATTCTCCTATATTAAAACTATTCCGAGTCCGCAAATAAATTGTTTAACAACTGAATGCTCAGAGTTGTGTCAAGTTAAAAATCACCCATTTTACCCCTAATTTTGCGGTATGAAAGTAGAGCGGTGCAGGCACTAGGTTCGCATTCAAATTTAAACTTATCTTTTTATTTAAATGTAATGAAGGGAAATACTTATATTTTACGTTGTCTATTTCTTATTTTAATAAATGTTTAAAAACACATAATACATGTGCAATTTTAATTTTTTTTTCTTTTTGTTGAAGAAATAGATATATTTTATGCTGTTTATTTTTATGTTAAGAAATATCTATAAATGATGCAAAATTAATACATAATAAAACTGTAAATATCTGAATTATTGACCTCTATTCTCTAACGCTGCATGCATTATCACGGTAATCGAATTGTTTCAAAAATGTCCTAAAGTGTGACACGCTGAATCGTAATGATAGATTGGTTTGCCACACCAGAATTAAAAGGTTGCCTACCCCTGATCTAGAATATTGTATCTATTTCAATTTATTAAGATGCATCCAAAAGAGCAAAATATAGTTAATATGTCTGTAGTGTCACATTTTTTTCACCAACGTTTAAATATATTTCTTATGGATTTGTAAGCCCCCGTAAAGGAATCATTAAAATAAACATAAAAATATTTTCAGAAATCGGAGGTAAACCTTGCAATTAAAGAGAAACATTAATTATTTTTGGCGCTTTTGGATGCTTGATCGATTGATTTACTATCAGCAAAACTAGATTCTTTTTTTTTTCAAAAAACACAACTGTATTGATTTTTAGAAATATCAGATTTTACTTCAAAGTTTTATTTTTCAGAAATCGCAAAAGAGTGGAAAAATATGGCTATTGGATTCATATTCTTTTCTGAAAAATCACTCAATAGTTGTTAAAGGTTAAGCACACTAAAAATCAATACTTGATCTAGAGTAATTTTTTTTAAAAAAATAAAAGCAACCTGTAGAGTAAAAGAAATCTTCAAAAGTTTCTTAAGATTAACATTAACAGAAAAAAAAATTGATTCTAATAATTTCAAACTTTGGAAACACAAGAACAATTCTATATTGGAATATATTTCACAAGATTTTAGAAAAGTAACTTATAAGTGAGACAGTTGTAATTAATTTAGTTTGTCCTATAATACAAAAAAAGATAACTCGTTAAAAAAATGTCCTTAAATTTTTGCATATTCTGAGCTTTAATAAAATCTCAAAAACTTTTGACATATTCTTCGGAGATTTAGCAATTCGGGATATCATTCTTTCCTATCGACAGCATTCAAGAACCTTGTTACTATATAAAACTAAAATTTGCAATTTACCTTAGCTTTTTATTCATTAGTATAGCCCTTTTTAGTCTTCTTGGGAGAAATAAAATCATAAGTAACAAGTAATATAAAAAAAGAAAATTTAAGTCAATTCCTACGTTGAATGGATAAATAGAAAATGTTTTATTAACGATTGCAAATTTAAACTATATAATTGCATATATAGTTCCTGATATAATATATATATATAAGGAGAGAGCGACCTAATAGTAACATCGTTATAGAAATGCATACCCGGTTTGGCTAGTTTGGATGAGAAACCGGTTTTCGAAGCCAACTTTTGTCATTGTTTTAACAGTTACAACAATAAAGACGAATCTAAGTTGGCGTCAAAAACCCCTAATTAATTTAATTAATGAATTAATATTTGAAAAAAACTGTATTAACATCAAGAGTTATCCAGTACAAGTTTAAAAAAATTTATTTGAACTTGATTGGATAAATAGAAAGTATTTTGTGAACAATTGAAAATTTCAACAAGATATATATATATATATATATATATATATATATATATATATAAATAGAGAGAGATTGTAAGCTAATAGTAGGAATTGGAAAAATAGAAGCAAATCTAACAATGGTGTTAAATTACAATACATGCCGAGAGTAACAGGCCACATTTTCTCTAGTGAATTTTAAATACAAGCCAAAGTATCACTTAGTATGGAGCTTTATCGAATTCATAATTATTAGTTACGTCGTGATGTTACACGTTACTTTTTATGTCCTTTCCTCTGACATAAATAGTATCGTATGAAATTCTAATGAAATTTGAAATGTAAATTATTTGTAAGTAAATATTTCTGACTAATGATAAAATTACTTCGACTGGAATTAACTATTTTAATTACTCGTTGATAGTATATAATTTTAACATAAATAACCAAATTAAATATCCAAAATAAAAAATTTAATTTTTGTGTGCTTCATTTATATTGTATTTTTGAGGCACAAGGTAGTGAAATTTGTTTACTACTAGCTTAAATTATTAATATATTAACAACGATTTTTTAGCGATCAGGCGCGTGAAAAGGCGTAACACTTTGTTATATATATATATAAATCAATTCTATTTTAAAAAAAAAAGGTTCATTAACTTTGCTTCATTTCTACGGCTTCCATAGCAGTATTAAACAACCAAATGCTTCAAGATCCTTTACTAGAAGGCGACTCATTTTATTGATATGTGATTTCGGAATCGGCGTCCTTTGTGCCTCATATACATGAGTCAATTGATCCTGAAAATATTGAAACAAGAATAAGATACACATGAAAGTTCAAAGATACTAAGACACATGAAAAAGATAAAATCTAAAGAAACACTGAGGCCATTATTGATCATCTTTCTTTATTTGCTTCCCATTCAACATTCGGTAATTAATTGAAGCAAATTTCTCAGTCAGACTAATACTTGATATTTTTTCCATTCCTTATATAAAATATTGCCGATTTATAGATGAATTGATTTATTCATAGCAAAATTTAAATAAATAATGCCGTAATGGAGTTCAGAATGTTTTAAAAAAATCTTAACTTAAAAGTTTTAGTATGAAAGACAATGATGGGAAAAGGAAAATATTTATAGATATATAGGATTCCAGTATAACTTTTATAATACTGACATAAAGTTAAATGAGAAACAGAGTATTAGTCAGTAAGACCGAATTTTGAAAAACATTTTTGGGTACTTACGTATTATGTTGTCGAGCACTTTCACGAAACCCTAAGACTTCACTAAATTCTAAGATATATGTTTCCGCGCACGTTCGAACATAGTAATAATAGCGATGACAGTATTGGGTGACATTTTATGAATAGGTGATGCAATTTTGAATACAGTTTTTTTTTATATTTCTAATGGGGCGGTTAATTGGCCTCTTACCATTCCAGAACCTAGTACATTTCTCTGGAGCTGGTATCTCTTCTTAGTGTGGCACCATATTGTTAGTTTTCCAATCGCCACACGTAATTTTGACGTCCAGTTTCTTCCCTAAAAGGGGGCATCTGAGCTCTGACGATACGAAACTGTACCACGAATTTAATTTTGCCGCGAGCGCAAAAGTCAAACAGGCACTCCTCGGATCTTTAACATGCCCCATAATCATATGACATGGGCACTGTCGATTTGTTGCGTCATGAAAATCCACCGACTTTTGCCGGGGTCAAAATCGCACAACCAGAGAGGCATACAAGACCAGCGTCAAACCAACTAAACCACACATTCGACTAATACATAATTTTAGAGTATTTTTTTATTCAAAAAGGTTTGTCGAATCTCATGAGGCACACATTAAGAGAGAAAGACAGTGTAACAATAAACATTTATTTTAAAGAATGTGAAGTCTCTCAACACACAAAAGCAAGAAAAATATTTCAAAGGTGACATGAAATTGTTAATGCATAAACATAGTTCACAATATTTTCTTAAGGTTGTCTTCGGTAAAAGTAAGAGAGCTTGAACTAAACGAGAAGCACATTTTCAGACAGAAAAAAATGCCTCAATTTTTCTAAGAAAATTTGCAATATTATAACTCATACCTTTGTTAACAATATAGTGTTTTTAAAAATGCCAAAATATCCCATGAATACTTTCTTTTTTTATTTTAATACGTAAAGGCATAGCCCATTTAACATTACGGTATAGGAGAAAAAACGCGAAACACATTTTATACCAGAAAAAATGAATGAACTCGGTTAAAAATAGGAAGTACGATAAAAAATTCTGCTCTCTAAAGGAGAGTGAAGCCAGAATATCATATTAATGTTTCATTTCTTTTATATCTGAAAAAATGTTCCCAATTCTGGTCCTATTCTTTAACATTAATCGAAGACAGCCTTAAAGTAATGTTCCTGATGCATTCACCAACAGTAATGGTTGAGGACGTTTTAAAGAAGAAAGAAATTTCTCACACACATCGAGTAATACATGATATTTATTATATTGCTAGTCACTCCAACAAGGTTCTGGTGTACGCAATTTTTTTTTCTTTTTTTTGTTGTAAATATTTCTGTGAAGCCGGTTATACACAAGGTAGATTTTTTTCCGTTGTCGTCATTGGAGTTGGCTGGTATACGCAGTTCGCGGTGTTTCATCTTCAAATTAATTAACTAAAGATAATTAACGGTATAGAATACTATTTCATACTTTCGTTTAAACTATCATAATTTTCAGTCTTACATATATATGGCTTTGTTGTGGCAAATTTATATTTTGCGCCGTTTTTCCTACTCTTGATAATTTTAGAAATGCTGAAAATCGGATACTTTAAGTTTGAGAACTTTCCACGTTTTGCATCCAACACAGTTGATGGTAAAAATCCCGTCGGTGGTAGATGCGTTAGTACACAATAACCACTGGCGTAAAATCAAATCGTTTTCCGTCCTCTGATGTATATAAGCCAGCGTTTCTCAAACTGTGGGGCGCGCCCCCCTTGAAGGGCGTGATAACTCTACGAGGGGGGCGCGAGCCTATTGAAAAGTCAAAAAAAGATTATTTAAAAGATTATTAATTTACTAAAAGTAAACAAACAAAATACTTTCTGATATAATAAAATATAGAATGCACATTAACACTGATATAATATACTTATAAATGTATCGGTACTGTACAATGTATATTTTATTATTAGTTTAACAATACTAAGTTAAGAACAAGTTTGATAATTATGAGTGACCCCATGGGCTTGTGTGTATTAATACTTATCTTGATAAGCTATTCACTCCCCAATGCCACCGTTTACCACGTAGGCGAGCGTATTTTGATGTTTTTAGAGCGGAAGGGGGGAGGAGGAAAGCAATAAATCACAGCAAATCCTCTGAAATAGGTAATTCCTTCGCAAACACTATCAAGGCCCTTTTATTGCATTCCAAGGCCTTCGGAATAGCACTGCACAGAAAATATCGTACTTCGGAAAGTCGTGTATATACGTCCAGAAAATTAATGCTTTGGCTGAGCGAGACGTTTATATACGTCGGTGGCACATAAGAGGTTTAAGTCGTATAGTAGCTTTAGTGTCAAAGAATAGAAGTATTGAATTCAATACATTGTTATTGTAAGGAGGGGGGGGCGCGATGAAGATGATGATTGAATAGTGGGTAGCGTATACTGAAAGTTTGAGAAGCACTGATATAAGCTCTAATTTTTTTCAGTAAGGCATCCTACTACCTGCGACAACTTTTTTTTTAAAAAAAAAAATGGAGATATGAAGATTTTTTGTGGTTTTTAGATTTATTTAGTACATTTGAAGAAAAAAGGTTAAAATTAAGAAGAGAAAAATAAATTATTACCTAAAAAGAGAAAAAATGGGTAAAAATTGACAAAAAATTACATAAACGGTGCCCGCTGTGTACAAATAGTAACTAAACAAATTCTCAATTTTTCAATTTTGATGTATTACTTCGCTATTCCTTTTTGAAATGACCTTCAAGATAAGAGATATTTTAATTTTTACAAAAACTAGAGCACTTAGTTATTATATGAAATAGCTTAAAAAAAAACAGTAATTATATTCGCATAAAGAACTGTAAATTTTGTAATAAAACAGTGATTGATAAATCTGACGATTAAAATACTTCTACTGTTATAGTGAACATACACAAAAAATGTCAGCAAATTATTTTAAAAACTTTTGGAGCAATCGCTGTCTCCGTTTGAGCTTTTCGGAAAAAAAACACATTTGGAGTAAAACGCATTTTAAAGTTTGATATCTTATGTAAAGTTATGGCAAGTGCTGTTACTAAAACACTTGCAGTTTTTGTTCTAGGGAATGACAAATAAAAAACTTTAATTTTTATAAAGCTAATAAGATGGCCTATAAAATAAAATAATAAAAAAAAAATTGTCATTTTTCTAAAAAAAAATCATGATTTTAGGGGAATCGGATACTTTAAGCTACTTTTGGGCAAGGGTTTGACAGTTTTTCAAACCCAATTTTAAAAAATGGATTTTTAAAGTAAATTTGGCGCATTTCAAAACTGGTTTTTAAGTTAACAAAACCGGTTTAAAGCATGCATATTATTATGTAAAAATTAGTTTTAAACTTATTTGATTTGCTATTCATTCTATGCAACGAGCAGCAAACAAAAAATTTGTCACAAATCATCGTATACAATTACTCAAGTATGTTATTCACATGCCATCCATTTAGCAGTTACTGATGTGTTATATAAGCTTAGAGAAATGGCTGAAGATGAAGCCGAAATAAATGTTTCAAGCGAGGAATGGGAAGATGAAGACGGATACGAATACAATGATTATGAGGATTCTCTTTATAATGATTGTAACCGAGAACATTCTATTCCTGTTTTGTCTGACAATTACGTACAATCAGTTTCACAAATTAGAAAAAAATGTAAGCTCTTTAGAAAAACTCCAATAAAAAATATCATTCTTCAAAATTATATCAAACAAGAGAAAGGAAATTAATTAGATTTAATTCTTGACTGCAAAACGAGGTGGAATATTATGGAGGGTATGCTTGGGAGATTTCTGGCGGCAAAATAATGCGTTGTTTTAGCATTGAATGATATTGGTTCTTTTTAACACGCTTTTATAAGTTTCACTTGTATCTTTGAACTCGATTTTCACCCACTTTAAAAGGTCAGATTAATTCGAAATTTTGCACACTTGTCAAGGACCGAGGACAATACAATAGTTTCATAATTTTGTTCCATTCTCCTGAACAGGATAATCAGGATTAACGATTTCCAGATTTGGAGACTAAAAGATTAAGAGGCGAAAACTTTTTTTTTTTTGCGTCAGCAATTTGTTATCAAAATATAAACAATTCTCCAGTCTTTCTAAAAATGGAAATAAAAAAAAAAGACTCGTGCATGTGAAAAAAAATAATTTGTTCCTACTCAGAAAAGGGCAAACTTTTTCCGTCGCGAGCCAAAAATTTTTAAAAGTGTATGAATAAATGATAATTTAAAAAACTAAAAATATTGGCTTTTAGTGTAGATTGAACTAAAAAAATGAAAAATAAATCATAGTTTAAAAAAGCTTAAGAACACGCTTTTATGGTTAATCGAACTAAAAAGTAAAAAAAATAATTCTTAATATAAGAATAAAACGATTTACGAGAAAATTAATATCATTGGGGTAAAAACGTGAGGTGATCTATATCAATTGTTATAATTTCTTACTAATTTTATTCTGAAATGCTGAGTTAGTGTAGAAATTTAGTACAAAGCACCCCACGCTCTTACCTCAATGACATGATTTTTCTCGTAAATTGTTTTATTCTTATATAAAGAATTATTTTTTTTACTTTTTAGTTCGATTAACCATAAAAGCGTGTTTTTTTAGTTTTTTTTAAACTATAATTTATTACATATGGAATGAAGTTCAATATCGTAAATTTTAGAGCTTTATAAAGTCTTGGGACCGATTCGTGTAGCAGAGAGGTACCCAAACTTTTTTGCCACATTGACCCCTTGACAGGTTTTTCGGTTTGGGGTAGACCCCTACTAACCTAATATTAAATTTTTGCAAATTCATCAAATTAAATGTGTTTTTGACGGCAGATATAGACTGTAGTGAAATATAGTGTTTAAATATTTAGAAAACACATGTTAATTAAATTAAACTTTAATTAAAAAATAAAACAGCTGAGCAACAAACAAATGCTTTCATTGGGAGGGATGAATCTGGTGATGCAATAACTAATTTTCAACATTTGACATCAATCTTTTGTCAGGTTTAACCCTAAATATCTCCTCGGTTAATAGGGTCCAGTCTTTTCTTCTTTCTTTTTTTGTTTTGGAGATTGGCAAGTGCACTGTAACTATTTCTCAATCGGAAAAACAATTAAAAACTTTCTCAAGCTATTCTATAATATGGAATAAATAACAGGTATTTATAAACCAAAGTATCACAGGTATATCTTCTTAAAGCTAAAATGATTGACATCTGTTTCTAAACTCTTAAGATTTTCGTTAGTGCTAATTCCTAGTGCCAAAATTCTTGTAATCTGACATTTCTTTTTCAAAGTGACCATATGAATTCATTGCCTACTGTGGTATTACGATAGTCAAAACATTCTCAAACCTAGTTTCAAATCTAAAAAAGGGCCTTTAAATGTTGAACGTAGGTTAAAACGTCTGTTTCCTGGTAGATTGCCTATTACAATTGAGAATCTGGTAAAATTTGCAACGTATATTATTATACTCCTTTAGTTTAATTCTAGCACACACAAGAAAAGCTGAAATGTGGTGATTGTTTTAATCAAATTTATACTGTCGCCTTGTAAACTGCAAATTAACCTCATTCAGTCTGTTAAATAGGTAAGTCTGGTTTTCACTTGATTAAATTTCCTTTTAAAATTAAAGTCACTATCTGGTTTAATGAACGCCTTTAACATAGACCCCCATTTACACCTCATGGACCCCCAAAATATTTTTTCGATCCCGTGGACCCTTTACAGGTCGTCATAGACCCCTGGGGTCTATATAGACCATTTTGGGAATCACTGGTCTAGCAGCTGAAGGCTTAGAGCGACGAGATGCCATTTTATTAACAAGTGAAGGTATATTTGAATTCTGTTAAATGAACTAAAATATTTAAACACCGAAATAAGTTTGAAATTATTATATGCTTCAGAAAAATGAGTTCAAGGAAAAAATCAAGAGCAATTAGCAACTATTTTGCTGTATTTGTAGAATTCGCAAAACATCTCTAGTTCAGCGAAGAAATTTAGTGTACTTTTTTTTTAGTTTCAAAAACCGAAACTATTAGTTATCGGGAAAGATATTGTTTGGAATACTTCCAAATTCTTAAGTGGAAACCAATTCAGATGAAGAGCAAATCGAAGAAACTACTCATCAAAGTAATGCTTTTTTAAAAGAAGCCATATAAAAATCAATTCATAAGTTTCTTGAAAACCCTGAAGAAAAACTCACAAAACCAAAAACACGAAAACGGAATTTTCATTATTTGAGGCAACGAATAAAAGAACGAGAAACTTAGATTTTCTTATTTGATGCCCTGAAAACTATAAAACCAAGCTCATAGTAGATAGTAAACGAGTACTTTCAATTTCAGGCAATATGGCATTCAAAATAAGAACAAGAGTTAGCTACCGTTCAGTGGATATATTTTATGTTTTTTAAAATTCTCTTTTCTTAGAACAAATTAGTTATTGAAAATAATTTAAACATTATTTGAAATTTTTGTTTGAGTTTTCTTTATTTTGTATAAGTAATATGCATTTGTAATCCTTAATTTTTTTTTATAATTTGACTTAAATATTGATTTCGTTTTTTATTATTTTAAATAAATTAAATAAAATATTTTTCCCTATTCCATTTTTTTTTTGACAAAAATTCGAAAACTGGTCTTTTAAAAGATTGGTTTTTGTATAAACCCAGTTTTAGACTACAATGATAAAGTCTACATTCTGTGAGTGTAATCGGTTTTTAAAGGAACACTTTTTCAACAAAGCTGAAATAGTTTGTTTCCCCTCAAACATGATCACTGCAGTTGAATGGTTATTTTCGCTAAGACGTGGCTATATATATATAATGAAGTTTCTCTTAAGATCTACATGTATTATTTTTTTCAGTGGACTACATATGAGCTCATATTAGCAATTAAGCCTTTGCAAATGCCTTTGCCTCTCCAAATGTGAGATCCATTTCCGTGGTGACACCATCTAGCGGCGAATCTCGCTACCAAATTTGGATGCTTGAATTAATTTAATTCAAGCTCTCGTTGAATGCTGAATATTGTCATGATTTCATTTTGCCGAGAAAATTGATACTCAATGGATCTTTACAATGCCATATAATCATAAGACATGCGTGATTACGATTTCCTCCTCCAGAAAATCTATCCACTACAACAGGGGTCGAACCCGGATCCTTAAGCTTTCGAGGCGGCCGTTGTTTTAGACGTCGATATACACATTTAATTTATTAGTCCTCATGGATTTTAATAATAATGGGAAAGTTACCAGAATGAGATGTTAGCTCGGGGGTCGTTTGTCACTTGAATGTGGTTCCCTGATATGATTTTCGTCGCTGATAGCCGTCATCTTGCTTTAAGTGTGACATTAACTATCAATCAATTGGTCTTTCCATATCTATTTCTTATGTTAATGTTTCAATGCATTATTTATACTCATGTATGAATGTTATCTGTTGCATGATTCTCCAACGTCCTTTAATGATTGTCCCGAGATCTCTGAATCACTTCGTATTGTAATTTGTGTCGAATATTAATAAATTTACTGTATTTAATTACATATAATTACAACTCATTTAGAATGTGTCTTTGAGAAATAATAACACTACTCATTAATTTTACATTGGCTTAAATAATTTTTAAATTATTCAAAAACATTTAGATGATTTAAGTTTACTGTTAAATCTAGGTAAAATACCCCCATTCACCTATTTAATTGAGTGTATCGAGATAAAAGTATACATGACAAATTATTTTAGGCTAAAGTGATTTTTTAAAACAATTTGAAAAAGCTCCATCAGTGATGTGAGCATACAATGTAAATGAAATCAATTATGTATCACAAATCTGTAATATTTATATTTAGTACAATTAAAGTGACAATATATATATTTTAACTAAGAGAATAATGATATCTGAATAAATCTTATGCGATTCCGCATTTAAATTAACTTGCAGATCTGCACAAATAGAGAATAATTAGCCTAATAATCTAAAGATTAAATATTCTGATCTCGTGCATCTAAATTAACTATTAAATTTTTTAATTTGAGTTGAGAGATGTGGGTCCTGATTTTATCGTAACTCGTTGTGTAGAGTATTGAGGACAAAAGTAAAATAAATCAAACATAGCTTCAAAGCTCTTCCGTGGGGTAAATTCCTATTTTGGTGCATAGCTTGACAACAATTTTTTAAATCACACCAAACTGGAGCCAATTTAGATCGCTAAAGATTACAGAAATATTCGAGAGCTAGTTTGGGGAACTTATCGCTCAATTTCTTGTCAAATTCAAACTTTCACTAATATAGGACCCTACCCTTTCCGTGATTTGAAGTAGAATTAATTGAGCTAGATACCAGTTCAAGAAATATATATATGTAACGTTATTTTATATTCTATTGAATCAAAACAGCCATTATCTTCTTTATAGTACATTAAAATTTATTTACAAAACGAAAGTAGTTTCCAGTAGCAAAAACTACTGTTCGTTGAACAATTCGTATTAACAGTAAAGTTATATCAGATTGTGTGACTATACAAAGTGTTTCTTTCAATAACAATGTGGTTTGTTTTAACTTTTTTTGTTGCTCCATACCCTACAAAACCTGTAATTAACTGTAAACCTCCAGTTTGTCTGTTTTCAAATTAAAAAAACCATACATAAACAAATATTGATACAAACCATAGATCCTGTCTTTTAGAGGTTTTTCAACACTTGATATTTTCTATTTTTTAATGTATTTGAACATAATTACACTTATTCAAACAAAGAAGCTTGAAAATTTGTATTAGTAAATAGATAAAAACACATGCATAACACTAAGCGCTTAACAAAATTAATAATCTTGAGCAAAATTAGTGTCAACAATACAAATTTTTTTATGTATCATCTCCGTTTCTGAGATTCAAACTCGTCAGACAGGCAACTCATTTCACCTACTATTTCATAAGTGAAAATCCTACCAATTATTCTGTGACAAAAGATTTTATGCTAATAGCTGGTTTTCTCATTGAACAGTGAATTTTAACGCAACGTTTCGCTGCAAAATTAAATATGTGTCCGATTAACAGAATTATAATTTTAATTTACAGCGAAAAAGATTAAAAACAATAAAGTATAGATTCTGATTTAAAAAAAAAATACATTATATTTACGCTAAAAGCACTGTTCTACGTAATAAGATCCTCGCAGCAGAATGCTAATAATGTAAAATATGTTTTCACAGAGAAGCTTCAGTAACTTAAAAAAAATACTCTGCTTTACTTTTTTTCGTAACATTACAGTTTCTTTCCACACCAGCACAAATTTTCTTTAATGCTTCTAACGCATTTTGTAAGTTTGAGTACCGGCTATAATCAAGTGCTCGTGGTCATGTACTTGTGGGCAGTATTTTTCCTGCCGAGTTGTGGTGATACCGAAGACCTTCCGTATTGAGTATCTAATATGTATTAAATTTGTTGAGAAAAAGTCTTTTTCGTTAGGAAAGTGTGGAAATGCGAAGAGAGGGGTGCCAGCTCAGTTGTCTTCATCACTTAAACCTGGTTCAAAATTACGAAATCCTCACCAATAGCACATGCATAAATTTATAACGTGACGTTAACAAACAATCGATTAATCAACAGTGGCTTAACTTGCACCCCCGCATCGTGGGGGGGGCAGAATTCTAGGGGGGCCAAAGCCTGACTGACGCCAAGTACGTACCTTTCGTAAGATCCGGCTTGGAGCCCCAAACCTGACTTTGCAGAGGGACCCTAATATTCTTCGCTACGCCACTGTCAAACAACCCATAACTTTGAATCTATATTGGATATCAAAAGTTACATATAGGCAGTATAAAATCTTATTTTCAAAATTTCAATGCAGCATTTATACTAAGACGGAACAATTAGATCATGATTATACAGAGAGATCCTTTTCTAAGGTGTTTGTCCGTATATGGACTTGATTCGCAATCTGTAACGTTCAGTTTTACTATTACTATTCTAGTAATAGGTCTTCATTTAAATTTTTAATTCACATCTTAGAGGTACATCTTAAAAGTAATCGCTATTTTAGACGTGCATTTCTAATGAATTAGAATTAATTAATGTAAGAAATTTCTTCACTTCATTTGAAAATGAAGAATTGTAAGCATTGGTTTCTTTATTAAAGAGTTTTTAAAATATGAGAAAAATAAATGTAAAATTATTCAAGAGAGAGGTATAGTAGTATTAGTACATATGTGATGTCATAAGTTATGAAAAGAGTGACTAAAATATTATATTCTATTTATTTTCGACACAAATTACTAGAAAATTGCTCGATTAAGCCTGAGCCCGAAACTAAAATTAAGAATAGGCTCATTTCTACTTACATTGAACTTTGATATGACATTTAACTAATCTGAAAAATTTTAATGGGGATTCAATAGGATCTTTTTTTACATCTAATTACGCTTGAAATAAGCTATTATTATACATCATTAACTTTAATGATGCCAGTTCTGGTTAATGGATTTGAATGCACTTGTCACTGGAAGAGATTTCCTTACAGATTTAATAGTAAAAAAAATATCCAAAACAAAGGTACTTTAAAAAAAATTGTTAACCTTCAAGTAGGTATTGCCTAAACATTACTTTGATAATCTTTCTTTGCACTGATGACATTTAGCAGATCTTATTGAATATTTTGTGGAATGGCTAAATCTGTTACAAGGGTGAAAGATCATGTGACTTTGCGCAAGAATCCAATACTTAAAGCACGGTTTTCTTTTTTAATTGGTGTATAGGTCCATTTATAAAGTTATTTTAAGCTGGAAGTACGATATGTGATTCGATTTTCATTAACATCCCACTGTGAGCGCTTTTCACATACGAAGAAGTAGACCTATTGCTAAATATTAAAATAACCAAAGGAATTTAATTACTAAAAAGCAGAAGGCAAAATGATATATTCTGGTCTGCTGTAAATTTTTCCATTCATTATAATTACAGAGTTAATGGTATCTTATATAACAGATAAAATAATTTTATCATCGAATTCCATTGCTAAATTTTTGGAGTGAAATAGAAGTAACTGGGCAAGTTACAGACAGATAACAGTCAATACTAAGAAGCTGGCTACTTTTTGTATGCGTATGTGAAAAGAAGGAGTTCGTTGGAAAGGAAGTTTGAAAACTTTTTCTTAAATTATTCGAAAATTAATAAAGATGTATATGTAGTATTTTAGCCCAACTATAGATGGCGCTGTAAAAGGGTGGGTATATAAAGATGTAATAGTGATGCGCCCACACACTGGAGAGTGAGATGGTATGTGGCCTGATGCGAATTACCATATTACCGAGTGTTCTAATTAGCGTACGAAATTAGTATATTTAAAAGTGTGTAATAAAATCTTATTATATTTGTAAAGAAGTCAATGATTTTGTGTAGTGAGTTATTCCATCCTAAACTAAACGTGAAATCACTATGCATGAGTGCCGGATTCGAACGAGTCTACAACAGGAGTATAACTATAACTTAAAGACATAATATTTAGATTCCACACATTTAAAGCGGCAAAAATTACTTTTGCAATACATAACTATTAATAATATTACTTTAACCTACTACCCAACTATGCGACCTTAATAACCATTTGACTAAGCAATGTACAGGAACATACTTGTACAAAATAAGCAGGTTTTTAATAAATTCCACAGTATGCAAGTTGTATTTTAGTAAGGGTTCCATTCTCCTGGTTTATTATTATTTATAGTTTTATTATTGGATTTACTTAATTCAACTAAATACATAGACACACAACTTTAATTCTTTCAATTAAACTCGATTACAAAACTTAAATACTTAATTTCGGTAATCGAAAAAATATACGATTTATAGTATATTTGGTAACATATTCACACAAGTTTATTTTATTAAATGCCGATTTCTTTTTAGCATTCATTTTAGAATTACCCCGGAAGTTTTTAGTTTTTACACAATATTTGAATGATTACGTCATTGAATTATGAATACTAGGGATATTCTTTTTCTTTTTTGTTTTTCTTTAACTCTTAGTTAGCTGGGTTTTTTTTATTCATAAAGAGTTGCTATTTTCAATATTGATCAAAATTAAATAAATGCGGTTAATTTTCAAGACCTCTCAGAATTGATATAACAGCATTTCTGGTCATCCGAGACACAACACTGAGAAGAACAAGTGGTATAATAACCAAATTTATTAAAGGAATAACAAACAGTACAAAGGTGAAATTATAGAAATGTAAACTTCTGCGAGGTCAAGATAATGATAAATTTATATGGAGTATTACTACTACTGTTGACAATAACCACTGCTACATGGTCAACAATGCATAAAAGTGGTCTTGGGAGATAGTAGTCCATTCTCCTTCCCATCCAGTGTAGCAGCAGGTGGTATATTCTAGACCATATTCCAACATGTTCGATAAGTGATAAATCGGGAGTGCATCTGAGTGGTCACACATTATCCTGTTGGAATGTGACCGTAAGCAAACTCTGAAGGAAAAAGAGGACAATCGGTTGCAAATCCTAAAAATTATAGTGCTGGCAGGTCATTGTACCTTCGATGGATAATAGGGCATGCAAGAGATGAATCTAATGCCACTCCAAACCATAACACAGGTGCCGAACCAGGATGACGATGCAAAACCATCAGTAAAGCAACCTGGTTCCACGATGTCTCTAGACTCTAATCAAACCAACGTGGTGTTGCATGCAGGAGCATGATTCATCTGTAAAGGTAATGTTGTGCCAATCGGTTGTCCATATTCGTTTTTAATGCATTATCACACATGTAAAATCGTGTGGTTTGGGGACAAAGGCAATTGCAACAATGGAACATTCTGCGAGAATTCCACTGAGCAGCAAATGATGTTAAAGGTTACGTGCGAATACTGATTTCTCTACGACAGAGTCTGTATATGTTATACTGACTGATCTGGCAAAGCAATCATTATTTCTATGCTCACAGAATGCTTGTCATGATAAATGACGAATGCTGTGACAAAGTTGGTAGAATCGGTACAGTGACGGATTTAGGCACAGGCCTGCGAGGTCCGGGCCTAAGGTGGCAAACTTTTAGGGGTGCCGAATTATTCGGCCGTTTTATAGAAATAAATACTAAGGTTATTCGTGGTATATTTAACTTATCCTTTCGTGGATAGATTAATATAAAAAAATTGTCTGATTGGGTTCGTAATCCGTTTGTGTTATGGATGCAACTGTATATGAATTAACTTTGAACGAAGAAGAAAAACTATTTTCGCTCTGTAATAATCGAGATTTAATTTCAAAACATAGGGAAGAGTAAACTAATTCATTTTGGATTAAATTAAAGTATCCGACTACGTTCGGAACCATGATTTTAAAAAAGCGCATAAATGTATAATGTTCATGATATTTAGTGTCACTTAGATTAGAATACATGTATAAAATTGTTTTAAGGACATTATGACAAAAAAAACTATTTAAATACAATATTTTAGCAAAAAATTAACTTAGAATAACCTTTTTCCAAATGTTTTCCTTTTGTAAAAAATGCTTCTATTGTATTAATATTTTGCCTGTATATAGCTCAGACCTCTGTTCAGAGGCTCAACTATGAGTTTTGAAAAATTCACATTATTTTCAGAGTTACAACCATTTGAAATAATTATCGGCGTATTTTCTTAAAATTTCTCCCTTCTGTTTTCGTAAAACATGGATAAACCGACTTCCAAGTTATGCGTTTCAAAAATTGTAGTTGAGCCTCTGTACAGAGATCTGAGCTATAGACAGGCAAAATATTAATACAATAGAAGCATTTTTTACAAAAGGAAAACATTTGGAAAAAAGTTTATTCTAAGTTTATTTTTTGGCAAAATATTGTACTTAAATAATTTTTCATTGTTATACTATTCTTAACCCAATTTTATATACATTATTTAATCTAAGTTATGCTAAATATCATAAATATTATCCATTTATACGCTTTTGCAAAATCATGGTTCCGAACGTAGTCGGATACCTTAAAGGCGATTATCTCATAACAGCACAAAAAAGCTTTAAAATATTATTATAATTTTCTATATCTTGTTTGCGTGAATTCGGATATTAAGCAAATATGAAAATGAAAAAAAAAAAGATCGAGACTTTTAAATATAGATGACGAAATGAGAGTTGCATTAGAACTTTTACGACCAAATATGAACGAAGTTATCAAAAATCCTCGAACTCAAATTCCGCATTAAATGTATTCTTATAATTAATTTGTAGTTAATTATTTAATAAACGTTATGCTGTCTTAGGCGTACGTATTATTTTATTTAACATTGAAAATTATTATCATTAACTATTTTACATAAAGAGAGAGAATGTATTTGTGTGTGTATTACATATAAATAAAACTGCTTTAAACTTGGTTAATTGTTAGTGAGCCGCTAAATTTTGAAATTGTCAAGAAGTCTCAGGGGTGTCAATTTTTTCTCGGGGGTTGAAAATATAAACAATTTTCAAATAGGTATAATTCTATCTGATGTGTAAAACTTTATAGAATTTTAAAATGTATCATATTCTTTAAACCCTACACATTTAAGAATAATATATCTTTTGTATTTCAAAATATTTGAAGAATATTGAAATTTTTTTAAGGAATTTAAAAATGTAATTTTTTTTCATTTTTTAAAAAATATAATTTATCATTCTACTAATATAAAAATACTACAGTGTAATAAGGATACATTTAACTTTATAAATCTACTTATAGCTAGTAATAAAAGCCACTATTTTATAAAATAGCATGCGCTCCGTAAAACTTAATTAATAGTTCTTATAGAAATGTTTCTTATTTTCTCATATGCTTATGATTTTTAAAAGTATGAATATATTTTAAACATTTTATACTTTTCTGAAGCCTCATTCCCTTATAAATAATGAGTAAAAGATTCGAATTACTTAATTTTAATTTCAAAGAGTTATATACATTTGAATATTGTTTATATTTTCAACCCTCTAGAGAGAAAGTTAACACCCCTTTAAAGCGTACTACAAAAAAAAAGGTTGAGAATTATCGGTTTAGTTAAATACATGCATACACTAATTTTCCAGTCCAAAATGGATTATAAAACTATCGACTTGATGGGAAATTATATGTCTTAGTAACTCGTCCAGAACGCAAAACCCACGATTCTGTCTGTCAACAAAGACAGGGACGAACGCAGGAGCGTAGCAACCACCGTAACAGCCGTATCAATGATACGGGGCCCCCAAGCTACAGGGGCCGCAAAATGTGTGAGCAAAAAATCATAAAATATTAAGGGACCCCAGACCAGGGCCCTCAAAGAATTGTGGATACAGGGCTCATTCAGAACTAGCTACGTCAGTGGACGAACGGAAGAAAACAGTTTTAATTTGCAAAACATGCAGAAGTCATCCTTTCTTGCATGCTGAATATTATTTTAAGAAATACCATACTTTAAAAATTACAAAACTTGCATCTTGTTTTTACAATACATGAAACTAATCTAAAATGTTGAGTTCTATTTCTGCAAATTACTTTAATTCCTTTTTCTCAAAAACAAATACAAATTTACACCCAACAACATTGAAAATAAATAAAGTGCAAAAGTATAAAATTAAATATTGTTGAGTATATACAAGTAATTATACAAAATTCTTGCGAAACTTTTTAATAATTAGTTTATACTTCGCTTGATTTCAGGAAAATAATTTTTAAAATTTTTTATTTCAGTACTTCCATCTACCTGTTATTCTAAAGTGAATATACAATGAATATATGAATTATTTGTGCGTGTCTTCTATAATCTAATCTCTAGCTATACTTTTTAAAAAAAGTAATAATATCCGTAAAAAAAAAAAAAAATTAAGATTTTGTTTACATTTGTTTGCCTAGAATTCTTTAGATTTTTTAAGAGATGTGTAAGAAAAGTCATTATAAAATATAAGCCCTATACCTTTTTCTTTTTTTATATACACATTTATGAAATATTTTAGATACCAAAAAGATATCTAATCAAGAAATATTGTATTAAAATTAAAATTCTTACATTCACGTTGCTTTTTAAACAAAGGTCTTAATATTAAAATAATTCTTAAACATTTTTTAAACAAAAAATTCAAAATCTAAATCATGCTTGTAAAAGTTAAAATCTATTTTATAACAGTTAAGATTTGAACTTCGATAATTTTTATTAATCAGCTTATGAATTCAAGAAAAATGTAACTAAAGACCCCTCAGATCAAGTAGAAATATATTCTTATAGTCTCGAATACAAATTTTGAATGTTTACTGCTTGATTTTAAAAACACTAATAGGAAAAACGCATCGTAATCATCCAGCATAAAATATGATATGTAAATTCATCATTATTTACAACTAATTGGATTAAAAAACTGGAATTACTGACTGTATGTTTTTACAGAAATCAGCATCACCATAGGTTCTAGAATTTACTAATATATTCTAAAAAAGTCAACTAAAATAAAGTGTTATTTGCAAATAAACAGATTTAATGGTAAATAAAACTTAATGTATCAAATTAAGGATGCATCACACACACAAATGTAACATCGCAATGATTTGCGTTAAAGGAGACTTTAATTATGCATTATTAACTACAATGACTACTTAATTCCCCAATCTATAAAAGCACACATGACCCAAATTTATGCCTCAATTCGAACGAAATCCAAGAGTGTTCGATTCATTCGCACACACGCCCTTTAAGTATCAATAACTCAAAAAAAAGAAGAAAAAATTAAGTTGTTTCATATTTCGATAGTCGTTGAAAGTCCCACCCACTTTTACTACGTAAATTAAGAATGCATGATTGAGACGGTTAATTAGAAAATCGGGCCGATCCCACCACGATGACGTCATTGAACTTTTAATTCACTGTTCTACTTCAAGAGTGAAAAAATGTTGAGAACGAAACTTATCATTAATTTATTAGTCATTTCTCATTGGGAACTTGCATCCGGCTGTCTTTATATTGCTTATGTCACTGACAGTTTGACAAATTGCCGCTGCAACATTTGTACAAATAGATTAAAACTCGGAGAATGGACGCTTATTCAAAGTTAGCCGCCATCTTGGATTTTTGAAAAAGTTACAGGCTCGACCTTAGTACTTTTATTTGTAACAAGCAACAATAAATGTGGTTTTATAATAAATTTTTAATTCTAATTATTTTTCTTAACATTTTTTTTCTTTAATTTACCAAATATTTCAAAGGCGTGGAAAAATTTGAATATATTCAAAACCTCAGTTATTGTTATATTATAGGTTTAAGATAAAAATAGAAAATATTGGATTAATTGATTCCTATAAGAGTAAAATTGTTAGTGAAATTTTAATTAAGTAATTTATTTATATACAGTGGACCACAAAAGTGTTCGTATACTTGCAATTTCCAATAAAATTTAATGTTTTCGAATAATAAAAATTTATATATTGGAATTGGAATTTTTTATTGATAACTGCAACTGGTTCTTAATGGAATGACATATTAAATTTTTTAAAAATAGAATAACAATTATTTTTAAATATTAATAATAAAAAAACCACTAAAAAATTGCACTATAAAAGTCTTCGTACACTTAACAAAAACCTCAATATAGCTTTAAATATTGTATTTCTTTCTTAATTTAGTACTAAATAGGATATCTTTTAGTGTCCACAAAACTTCTTAATGTCTTGGTATAGATTTAATCAGGTTTTTGTATAATTTCTGCATCGATTTTCCTCCATTCTTCTGTGATTATTATTTTTATTTCACATTATGTATTTATATGTCATGTTTTCTTTTTTTTAAAAATAAAATTATCCCCAAATATGATCTACTGGGCTACTTAAAGTGATTGAGGAGATATTTTTAGAATTTGGGTACAGTTATACAGACATCAGCGGCGTACATTGAGAGCAGAGCTCTTGGCGAATTATCCTGTTGAAAAATAAAATCGTTTCCAATTTTTAAATTTTGGGTGGATAATTTAAAATTTCTCTTTAAAATATTAAAATAGAGCTCATGAATACAATACTATCAAATAATACCAAATTACCTAGTCCTGAGGCTGATTTACATCCCCACGCAAGAACACCTCCATGCTTCAGCATGGAGCATGGAGGTGGAGAATTACTTGTTTCACACATAAATTCATGGGATTAAATTCCTCATTTTTTCATTTACAAACTATTATATGCCCATTGGAACCAAAATTGTTGGATTTTCCGTCATCCCAATCAATTTGCTGTCAACTTTGAATTTTCTGAAACTTAATTCCAAGAATCTAGTTGGATCAATGAACCACGGAAGGAGAAGTGCTCTTGCGTGGGGGTGTATAAATTGGCCTCAGAATTAGGTAATTTGGTATTATATGGTGGTATTGTTATTCAGGATCTCTATTTGGATATTTCAAGGGGAAATTTTAAATTATCCAGCCAAATTTTTGAATATTGGAGATGGCTTCATTTTTCGACAGGATAACGTCGCCAAGTGCACTGTTCTCAATGTACGCCACTGATGTATCTATAACTGTCCCCAAATTCTTAAAACACCTCCTCAATCCCTTTATTTAGTCCAGTAGAACATATTTGGTGAGAATTTGATTTTAAAAAAAGGAAACATGACATATAAACACATAATGTGTAGTAAAAACAATAATCACAGAAGAATGGAGGAAAATTGATGCAGAAATTACAAAAAATTTATTAAATCTATACCAAGGCGTTTAAAAGATGTTATGGACACTAAAAGATATCATATTAAGTACAGAATTAACAAAGAAATACAATGTTTAAAGCTATATTGAGGTTTTTGTTAAGTGTACGAAGACTTTTGTAGCGTAACTTTTTAGTGTTTTTTTATTATTAATTTTTAAAAGTAATAGTTATTCTATTGTTAAAAAATTGATTAGGTCATTCCATTAAGAACAAGTTGCAGATATCATAAAAAAATTACAATTCTAATATAGTAATTTTTTTTAGTCGACAACTTTAAATTTTATAGGAACTTTCAAGTGTGTACGAACACTTTTGTGGTCCATTGTATGTATGTTACAATTATCGCAATATGTTTAAAAAATAAAAATTTTAGTATTTAGGTTTGTAAAAGTTTTAATATTGTGAAAAGGTTTCTTATTTTTTAAGTCAATTATACTATTTAACTAAATATATCAAAGTATCGAACAAATTCACTATTTTGTGAACTAACCAGTATAATGTTATTCTAAAACATATACTTTAAGGGATTTTGATTAATGTCTACATGTATAAATGCACTCATTAAACGTAAATATTAATATATTATCTATATACTATACAGAAAATCGAATATGTTTAAATTATCTCACATTAAATTTAATTTAATTTCTAAAATTATTTAATTGCTCAGTTTTTCAACAATTCCAAATAAGCATTAATATTTCAACATGTCATGCGTGTTCTTATGTACTATATATGAGCTTTAGCTTGTAAAAGCATTAAATAAGCTCTCTGGTAGTAATTCTGTATCAAATAAAAATTTTTCTGTATATATTTATTTCTTTTAAAAACCTTTTACAAATATTTGCTTTCTCAAAGCCCTTATTTCACATTTTCCTACAATTACGATGAACGTAAAACTTTTATAACCTGACATTAAAAAAAATACATAAATATACAGTAGGCCACAAAAGTGTTCGTACACTTGCAATCTCCAATAAAACTACTAAAAAATAAGTAAATAAAACTAATAAAAATTAATATATTGTAATTGTAATTTTTTTATGATATATTCAACTTGTTCTTAATGGAATGACATAATTAAATTTTTAAAAATAGTATAACTATTTTTTTTCAAAAAATTAATAATCAAAAAATCAATAATCAAAAATTAATAATCAATAATACTAAAAAATTACGCCACAAAAGTCTTCGTACACTTAGCGAAAATCTCAATTTAACTTTAACTATTGTATTTCCTTCTAAATTTATTACTTAGTAGGATATATTTTAGTGTCCACAACAACTTTTAAGCATCTTGGTATAGATTTAATCAGTTTTTTGTAATTTCTGCATCGATTTTCCTCCATTCTTCTGTGATTATTGTTTTTACTTCACACTTTGTGCTTAATTGTCAGGTTTTCTTTTTTTTTTACATCAAAATCTCACCAAATATGTTCTACTGGGCTAAATAAAGTGATTGAGGAGGTGTTTCCATAATTTGAGGACAGTTATAGATACACCAGTGGCGTACATTGAGAGCAGTGTGCTTGGCGTCATTATCCTGTTAAAAAATGAAGTCATTTCCAATATGCAAATTTTGAGCAGATAACTTAAAATTTCTTTTTAAAATATTTAAATAGAGATCATGATTTACAATATACACAAAAAATACCAAATTACCTAATTCTGTGGCTGATTTACACCCCCACGCAGAAACGCTTCCAACTCCATGTTTTTTTTATCCAACTAGATTCTTGGGATTAAGCTTCAGAAAATTCAAATTTGACCGCAAATTGATTGGGATGGCAAATAGATAATTCAACATTTTTGGTTCCGATGGGCCTATAATAGCTTGTAAATGAAAAAATAAGGAGTTTAATCCCATGAATTTATGTGGAACAAAAATTCCTCCACCTCCATGCTTCAGCATGGAACTGAAGGTGTTCTGGCGTGGGGGTGTAAATTGGTCTCAGAATTAGGTAATTAGGTATTTTTTGATGGTATTGTGAATGATGATCTCTATTTAAATATTTTAAAGAGAAATTTCAAATTATCCGCCCGAAATTTGGATATTGGAAACGACTTCATTTTTTTAGAGGATAATGACGCCAAGCGCACTGCTCTCAATGTACGCCACTAGTGTCTCTATAACTGTCCCCAAATTTTGAAAACACCTCCTCGATCACTTTATTTAGCCTAGTAGAACATATTTGGTAAGATTTTGATGTAAAAAAAGAGAACATGACAAATAAACACAAAATGTGAAGTAAAAACAATAATCACAGAAGAATGAAGAAAAATCTGTGCAGAAATTACAAAAAACTGATTAAATCTATACCAAGACGTTTTATAGTTGTTGCGGAAACTAAAAGATATCCTACTAAGCACTAAATTAAGAAAGAAATACAATATTTAAAGCTAAGTTGAGAATGTCATTCCATTAAGATCAAGTTGCAGATATCGTAAAAAAATTACAAAAGTACAATATATTAATTTTTATTAGTCGAAAACATTAAATTTTATTGAAGATTGCAAGTGTACGAACACTTTTGTGGCCCACTGTATGTTTGTGTGACATAAATCTAAAATTAAAAAAATAACACTTCGATACCTAAAAACATAATATAGGTAAAATTTAAAAAATTAAAAACATTATGAATGAATAAATTTTTAAAAAGCTTAAATGCATCGAATAAATAATAACTAAGAATTAAAATAAAAAAATAAGAAGAAAATTACATACTTACCAAAACTATTTAAACAAAACTGTCGATAAAACGCAAAAGAACTTTAAAAAATCATATTTTTTTAGGTAAATTACTCACATTCTTTTTAAATATCTTTTCACAGAAAATATCTCACATAATTATTATTTTCGAGTAATCTACTTTCATAGAAGATTAACTGCTTTCATGACACACATAATTACATCAAATAGAATGATTTCCTACTATGATCATCATTAGAGCATTCTTTTCAAACCAAATAATTATTCAGAAGCTTTCTCCTCCTCTTTTTCACGAAAAACAATTTTCTGTGACTTGTGCACGTAACATTTTAATTAACGGCTTAACATCAAAATAATATGAGTAATTATTTCATAATTTATACATGCTTTAAAACATGTAATTTATATTTTGTGAGTGCTATTATTATAGGTTTAACACTTTTTAACATAGATCATTTATCATTTTTTTCGCAAGAGAATTCAAAACAATTAATTTTTTAAAAAAAAGTATATATAGCACGATATTATGAATTATGTTTGTGATATTATATCATAAGAATTTCTGAAAATAAGAAATAAATATTTTTAAAATTAATTACAAACATATGTAATTAAGTCTTATTCTAAAAACATATTTATAAATTCTTTAATGCATAATTATGCTTTAATATTTTTAAAAATAATTATAAACATATGTAATTAAATTTTATTCTAAAAATATATATAAATTCTTTAATGTATAATACATAATACTAAAATAAGTGATTCATGATTATAGCTTAAGAGCAAACGATTATCAATTTAAAAGATACAAAAATAAATTCGGAAAATAAAATTTAATATTTATTCTCAATATTTATATTTAGAACTAATAGAATAAATCATGTAAGCATTTCTTGTGTCTTTATCACTTTCATGGAATTTTTTAAACCAAATTAATAAATTTCATTTAACATAAGAATTAAAATCTAATTCTTATGTTAAAAATTACGATCAATTAGTAATCCTAATCTGGCAATGGTAAAGAAATTGCGTAAATTGATAAATGATATAACCAAAAGGAACGCAATTTCGGCTATGAAAATATAAGTTTTGAAGGCAAAAAATAACGGTTAAAGGTATTCTACGAAATGAGTAAGTTGTATTTTCTGTGGCATTTATTTAAATTATCAAAGTTTGGAGCAAAATATAAAATAATTGTTAAATGATTTATTGTTTTAATTAAATATTTTAAGACTTAGTATTATTATTGTTCCCTAAATACGTTTTGCTTTCGAAACTATTGTTTTTTATGTGTACATCAAACATTCAAAGGTGAAACCATTTTATATTTAATCGTAAATTTCAAATGTATAAAATGTTTCTTTCAGATTTGTATCGTTTAGCATTGTAACTTTTCCGTATTTAAGTTACGTTTTAAATTAAATTTACGGCACAAAGAAACAAACTAAGCTGTCATTTATTCCAATAAAATCTTTTATTAATAGAACAGAAAATTAAAACATTATTTACATTTAATCTTGTTGAGCACTTCATATACTACTTCACCAAGCAATTATGATTTATTTATTTTCAATGACGACCTAACAGTAACAATTATTTTGTAAAATACCTATTATCCATTTCCACTTTTTGTCACTGAATTTTAAACTTTATCAAGAAAATTTATTAATTTAAAGAACATTATAATTTATTATAATAGTTTACATGATTATATATGTTATTATTATTATGAATATATATATTGTCAAGATACGTGAATATTCTTTTAAGTTAAGGGGTTAATTTAAATTTTGTGTAATGAAAATGCTTTTGTACTATTTATTGCAATTTTTTTTGTAAAATACATCAACTCGTCAAAAATTTTCCTTTTATCTGAATTATTCCATAAGAAAAATTTTTTATTTGAGTTGACATCTGACATCGTATTCGAATAAAATAAATTAAAGGTAAAAAAAAACTAAATTCTTTCTAATGTTATTAAATTACGAAATGATATTCTTATCATTTTTAAAGAAACAATATCAAAACAACTTAGGGAATATCTAGCTTACTTTTTATACCAGTATCTTAAACAAAATTTCTTAAATATTTCTGTATAAGTAATAAGGTTTTATTTTGCTAAAATTATTACATATTTCTTTTAAATATATGCATATGTCTACTTTCTGCTTACATTATGGCATTTCAAGGATCCAGTTGACTTATGAATACTTGTAACAAATGTTACTACATACATATTAGATTTTATCACATTGTATATTACATTAACGACGCACGTTTGTCTCTTCTCACTTGAATACTTTATAAATTCCTTATAAAATGTAAGCAATTAATAAATCTGTCTACTAAATAGGGTTATTTTTTAACTAAAAAAGAACTCGACTTTCATTCCGGAATACTTAAGTCTCAGAATAAATTAACCGGTCTTTATCAGGTAACTTATTTGTTTCCATTCATTGACTTTCCTTACAAAAAATATTCTATTTGAAAATCACATAAAACTATCTCTATAATGCTGTTTATTAAATGTAAACATGCAAATCAAATGTAAAATTAAAATAATGGAAAAAATTAGAAAAAAAAAATGAAATTCTTCAGTTTGTATTAACGAAATTAAATACAACACAATTTCAATGAATAAATGATAATTTTCCTATTTATTTACAAAGAATAGAATACTTAAATTTTCAGACGACTATTAATTTATGTTCTTAATATATGCAATAAAATTGATCAGACGAAAATTTACATGTTTGTGTGAAATTCCTTCTAATACTGTTATTTTAAGGGATTACAACAGTGATTCTCAACCACTGTGCCACGGCATTTTTGTGCGTCGCCGAATTTTTTTAAAATTATTAATGACTAACTTTTACCCTTTGTTTCGCTCGCGTTGATGTCTTTAAATAACTGTCAAAGCCACAGTTGTTATCATTGGAAAGTAAATGAAATAATATATTTTTTATTCATTTAGACTACGACCATTAAAATTTAAAAATGCTAAATTTGAGCTTAGCTTAAGAAATTGAAAACATACTTTATTATACTAATTAAAAACAAAAATTCAATAACTTAAACTCTTAATGTTTTAAAAAGGAAGTATTTACGCTTAATAAATAATTCTTCTTTAAAAGAGCTAAAAACAGAATATTATTCTAGAATGCTATTGTATACTATATTATATGCTCTTCCGTCAGGTGCAAATATGTGATGATTTCGGGCTTCGGACACACGCGAACAGGCTATTATATAGTTGGCCGTGGGAAAGGCATCGCTTTTCCAAATGCATCCCTGCAACATGCAATGCTTGCCCTTGCACTCTGTCAATAGTTACAGCAAAACTGAGTTTGACTGGAAATTGAACTCGTTTGATTTGAAACGGTAGGTCAGTGGGGATAATCGGAATTCGAGATAAAGATACCACTTCCCCTTTCCCGACATCTGTTAAAATAATGGTACCAAGTATATTCTTCATCAATTTTGTGATCCGAAGCCTCATTTCATTACACAGCCGAGGAGCATTGATATTTTTCATAAGCATAACTGGTACATTTAGTTTTAATTGAAGTTTATGTGAGGGTACACCCGAAAGTTCAAGCGAATTTAAGAACTCCGTGGGATATGAAACTTGATCCATGATTGTATCCATTGATAAATATTCCTTCATTTCCCCCCGCACGTTGTTTAAAATTTCAGTGTTGATTTTATTGACAATGTTACTGTTGGCACTAATATTGATCTTAAGCACAACCATTGATCACAATTTAAATTTTGTTGCAAGCCCGGGTAAATTTGAGCAATAAGATCTACATCATTTTCTACAAAATTACAAAATTCTCATGAAAGTAAAATATAACCTTCAGCATATATGTCCAAACAACCATCACCGATTTTCAATAGCGTTTCTGCATAATGTCCCGAATCTATGTCATTATGAAGATGCTCTCTCATATTCGTTTTCAGACTGAATTTTTCAACTTTCTCTCATAAGCTTGAGAATTTAATACAGGCTCTGTTTTCATCTGCCGGTGTACCCTCTGGATTATTGGGAGAGTTTGTTGTAAACCACCAGCCTATAAAACTACCATTCCTCCTATAATATCTGTACTATCTCGTAAACCTGTAAGAGTCCGATTTAACGCTTCTATAGCTTTCGTGTGAGACATCGTTCTTTCACTTCCCACACTAAAATTCTACATTGTAGAAGTATCCTACCTTAAGAGCTATTTTTACTGAAATTGCAGATAGGTGAATCTTCGTGTGCAAGATTCAATGGTAATTTTAAGACGGAATGTGCAGTACGATCGCTGGTCAGTAGTGTCGCGGCTATATCGGAAAAAGCCACAGCAACTATCTTCTTGGTTTTTTCTGATGGACACATTAAATAATAAGTTTATCAAAAATGCTTTTCGAGTTCCTCCAGGGGCATCGAGAAAAAAAAAGTGTACCACTACCGAATTCTATTTTACGTAACACTTGATGAAAAACGTGACTTTGTTCTGGAATTAATTGAAGGATTAATTCTGTTGTTTGAAGTTGCAATGCTGTAAAATCGTAGTCTGATGCTCGAGTAATTTCATTGTCGAAGTCATTTCAATTGACTCATTGCGGACTAATCTTTCCAAAATCATACAGCTTCTTCCCAACCATTGTGAAAACCTTATCTTTTCAATTATTATCAACGTTTCATTGTAGATGTGTTCATTGAAAGTCATATCTGCGTGTACTTGCAGCAGTCGTCACAAAATATCTTCCACCGTGTACTCTTTGTAATTCCAAAGAGTTTGAGGATTAGATAGTCCTCAAGATGATATAAGTGTTGCATAAAGTTTCCTAATTTTATTCGGCGATTGGCATTGTATGGCTTTCTCCATAGTAATATCTAGTATATCTTTATAGCTGAATGCGATGGAAAGTAATCGCTCTTAGCAGTTCGAAGAATGCTTTATTTATCCTTTATTACTCAGTTATACAAAAATACATCCGGCAGTTCTCGCGCGCCCTCTTACGGTTAAAAATAAGGTGTTACAGCAATAGTAATATTTCCATATAAAATATATCTAGGATCAGTGTAAGTGAAAAATTTCGTGCAAAACATGACCTTTTATCAAAATTATTTTTTTAAATAAAAATAAATTCAAAGTATTAAATATTCGATAAATCAAAAGTTTTTATGAAACTGCCATTTAATATTACCGTAGAGTTTTCAATAACATGCAATTTGTTAAAACTTATGTCATTATCGCTTTAAAAAGTGGGAGAAAATTTATATTAAAATTTCTGGGATTGCTGAAATACAGAGAATTTTTTAGCCAACTTGGCGATATTTCTCAAAGTTAGAGTTTGACATTTAATAAAATAAACCGTTTAAAAAATTGCTTTTAGTAAAGATGTTAAATTACACTATGTTTCAGTTATTAGTTACAAATGTGAGAAAAGTTTTAGTAAAATTTCTGGTTGATTGATTGATTGATTGAAAATTAACGTCGCACTGTTCAGCTACACGAGGGCTTTTGGCGACATACCACGTAATTTTGAACCGTGGTCAAGTGACGCGGACGACACCTGAGCTGGCACCCCCTTTCCTAACTACCACACCACACCAACGGGAGGATAAAATTTCTAATATTGACCAAGTGCATTATCTTGCGTCAACTCAGCGGGATTAAGCAGCGCCCCGCGGTTTCACCCGTGTAGTTACCGTTACCGTAGGAATATGTAGATAAAATATACCCTGTATTACTCGCAGATATTGTAGCTTTCCATTGGTGAAAGAATTTTTAAAACCGGTTGAGTGGCTTAGGCGTGAAAGCTTAACAAACAAAAAAACTCACAGACGTATTTATAATATTATTGGGATAGGATGCTCGAAAGAAAAAAAAAATCTGGAGCCAAATTATTCAGCCATTTAATATAAATAAACTATTCATAAAACTGCTCTTGACCATTTGACAACACTAGAGGAGAAAGTTATTCATTACTTTCCGAATTTATATGTATAAAAAATTTGAATATGTGTGGTTCGTAATCCATTTGTGATAATGGATACATCTGCATATGAATTAACTTTGAATGAAGAGGAAGAACTAATTTCACGCTCTCTGTAATAATCGAGATTTGATTTCAAAACATGCGAAAGAGTCCATTAATAAGTTTTGGATTAAAATTACAGGTGTTCAACCCACACATAATAGCTAAATAGCTAAAAAAAACTTGAAAAATATCGTTACAATTTTCTACATGTTATTTGCTTTAATTCGGATTTTCAGCGTTAACAAATTTAAAAATGAAAGGAAAAAAAAGATCGAAGCTTTTAAATGTAGATGACAAAATGAGAGTGGCATTATCATTTTTACGAACCAATATAAATGAAATCATCAAACTGAAATTTTGTATTAAATGTAGTCTCGTAATTAATTTGTAATTATTTACTCAACACAGGCATTTTGTTGTCTTTGTCGTACATGTTATTTTATTTAACATTGAAAATTGTTATCATTAACTGTTTTAAATAGTGAATTATGAATAAGTAAAATTCTTTTAAACTTATTTTCTTGTTAGTGTTCCACCAAATTTTGAAATTGTTGAAAGTGTACCGCAACAACAGCAACAAAAAGTTGAGAATCACTAGATTACAACAACAAAAATTTTTACGAAATACAATTTTAACAATACTTCTAATTCATCATTATTATTCCAAGATAAAAATAATATGGTGCTGCGAATTATACAAAAACGACAGAAATTTTTTTCATAAAAAGCGTTTTTTAAGACTAACACATCTGAAATCAGGTAAAAAATAACTTTTTGTAACCCTTTAATATTGTTATTAAATTTAACATCCAAAAATTATAACACTAATGATTATTTGGAAAATCATACAAGTCCATACACACCCATATTTGTGTAAGCAATTTGTGTCCGTTGCATGAGTAGCGGATTAAAAAACAAATAAAATAAATACTATAATAAAGTAATATTCAGAAAATCGATGACAAAATGTGCAATTTTTCGCTCGTGAATAAATAATCCTCATATTACCCCAAAACGCTGGCCTTCTGCACCCAAGGTAGCGTGTTCGACCACGGCCCAAGTCGAAGGATTTTCATGATGCACAAAATCGACAGCGTCCATGTCGTATGATTATGCGGCATGTAAAAAATCCCTTGGTTCCTGTTTAGCTTGGGTGCTCTGAGTAAAATTAAATTCCTAAGTACAGGTTCACATCGTCAGAGCTCAAGTCCTCCCTCTGGAAAGGAAACTGGGCATCAAAAGTACTTGCGGTAATTGATATCACCTATATGGTGCCGCACTAAAAAGTGATACCTGGTCCTGAGGAATGTACTACATCTGCAAAGGTACAAATACTAATCAACAGTCCCATTAGATACAAAAAATATTACCCGAAAAGTTTTTATTTCATAAATAAATTAAACTAAATATTTTTTTCAATTAAATTAGGTAAAAAGCAACAACAGTATTATCTGATGAAATCGGGGGAGGGGGGGTGGAAGAATCAGTACTTTCTCGAAAACTCGTTTGTGTAGTGACCACTCAGTTTTATTTTTTATTGTGCAAAATGATATAATAGCTACTTACAATTATCTTCACAACTGAAAACTTAATACAAATTTATCTGATAAATGAATTTTATTTCTCAAAATAAAATTAGGATGACCAATACATAGAATTTCTTTTTTCAGGAAAAGAGTTCGTAAAATTCTTTAACCGTGGTATATCTTTCCGATGTTATATTTGTATTATTTTTAGTATGTTTCCCTTTAAAATGTATTTTACTTTAGTTTCTAATGACCTCCCGCCTGGGGAAGCCATCTCTTCATCTACTCGACCTAAATATGTAGGGGGTAAAGATTGATGACCCAAACTCTAGCCATGAGAAAAAAATCCATCTTATTATTACCAAATATAATAATCTAAGACAAGACAACTATAGAAGGAAAATCTAGAGTGATATAACGATAGCTCAAAACCCTATGTCAGTGTTTCTCAAACTGTGGGGCGCGCCCCCCTTGAGGGGCGTGACAGCTCTACAAGGGGGCGCGAGCCTATTGAAAAGTCAAGAGCAAAAGATTATTTAAAAAAATTATTATAATTTACTGAAAGTAAACAAACAAAATACATTTGACATAAAAAAAAATAAAATACACATTTACACTGATGTATTATACTTATAAATACACAATGTATTTTACAATAAATGTAACAATTCTAAGTTAAAAACAAGTTTATTAATTACCCGTGACCCTATGGGTTTGTCATATATATAATTTATAACAAAAATTAACACTTATCTTGATAATTTTTGTACGGTTTATAATTTATATCTTGATAATTTTTGTACGGCCGATCATAAGTTTTGCGATTCGCTTCCAATTGCCAATCGTTTTCCATGCAGGCACGCGTATGTGATGTAGTGGGGGAGGTAGGGGAAGGAATAAAGGAGCAAAAATAATCTGGAATAAGTAAATCCTTTGCAAACATTGCTATGGTCCTTTTATTGCATTCCTAAGTCTTGGAATAATTTTACGGATAGCAGTGCACAGAAAAGATCGTACTTCGGGAAGACGTATATATACGTCTGGAGAAATAAAGGCTTTGGGGCTTAACGAGATGTTTATGTACACGACGGGTGCTTAAGAGGTTAAAGTCGTATCGTAGTTTTGGCGTCAAAGTATAGTATTATGGAATTTAGTACATTATTATTGTATGGAGGGGCGCGATGAAAATTATGATTGAAAACTGGGTCGCGAGTACTGCAACTTTGAGAAGCACTGCTCTATGTGGATAAGCGCATGAATTCCTAATAGCTTAACTTTACTCTAAGTTATATTAAGAACACTAACTTCCTTGATTTATTTTAATAGGTAAAGCCCGTCCTATAATCACTCGTCAAAATTCCGATCCTTACCGTAACAACACTGCTTTAAGCATCTCAGCTTTTTTTCCTTCTCCCTACGATTACTAAACTTCCCCTATATATATATATACACGACCAATCTTCATATCAAGGTTTCTTCTTGAGAAGTATGGCTGTGAAATAGCTCTACTGCTGGCCCCAAAGATTACCCAAGAGGATTAATAGAAAATCAGGTAAAGCCCCGTCACAAGTTTATACACGTTTTCTTTCAAATTCGGAATTCAAAGAAAGAGGACCGCATCCATTTTTTAAGGCAATAGTAGCAAACAAAATTTTAGAAGATATTCACATTTAATGGGATGCATATCCACAATGCATTTCTGAATACTGAATTCAATTTCACTGATCATGTTGAAGTTTATCCGAATTAATACATACTTCTCAATTTCTTTTCATATTAATAATTTTCTTTCTTCGTTGCTCCATATTTTTTTCAAACTAATATAGGTTTCTCTCGCATTTTTCATTCAATCGTTCCTGTTCTTTGAGAGTCACATTCTTATGTCGGATATTAATTACTGTTCTCAATATTCTATAAACTTCTTTACAAATAAAAGTCATAGTATCAACTTAACCCAGAACATATCCTTTACTGTAAAAACACTATTACAGTAAGATACTGAAGAGAAATCCGAAACAAAAATCGAGCTATATATTGTTAAAATTAATTTCTGTTTTACAAATCAATTACGGATGCAGTTATCAGATAGTAATAGAAAACGATTTACTTCAACAAAAATATCATAATTAAATAATTGTAAATGCTAAACTATTTGTAAAGAAATACAATATTAATTCACCAAAAGGTATTTTAACAGCTATTTTATTCTGAAAATTGATTTAATGATGAATTTATACTTTGTCAAAAACAATAATACTTTTCAAATGGCTAGTTAAATTTTGAAATAAAAACATTATTGACTTAGTTTGGCATGTCTGAAAGCTATATGTTGATCATTCGAGAATTAGTTTCTTACGAAAAAAAGTAATCGAAATTTAAAATAAAATATAAGCAATAAAATAAACTGTTTAAATTAGAAATAAAAACTTAATAAACAATTGAGCTTATTCATTTCATACTGAAAATTTATTAGAAAAAGAATTTCAAGACATTTAGATTTGAGTTAATACAATAATACACTTATATCATCTAACAAGAACTCATTTTAGTACGTGACATGTGTAATAAAGATTTAAAATTTCATAAAAAATATATTGAAACTTTGATATACCCGAATGTAAAGGAAGAGGTCAAGACTTCATTCTTTTAATTAGCTTTTGTAGAAAATTTTAATGAAAGATATTCTTTTAGAGAAGCATTTTTCTTTTCAGCGATTGTCCCATTTATTTCAAACTCTACAATGCTTTTTCTGTTAATTTCTTAGCGAGTCCTTTGAAATAAAAAAAAAGACCGCACAAAAACAGGTTCTACTGCACTTGATTATTCTAAAGTACAGTTCCCATATTTTTCCCCTTTACATTTTTTAGATTTCTTAGACATGATTTTTTTTTACTTAAATGTGTACAAGAAGCATGCTATATATTGCTTTCAGATTCGTTAAAGAAAAAAATGGGTATGCGCTTATGACCACACGATCGAAATGAAGACTTCTATATAAGTATTCCATGAGAACAAGCACACACACACACAATATCAGTTTCTTCTTTGCAAATGAATTTCAGTTCAGTTAATGGCAATTCCTCCTTCCGTTCAGCTTTTTTTCCATTTCCAATTTTTGTAAGAACTTGCTTTGCTTGCTTACCTCATAATAACTTCACTTCGTAAGATATCGAATAGCGCTATATTGTGGACTCCGTCATTCTATATTTTATTCACTTATAAATTGAAGTTGCTCTAACTGGCGGTAATTATTATAAATTGCCAATTAATATTATATCTAAGTTACGAAAACTACTTAAAAAATTACCAGTGGGTTATTTAAGATATTGATCGGTTTTCTGTAGTAGTTTTGCACCAATCATACTAACCTCATCGATGGTTGATATACTTAAACAATGATCAGTACTGATGTGCAATTCCTATACACAATGGTAAGAATTTTGATAAGGATATTTTCAAAGCAGTATGAACAGTTGTCCCATCTATTGCTAAAACTACTTTTTCTGTTATTCAGGTATTACAGTATCCATTGTTATCAAAAACCGATTATATACTTACATCCTCAATTTTGTAACGAATGTCTGGCACATACAGCTGTGAGTATGAGGTCCAGTTAGAAAAACAATAAATAAATGCATATACATTGAAGTTTATACAATCGTATCAATTTGTAAATGTAAATAAATAATAGTAATATTGAAATAAAGAAAAAGAAAAGAAAATTTCACGAGAAAAAGTGTACATGAAATTTTTACTTAAAAAAAAAAAAAAACGCGCTTAGAACAATTTAAACCTCAAAAATAATTAACTACTTATAAGTAGTAAACTATTACATGCATTATTGATTTTCTTGAAAATTTTTTTAATATCATTATTTATGCCGTAAACATGGCTGATGACAACTGGAGCCAAGTATATACGGTCCAGTGCGTCACCGACCCTAGTGGGGCCGAGTAAATCCAATTCAGCGTAACCGCCTCGAGAGTGATTCTGTAAAAAAGAGTCTAACGAAGTTTTCACTTTAAAAAATTCAGCAGGTACAATTACGATCATATTGGCTTGTCGCTTTCACCCAGCCTTGTAGCAGTACTACGCGCAAAATCCTTTACCTCAAAATCCCAGAAAAACGGGAAATCGAAAACAGAAAGCGTTTTACTGTCAAAAACGACTGTAAGATAACTGCAATTAAAACATTGTAGCATTTTAGAAAATACGTTAAGATGTACATAAAAATGTATATTTTCCTTCAACAGTTCCACTTGTTACAATGTCTACGATTTAACCGACTGGAGACAATAGTGCTATTCAAACGGAGAATTTATTGTTCCCGTCTACCAGTCGTTTTGAATTCGTGAACATAATGTTAATCCTATGGAGAAATTCAACTTTTCTTTCAACTTTCTAAAATTAAGCATTCATTTGCATGCAATGAAATGCACATTTGAAAGATAAAAAATAATAAAAATGTTCTTACGTCTTCTGTGACTCAAATCTTTCAAGTGATTTTTCCGATCTTTTAATAGTATTTATGAGTACTTACAAATGTCAAAGGAAAAACATAATTTCAGAAAAATCTTCATTACCTTTTGCTTTTTTCGGATGAGCTTTAATGCATGCGAATCGATGCATTAGCTTCGGAGGAAAGTTGAAATTTTCGTATAGGATTAATATTACATTCACGAATTCTCAAAAATATCCGGTAGACAGAAGCATTGACGCATATGTTATGACGTGTCGGAATAATATTATAAGAATGGGTTCAGTTTAAATAAACTTCAGATATAGGTAACAACGAATCAATGTTTTATTTCAGAGATATTTTTCTCCATCACTAAACAGGTAATATTAATCTACCAGTGAATGAAAAATTGAGTTTTAGCACTTTAATGAAAATGAGAAAGAATTATTTTCACAAAATTGTAACTCACCCAGAAGATTAACTTAATAATCGATAATTATATATACATGTAATGTTAAGTCTATATTTCTTCCTTCGTGGTGAAAAAAAGTTCTTTTCTTACGTCATAGAATTTTTATAATCAACCAAAAAAAATCCGATCCAAATAAATTTTAAGATAGTATGAGCAAAGATCCAAATATCAGTGAAGTTGTTAAATGTATTGAATTTAAAAACAATAACAATATAAAAAAGGGAAAATGTACTATAATTTTTTTAAAAATGTTATTTTGCATTACTTTTCATATTTGTGTATATTAGCAAAGCATATAATTATGTTACATTCTAAAGACTTTTATAGAAATGAGTCTAAGCTTTAGAATTTCAATGAAATTTTTATGAGGTTTTGTTGAGAAAAAGAGTAGTTTCAAATTTTATTTGATGATCCGTCTGACCCTGCTTCCTTTCAAACAATTTCTCAAAAACTGAAAAATATTTTCAACGAAATACATTCTTAAGATCAACAGGCAAACGATACAAAGATGTGCGCAAATTGATTTAAAAGAAAAAAGTCTTTATTTTTTCTAAAAATAAAACCAGAATATTTTCCATAATCTTTGTTTATTACATCGAATTTCATTACAAAACCCTTCGGAATGAAAACTAATTATGTATAATGTAACAAAAAAATCACGTAGAAATAAAATAAATTTATGTAAGAACTCATTTACTTAAACATATTTAAAAAAACTAATTTGTGAATATTCTGATAAAAGAATAAATGTTTTATGAAAATAAAACGAACGAGTAAATTTTTGCCTTAAGTTTCATATTCCTTTCAGTAAAAAAATGCTTTCAGCTTTAATTACTTTAACTTATTAAAAACAAAAAGCCCTTTTGTCAATTTATATTGATGTTTATATTACTAAATCAGCATTTGAAATATTTATATGGTTGTTTAACTTTAATCAGAAAAATTCATCAAGTTATGTAGCCGCTATCAATTGATTCAATTAAATAGTAAAAAAGAGCACTAATTCGGATTGCTGATAACTATATATCCCTAAAACAGTATTGCTTTGTTTTCTGTATGAAAGGGGATTTTTAAAAGAATTTTTTTATTTAATATTCTGGATTCTCATTTTTTTTAATTCCTTGTTATCTTTGATTGTTGGCTCAGCAACAGAAGAAAAATAAATATTATCAAACCGAAATAGATGACCACTGCAAGTGCACAAATGTCACTTGCTCTCCAAACGGACCCAAAAAGCCTTATCACTCTGCATAAACAATCTTCTTTCGTCAAGTAGCCACAAATGCTGCTAAAAATAAACTCATCCCTTGTGACGGAAGACTATCTCAATGTTTGCACACTTGAGTGGCCAAATTTTCGGGCCATCTTACCTCATAAACATGTCACTTGAAGTGTTCCCATGACTGCGATGAACGTCGAACCAACAAGGAGCTTTTTGAGTTCGGTTTCCAATGGCTTCAATTTTTTTTTCTCTCTCTCTCTTTCATCTGTTTGCAATGAAATCAATTAAGGGTGAAACATCCCCCTGGTTAATCAAAAAGCCGAGATACCGCCTTCAAACAGTATGTCACTCACAGAAACGGATCCGTTATTCTCAAGAAGACTTTTAAGCAATGATTCGCACATACTCTAGCTCAGATGACAGCGTTTTAAAGAGTATGGCGGGTTGTGAAACGTTCTATAGTTGTTTGACAACAAGCAATCACTTGAGGGATGTGTTTCATTTTTCTTTGATCCTGGAGGAACGAAATAATGCGCGAGATCAGTTTTTTTATTAGTTTTTGCTGTGCAGTAAAATGATGTTATAGTTTTTGTTTTTTTTTTTGGAATTCTTACAACTTGGCAGAAGAGTCGCTACTGTAAATGACAACAATTAACAGAAATGATGGATATAAAGGATGTCTCGAAATTCATACTAGGTTTGAATTCATTTGTATTGCCAAATAAGAAGAAATAAGAACCACATGACAGCTGACAATTCAGGATTATTAAAATTGTGTACTAAACGAAAGAACAATTCATTCTCTTTGTCGAATAATATTTTAAAACGTATTGGTCGTGTAATTTTCAATTTTTGTGGTCAAAATTTGTTGACAGTTGGTCGTGTAATTTAGCGACGTTTGGGTTTTTTTTTTTTATCTTGAGAATTTTTGAAGTGTAAGCCTCATGTCAACAAGACTACGGCCATTTACGTCTTGAAGAAAATAGATCCCTGTTTCAACGAAATAGAGTCACATTTATGCAAAATGGCCCCGAAAAATTTCAACTAAAGAATGGATATTGGGCCTACACAACCGTATAGCTTTATCTTATTTAGTACCCTATATAGGGTTATAGAATATATATATATATATATAGTCTTATTCTCTACAAACAAGAGATAACAACCAACAATCACATTCGAAAAACACATAGACAGTAGGAAAATTACACAATGAAGGACATATGAGCAACCGAAATTAAATTATAAAATGGATGCTGCAGTATTATAAACATTGCTGACTTAGGACAGCTAATATATAAAATAATTTATATAAAAGTGGGGTTGAACATGTTTTTTGGCCAGACAACCTTCCCCCTTTATGTAAATAATACTGAGCAAAAACCTATTGAAAGTAATGGATAGGAATACCTAAATCCATTACAAGATAGAGGTAACTTACCTAAAAATTGCACTTAACATTGCAGAGCCCGCTCTAAATCTGAGTGCAATAAATAAGTTATTGCCAGATTCTCGACCCTAATGCAGATTTAAATCCTGCAAATGGCTGAAATGTAGCACTTAACAAAAGTATAAAAATAATGGAAATAAAAAATAATACGAGTTACAAATATTATAGCATAACTTTAGTATATATATATATATATATTCTATAACCCTATATAGTATACCTTATGAATCGATAAAAGATTTACAATTTTTAATTATAAACGTGTGACTTTTATGAAAAAACACTTCTTGCGTGAATTTTGGGACACCTTATGCTTTAAAAAACAGCATCATGTATCTCTGACATTTCAAAAATATACATATGCAAAGATATTATTCTGTATATATAAGCATATGTATGATTCCCACGTGATTTATTTAACGCTTCAATAAATAGCTGCCGTTGGTAGCCGAGTGACCATTGTCATGAACTCAAGGTCGGTGTTGTCAAGTCACGGGCTCGATCCCTAGGACCACGGTTGATTCGCCATGACAAGAGGGTAATGCACGTTAAATCTGTCTAGGCGCAATGTCCTCCCGTCGGCTTAGTCAGGAAGTTTGAAAAGAGGTGTACAGTTCAAGGGTAAAATTCTAGGAGAGTCCACACCCTTGGCGACAAACCGAAAAAACGCCAAGTCAGAACGAGATGGCGCCAAGCGAAACCGACAATGGCGGCAAGTGAATATAGCGGGATAAGGGGATGTGTAATGAAAATATATGTAAACAATACAGAAATTAAACATTTAAGGTAAAAAATATGAAAACAGCACTTACTGCTGATCTTTTCCAAGTGGAAGGTACAGAGTAACAACAGATTTTAAAAAAGCCTTGAAGGTCTCATCGCTAAGCGAATGATAGTGTGAGCGCTGCCATATATATTCTGAGAGGTAATGGTCGAGCATCGAAGAAAGCCTTTTATTGCCAATATTACATTTCGGACATTCATAACTATGAGCAATCAATTCTTCCTTCATACATCATTAAATCAATTCTTTCTTACCTTTCGCATTCAACAAAGTAAAAAATTCTAAGGTATATTCCTTCACACACGCAGCCATCCTTCCAGCCCGGTGCCCAACAACAAAATGAAGTTTGAAATGCCCGCTGACAAAATACGAAAATTCCAGAAATAGTTAGGTTCACCATATCTAGTGTATCAAAGTAGGGTTACCAAGATGGCGCAATTATCGTCAAGCAAAATAATTCACGCCAAGGGTGTGGGCTCTCCTAGGACCTTATTAGTCCTTAGATTAATTTAATTAGCAAATTTTTGAAACGTCTCGCTTTGTAACTAGTATAATATAAATGAATTATTTCTTTTGTTCTGCAAAAGATTCCATTTATTATATAAACAACCAAGTAATATATTTTGTGTCCAATATACATATGCTACCAATACAATATATGTTGCCAATATTGAAAATAAAACATATACATAAAGAATCAATAGACCTTCAGTAGTTTTAAAATTTTAATAATACAAACAAGTAGTTTACTTTTTTGTTTATAGAGAAAGACAAGAAAGTGCTTCAAAGCAGTTGAAACAGAATCCTGAAATTCGCGTTTTTATTATTTTACTTCTTACCGGCATTTCATTTAAGTTATAAGATAAATTTTCTTTTTTAAGTTTGATTTTGGAGGAATACAATAAAATTCGTAAAATTAAAAATTAGCTTGTAGTCCAAAACGTTTTGAACTCTTAAATAATTTTAAGAAACTGTTTGTTTTTTTTAAAAAAAGTCTGAAGAGAATGTTCTTGTTAAACAGATTTTTAATAAGGGTAAAAAGGGGTACATGCAGTATCAGTATTCAATTTTTCCGCAATGTAAGAGCATTTAAATCGAAAGAAGAAGATGAAATTAAAATCTTTATTCTTATTCCAAAACTAATTGTCATTGTATAGAAACAGTTTTTTAATCGTCCAGGTAAAATTCTTGGGCTATTTTCATCTTCGAGTATCTCCAGACGACGAAAAACGAACTAAACCAATTCTACACATTATTACAGGAACAAATTAAATGTGTGACACTGAAAAATTTTGTATTTTTGTCAAACTTCGCTGATTGGATGTAATTTCTACGAAATTTTTAATCTATTTATTAACTACTGTGAATATTATGCAGCAAGCTTAACTCTTTTATTTTATACACCCTTACAACTAACTCATTTAATGCCCAGTACCACTGAAGACCCGCCGCGTAGGGGAGCGATGGACGTTAAATCTGTGGAGAGCTCAAACGTCCTCCCGTTGGTGTGGTGTGGTGGTTAGGAGAGAAAGGTTCCAGATCAGGTGTCGTCCTCGTCACTTGACCATAGTTCAAAATTACGAGGTCCGTCGCCAAAAGCCCTCGTGTAGCTGAACAGTGCGACGTTAATATTCACTCACTCACTAACTCATTTTATGAACTCAAGATACTACACTCTGAAATCTTCATTTTCTCTGAAATATTTTCTTTGAAAAAACAGATTGAAATTGTAATTTGATTAACTTTGTATTCTAATTGCAAAACTTCTTAACAGATTACAAATAGAATAATATGATAAAAATTTCATCAAGACTTTTGTAAAAGTTTTGTGATGCAAGTATAAGTAACTTCACACAAGTGGTGTGCAGATTTTAAGAATATTCCTTAGCTTATATTAATTTTCTAAGCAATCCAGTGTAAGGGGAAAATAAACAATTCATTTAATAAAGCTCTTTTCTGTCAATATTTGCTCAACTTTTTATTATATTACTGCTACAACTTTTATTATATTCAATTTTGAGACTCTAGCAAAGTTTTAAGAAATGATTTAGGTATTGAAAGCACGATCTAGCTCCTGAGCGTAAACAATCCTCCACATAAATCTTATGCAATAAAAATGTAGCAATCTATGTATTATTTTAAAGTTTCCTTAAAAAGAAGTGAAATGTGGGGGGAAAAAAGAAAATTTACTTCAAAGGCAGGAGTAATTTTATCGAAAACAAGATAAGAATTGAAAAATTGTAATTTCTTCTTTTAGCGACTTGAATTTTAATAATACAATTGTGACTTAATTAGTATTCTACTATACATCGCAAAGCAAATAAAAAGTGCTTTATAAAGAATTAATTAAACATGTATTATTGTTTTACTTCTTTGTGAGTGTATGATTTATAGTATATACGAATCAACCAAACCAAATTCTGAATTTTTACTCCTATCTAACTAAACGTTTAAATTTATTTTATGGCAACAGTAGTAGAAAACAGGTTTTTTCTAACCGTTAAAGATTTAAAATTAATACACGTGATCTGTTTAAATACGTTCTAAATAATAACTCGAGCAATTCGGGTATAAAATAATATCTATCTCTTTCTGAGATAAAAGAGATCAATATCATGTTATACCTGTCTATGGTTTTAATCGAAATACTCAAGCTGTGTCAAGTACAAAACGAACCCAAGATAACTATTCAATTATAACAAAGAAACTTCATTTATAGATATTTGACTCTCTGATAATATTCATGTGATTTGACCTTAAATACAACTTAAAGAATTTCAGTAATCTTAGAAAGACTTATTCACATTAAACTGAATAAAATAAAACAGTTATTGTAGTTTAATTAAATGATCCCGCAGATTTTCATTTGACAGTTGATAAAACCTCATTTTCTCGTAGCGAGATTATTCAGTTATTTGATAAAAAATAATATTAGATGTAGAAATTTCAACTAAATAATTCGTAAGGCTAGGAAAGCCTACAGTTTTCGTAATCCAAATTAGTTCATGATAAAGTAGCGCAACTCAAAATATCGATCTCTTCTTCCGATTCCTTCCAAGAATGCATTAAGGACTAAAATAGGAAAGGCAATTCACTTCCAGTTATTTTCATGTTTACATAAGAAAGGGTTATAAGCATTGACTGACTGGAAGAATTCGAATTTTTAGGACAGATTAAAAACATGCTTACAAAATAAAAGAAAAATTAAATTTTAAATCTATATAACATGAATGTGTGATATAACTTACACTCACGCGAACACGCAGGTTTCTGGAAACTTTTAAATAAACTTCGGGAAAATCGCATTTAAAATTCCATAATTCTTTATCTTCATTCAATTTTATATCTTCACTGTAGTCGTCAATAGTTAAATGATTAGCGCATATTCCCAGTATCTGATTGTTTTGCTGTTATTAATTGGATAAAAAAATATGTAGTTTATGACATAATTTCCTTTGATCTCTCGAGGTATTTCTTTAATAAACATAATCCATAAAATTAATAATCCATCAAAATTTAGCAACAAAACAAAATTCATTTTAAAGAGAGAAAAATAAAGGCTATTTTTTAAAAATATGAAACGTTTCACTACAGGCAACATTTCCTAACATGGCAACATCTTCCCAGTTTCAGAAAAAATATCCGATAGAAAAAAAGCTTCTACTATACATAGATTACTATTTATAACCTCAAATGACAAAATTATCTCCACGAACATTCTTCCGATTCTTCAGCTAACAAAAAAATTTCTTCGAAGTTCAGTACAAAAAATACTACTATCCGAAAAGGAAAAATAAAAAATATGATTAATTACCAAAAATACGGAATTTCACGAAACAGGTCACACAAATATTCCGCCATCTTCCGAATTTCCCCGAAATTCAAGGGTGAAAAAAAACTATCAAACGCGTTTCTTTTGAATGAAAGCGTGGGAACCAAAGCTAGTTTCTGTTTTAAAACTTTCCCAGTCCAGAATCTAGATCCTATCTTCCACTTCTAATGACTCCTTTGCCCACTCTCTGCGCCGCTAATTAGCAAAAGAGTAGATCTCTAATTAACGAACTCAAAGCACCCCTTCTGGAACTCAAAAAGAGCTCCAACTTTCAGAGAATCGCCTCTTCGAAGCCAATGAGCGCTTGAGCAACTCGAAATAAAAACGCGTGTTGGTTTAGGGCCTCGGGAAGCCGGGATAGATTAAAAGCGTTAATTCTGCGTCTTTTATCTTGACCAGAGATATGTCTGATCATGTTCAGTAACATTATTACCCGATGGAGGAGATTTAATCAACTTAATTGCTTAGAGAAGTCAAGATTGCAGGATTTTTAAAGTAGGTCAAGTTGAGTTTATGTTCAGTTTGTTACAAACGGTCGGAGAATCTCGTCTGTTTTAGATCTAAAACAGTGATCTTCAAACTGTGTTTCAAGGAACTCTGGGGCTCTAGGAGTCAAAATAAAAATTCGAAAAGATAATTATAAATATATATGTATATGTCCCAGGAAGAAAACTTAATAAATGAATTCGGCGCCTCTCTTTTTAGTAACTTCCTGTACAACATTTATTGTAATATAAGAAAATATTTAAACGTTTTTCCTTTATACGTAATATTTAGACCAGTGGTACTCAAACTGCGGCCCGCCGGCCTTTCTTAAGTGGCCCGGTCAAGACCCATTGCAATAAGAAATTCAATTGAGAAAAATGTACAAGAAGTTTAACAGGAAATTCTATCAATAAAGCAATCGAATGTATACATTGTGTTATCAATTTGTTTTTTAATAGTAAAATGTAAGCAAAAGGCTTAGTCATAGATGAAAGAAAACATAAATTATCATTTAACTCAGTAGAGATTCATAAAAATAAATATGTGTGTGTGTGTGTGTTTGATAGAAAAATCAATAAATTATTAAAATAAAAGCTAAAAATAAGTTTTAATATTTTGATCAATTAGATTTGTCTATGTTGTTTTGGTTTTATACTGTGTTTTTTCCATTATTCGCGTGTTGCGGCCCGTATGAGATAACTGTCATGTGTATCCTGCCCGCGTAAAATATTTATCATCCGTATGCTGCCCGGCTTGAAAAAAAGTGGAGTACCCCTCATTTAAACTGTAATAAATCCTGTTCATGACCTTGAATTCCAAAACATAATTTTATACCCGATTATGTAATGTTTTGTAAAACCAAGTGGATTGAATTTAGACGACAATGTTATAAATTATACAATAAAACATCTTTTTCCATTTGTAATTTTTAAAAAAACCTACTTGTAAGAAGACGTTTTTGAAAAACACCACCTTACACCTATTTAATAATGTATTTCAGAAGAGAAATCCAAGCATCAGTGAATAAAACGGAAAGGTTGGCAATGAGAAGGAAAAGGAATAACTTATATCGCAGTATCTTTCAATAGATCCATTAAAATCTAATTTTAGTCTGCAAAAACATAGAAGTTTTTCTCGCCCAGTTATAACTATCTTAGTGTCAGGCTGTTTTAGCCATATGTGCGACAGCACGAACTTAACTGGGAGCTCATTTTCAAATAGAAATAATGCCTCAATTTTTATAAAAAAAAATGTGACAATATAACTTATGCATTGTTTATAATAAATTGTTTTTAAAATTTCAAAATATTTCATCAATATAATCAGTTTTTCCATTTAACATGTCAAGGTATAGCTCATTTAGCATTACGGTAAGGAGAAAATATGCGAAAATTTTATAAAAGAAAAAAAAATGTGTTAACTCTGATGAAAATGAGTAGTATGATAAAATAAGGGATTCTCTATAAGATAGTGAAGCCGGAATATAATATTAATGTTTGAGTACTTTTATATCTGAAAAAATATTCCGAATTCGGGTCCTTTTCTTTAACATTAGCCGAAGACAGCCTTAAGTTACAAATTTCTCAATATATGTGACAACAAAAACAAATTAACGCAGAATACGAAATTCAGCTACAGATAGTGTTAATATACCTAAACTTACAAAGTCTGTGTAAAAAAAATACAAATACATAACCCAGTTACTAAAAATGATGCAAGGATAGGTGACACCTGATGCAAGATTTAAGGCTCTTAATAAGTAAATTGCAATAACGTTGTGCTGAAAATTTTTATACAAAATACAATGTTTTTCTTAAATTGTCTTTACTTAAAATAGCTATAACTTTTGTTGATGTATTTTAAATATTATTTTAAGATATATTCTTCTAAGGAGAGCTTTGCTTTTAAATACGGCTCCCTGGAATCTACTTATAGTTCTAAAGCAGTGTTTCTCAAACTGTGGGGCGCGCTCTCCTAGGAGGGCATGATAACTTTACGAGGGGGGCGCGGGCATATTGAAAAGTTGAAAACAAAATATTATTTAGAAAAAAATACTTATTTACTTAAATTAAATAAACAAAATACATTTTGAAATAATAAAAAATAAAATACACATTTACACAGATATAATACACTTACAAATGTATCAGAGCTCCCCAATGTATTTTGTAATTAATTCAACAATACTAAATTAAGAACAAGTTCAATAATTACCATTGACCCCATACATGAGCTTGTCATATAGAAAAAATTATATTCAAAAATTAACACTTCTCTTTCTCTCTCTCTTGATAATTTATAATTATATATAATCCCTTAACTGCAGATTAATAGTTACTTGAATAGCTCCCCAATGCCACCGTTTTCTACGTAGGCGCACGTATATGATGTTTTTATTTGGGAAGGGGGAAGGAAAAAACGAATAGATAAGTAAATCCTCTGAAAATAAGTAAATCCTTCGCAAACACTGTCAAGATCCTTTTATTGCATTCCAAAGACTTAGGAATAATTTTATTAAGTAGCAGAGCACAGAAAAGATTGTACTTCAGAAAGACGTATATGTACGTCAAAGCAATTAATACTTTGGTTGATCGAAACGTTTATATACGTCGGTAGCACTTAAGAGGGGAAATTCGTATTGTAGCTTTAGCATTAAAATATAGCATTATTAAATTAAATACATTATTACTTTATGAAGGGGGCGCGATGAAAATTAATTATGATTGAATATTGGGTTGTGAATATTGAAAGTTTGAGAAGCACTGTTCTAAGTGTTTGTAGATCTTTGTGTAAAGTTTGAAGACCACAGATCTAAAGCAAGTCATTATGTCTCAACATCTGCCAATACTACTACAGATGGTTTGAATTTCAGAACAGATGTTTCATTTAGTTTGTTGATGTAGTTTTTCGAACCAAAGAAAACTCACAAGATTAGCTTTGGATATTCGTATCGATTTGATTAAGTAGAACTGATTGATTGATCTAAGTTTATTTATATTGATATATCGGTCTGATTTAAAATGTTCAAAGACCTTATTGTCTGTGGACGTAAATTATGTAAGGATTGATAACGAAGGAAAAAGAACTGTTGCCGACTTTTCAAACAGATCGAAATTGAACCTGAGAAAATTGATCGGGATGGAAGTTTTCCTAAATACATTCCACTCATCATCATTTTTCCTTAGACATATTTAATCAATTTAAATAAATATCGACTGGAATACTTCTCTTCTAAGTGTAAGATATAAAACAATAAATATTTCCATATTTTAAAGCTAGAAATTAAAGCATACACATCAAAATGTTAATTAGATAAAATGATTGTGTCATTAATAATTACATTTATAAGATTGAGGTGTTTTTTTTTGGGGGGGGGGGATATTTACATATCCGTAATTATAAAATTAATTCTAGTAGAAGAATCTAAAAAAATGAAATTATATTACATAACTTACAATGAATCTCTTAGGGTACTGTATAATTCAGATCAATATATTCCAAGTTACGGGAATTAAACTCATAAAATAAGACAGGAATAAGGACAGGTTTGGCTATTCCACGAACCCTACTATATATTTCAAATTCATATTCCAATGCAAACTTTAAAAATCTGGCCAATGAATAAAGTAATGCATTTTTTACTGTAAGTAATTCTTATGTGTTTGAACATACTCTGAGCTCTATTTAAAGGTGAAATAGCTATCTGAATCTAAAGATTCTATGTTAACAATTTGTTAAAAGTTACTTTTGAAAGGAATGCACTGAAAATTAAATAATAAATTCAATTTTTATCTCTTTTCATAATAACAGACATAAAAAACGTGAAACGAAAAATACATGACAGTCGCTGCCTTTTGTATATAATGACTGAGAGTGAAAATTCAACCGTCTTTCGCAGTAAAGCCTTCATTACGAGTGAAAGTGGTTGACACAATCTAGTACTAAATTAGTACATACAGTAAATCAACTTGTTTTCAAAACAGAATTTGAGGCAGATAATTTCTGCGAAACCTGTAGCAGGGAAATGTAATAAAAAGTATATAATTGCTAATCTCAGCTGTTTTAAATACAATGTTTTGGAAAATAGCAAAATTGAAGATGAAATTTAAAATTCATCTGCAGATAATATTTTATATCAGACGAGAGATTTTTTTACCTTACACTTATTACAGCTCTACGTTTATTTTTGTTTAAAATTGCATTAATAGAAAAACATTGTATTATATTCATATTTATGTAAGGGAATGTAAATAGAATTCATCTGCAAGTTAATATTTACATTTTATTAGCGAATGAAGTAATGTTTCCAACTGATGAAATATGTTAATCCCTACCAAATGAATCAGGAAAAGAGTGATCTATCCCTATGTCCAAAATTTTATTTCTTATTAAAAATTTAGTTCTTTGTAGGTTAATAACTTAAAATTTAATTTCATTTTGGATTACAGCATAATTTTATATTAGAATATTTTTGATGTAAAAGGTTAACAATCGGAAAAGAATTCGTAAATAATTTGTATTTTGAAAGTAAATTTTGAAGAATTTTAAATTCCCCTTAAAAATGTATATTTTATAACTTAAGTGAATATTTTATTTAAATCTTATTATCTAATTTGAAAAATTGGAGATAAAATAGCGCAGTTCTTTCGTATGAGAGGATCGAAATAATTCTTCCCGATATAGATAAAAGATTTAAAAAATTCTTTGATTTAAATTTAATAATTAGATATTCAAATACAATTCTTAAATAATATTCCTTTCCAGTGATATTGTCATTTAAAATAAAGTACAACATTTGCGTAATTCTTTTCCAATATTATTCAATATATTCCTAATATTAGTTATTTCTCTCTCTGTATATATACATATATATATATATATATATATATATATATATATATATATTTATATATATATATATATATATGTTGTTCACAAATTTTTAATCGTTAATAAAATACTTTCTATTCATCTATTCAAGTTCAAATACATTTTTTTAAACTTGTAGTGGATGACACTTGAAGTTAATACAGTTTTTTCAAATATAAATTCATTAGTTGAATTAAAAAATGAATAAATAGCAACAAACAAAAATATTAGTCTAACAGTATATATAGTAAGGAAAATCATTTGTTGTGTCCCTGTAGCGCAATGGGTAGTGAGTTGGACTTCTAATCCAATGATGGGGGGTTCGAATACCACCTGGGATGACCTAATCTCTGAGAATAAGATTTCTTATTTACTATATTACTTTATTAGAATAATTAAATATTATTAACGAATAAATAGCAAAAAACAAAAACAAAAAATCCAACACCTTATATAGAAAGGAAAATGGAAAATTACAAGGAAAATTACTTTTTTGACACTTAATACTGTGATTCTCTCATATGTACAGTGGTGACCAAAATTGTGGACACCTTTTAAAATTATTACGTTTTTCAAGTTCGTATGCTTATAGAAAATGTTACGTTGCACAAAATGCAATGCGTTTTATATCATTTTAAAGATAGTTGAATACTTAATTCAATACAAAAAACAAAACTCAAATATTTACAAAGAAAAAAAGGTTATGCTGTAATAACTATCGATATACATGACGTACTGATGATAGCAGTGAGTTATCAGTGCTTAGTGGGATAGCCTTTATTTTTCTATTTCAGCCTCGCATCGATGTTTAATTGAGCTGAAAATTATATTTTAAGCTCTTCCTTTGTTATTAGTTGATGCCAGGAATCAATTACATCCTCAATTAGTTCATTTATATTTCATGGGTACCTCATTCGGACAAGAGTTTTCAAACGGTACCACAATTTTTAGATAGGATTGAAATCAGGACTGTTTCCTGGTCAGAACAACAACTCATTGATCTTAAAACGATACCAGTGTTTCGATTACATTATTCTGGGGCAAGGAGCAGAAGTTTACTGAAGAATAAATGAAGCATTGTTGGTAATAGATCCCTGATGGAAAGTAGTGTGAATGAGTGAATATTGACGTCGCACTGTTCAGCTACACAAGGGCTTTTGGCGACGAACCACGTTCTTTTGAACCATGGTCAAGTGACGTGGGTGACACCTGAGCTGGCACACTCCTCTCCTAACTTCAACACCACATCAACGAGAGCACATTTGAGCTCTCGACAGATTTAACGTGCATCGCTGCCCTACACGGCGGGTCTTTAGTGGTACTGGGCTCGAACTCATGACATGCCTGCCATGATCCGATACCTTGGCCACTGGGCTACCACAGTCCTGATGGGAAGTAGAAGTTTGGGTTCTAGAATACTGTCAATGTATTTTCTGACATTCAGTGTTCCAACGATGATATGAAGACGACTAATCCCATCTTCTTATATGCATGACCAAATCATAAAACTATGTGGATACTTTACAGTTGCTTGAATGCAGTCAAGGTGTAGCATTTCTCCTATTCTCCGTCTTACATGTCTTAGGCTATCACTACTGAATGACAATATATTGGTTTCATCGTTCTATATAAGTTGTGACCACTAATCCTTTGTCTAATTAACGTGTTCCTTTGCCCACTGTAGTATGTTTTAGTGCTTCTGTAAATTTAGATAAGATTTTTTTTCGTCGAACTCCACCTCCTAGCCTAACATCTACTAATCCTCTAGTGATTGTTTTTGAACTAGCAAAAACACACCAAACTCCTTCAAATCACTTCTGACTCCGTTTATGACATTCTTCTATATTGAATATGTCGTATTTTTATTCTTCTAACATTAACAGATGTGATGCTCCTTTTTTTTTGGTCTTTTCCTGCTTTTTTTTTTCTGTTTCCTGACACCTTAAACAAATACCACCTATCTTGTAATTTTAACATAGGAAAGACCATTCTTTCACCACACATCTCTTTCTAGGTGTCCAATCTACTCTTTTATTTGATGTCATTGCTTCTTGAATAAATATCATTGTTATCCTGGCTAGGAAACAGTCCTGACCTCCCCCCTATCGAAAATATGTGGCACCATTTGAAAACTCTTGCCCGAATGAGGTACCCATGAAATAACAAGGAACTAATTGAAGATATAATTGTTTCCTGACATCAAGTAAAAATAAAGGAAGAGTTTAAAACTAATTTCAGCTGAATGAAACATCGATGTGATGCTGGAATAAAAAGTAAAGGGAACTCCACTAAGCACTGATAACTCACTGCTGTCATCAGTATCTCATGTATTTTGATAGTTATTGCAGCATAACTTATTTTTGCGTTGCAAATATTTTAATTTTGTTTTTTGTATTGAATTTAGTATTAAATTATCTTTAAAAGGATACAAAATACTTTGTATTTTGTGCAACCCAACATTTTCTATTAGCATACAAACGGGAAAAACATGACAAATTTAAAAAGTGTTCACAATTTTGGCGACCACTGTATATACATTTTGATATTAATTGTAACTATTAATAAAAAGTAACTAAAATAAAATTTTTTTTGTTGACCTAAGAAGCTGGAATTGACTTGTTTTTTTATATTACTTATTTTTTCTTTAATATATATACGTGATTTTTCCCCGCAGTTTTCCTACATAGTTTCTATTACAGTTTTATTTCTATTTTTCTCCAAGGATCCAAGGTTCCGGGAAAAGGGACTTATGTACGTGAGGGCATCAAGATAAATAACATGTTTTCCAGACTATTTTTGAGTCACTTGGGATTTACAGCCAATATTTTGCCTTCCTTTAACGAACCATTCATCTTCGAGAAAGAGGCGGAAGGAAAGCGCATTTATTTGACGAGTCCCAAGTTGAAGTTCTGTGTAAAAACATCCTAATCCCTGAGGTACCATGAAACCTTCGGCCTATCGAAGTCGCATTCAACGAATTTATGTTACAATGAATGTGTTTGTTGACAAAAAAAGAAAGAATTAAGATTATAAATGTAAATAAATGTATATACGTATGGGTGAGCCGACCTTCAAGATTTTCTTCTTAAAATTCAATGTAATTAGTAATGTTTACGGATATATATGTGTTTTGCGTTTTTATTTAGTAGGGTTTACAGTGAGATTTATATAATTCCTACAATATACTGCTGTACAAGTATACACTTAAGTTTCAATAGTAATGAAATAGCAATAAGAAAACTCCAGATGGCTGTAGCATCGCGCAAGAGCTGTATAAATAGTCACTGCTCTTTAAAAGTCAATAAAAGAGACTTCTATCGCCCTTTCTAACGATTTCTAAGTAACAAAGGTATTATTAAATTGCTTTCAACTACAAAGATCTTGGATTAGACCACTATAACTGTGAGTAAAAGAAATAAACCAAGGTGTAATGGTTGATCAAATAATAAACTCAACTCACAACTTCCTGTAAATATTTTAAAAACCCTTAAAAAAATAAGTTATATTTTTTTTATTTCAACTTCATGACAAACTGAAACCACATCGTGTTTGTGCGCGTGTGCGTGCGAATGAGAGAGGAGAAATAACTAGTGAAAAATATGGGGATTGTGCGTGCCATTATTTCTGGCAAAGAAAAATCATTGAGAAAATGTTTCTTGTGTCAGATAATAATTGCAAGAAAAGGAATGCCAGGCCGACACCAACATAGGCAGTTCTAGCAGTTGGACGATTTTATGAGGAGCATGGAGAGGGGACTGAGAAAGAAGGGATTGATCCATAATTCAAATTTCAGCTGACACCCGCCTAAAAGTGTCTATGGTATATTGGTTGTACTAATGAAATATGGCAAATTGAGTGCACCAAACCTGAGTCAGACCAGTGGTCAGCTCACGTGGATCAACGGATTTATGTATGCAGAAATCATTTGATGTTCTTGTGCCGACCAGAACCATTACCCATCGGTTGGTTGTCTATGGCTTATACTAGTAACACTCGTCAAGGAAATATCACTGACTCCACAGCTCAAATAATTCCGTTTTGCAATGATGCAGAGCTAAAGCGGAGTGGCATAGAGTTACACTTCTATTTGTCCAATGATAGTTGCCATGTACCAGTTTAGCACTGACTTGGTGTTGCATCCATTCTGGCCACATCTGTAGAACACATCTACGTGGCATCATGGCTTGAGATGCCATTGATAACAGTACACTATGACAGACTAACATTATATATGCCCTTCACATCATCAACATAATGTCCGAAAGCTTACTGCATGCATCAGCAAATGTTTTGTGCAAAATGTATAGATACTTCTTTGGCTCTCACATTCTCCCTTGACCCTCACCATTTGAACATGTGTGAGATGTAATAAAATGCCTCTTACATCCCTACCACCATTCCGTTCGCAAGATGAATTGCTGTAAATGATGACAGAAAATATGAAGCCATCTCTCAGGTCACTATTATAATTATATTGATTATGTAACTAGAAGTATTGCTTCATGTACCATCGTTCGCGGGGGACCTAATATTTAGTGATATAACGTTGTTCTCGTTCCGTATTTCGTGTGTCATTTCGAAATACATATAATTTATTATTCGTCGCTGTCTCTTTCTGTTTACCTAGTTGCTACCCTTTCCGGCCACTCCCTTCTTAGTGATGCATTTTCAGTGTCACGTAGTATGTATGTATGTATATATATGGCGTTGACTTTTTATATAGGACATTGCATCCTGCTTTTGAGTAAAAAATACAAAGAATACCTGAAATGTAGGAAAGTTGCCTTAATTCGATAGAAGTCCTTCTGATTGGTCGAGAGGGAGTCTTAACTTGGGGCAAGGAGGGAGGAGGATGCAAGATGAGCATTGCTTCATACCTTGGAGATGAAATTTATGTACAGCCAAATTTCAAAATGCAATCATTTTTAGATTGTCATATTCAAATTTGTTCAATTTTAATGTTTATTGCTTGCAAGTTCCTGCTTACGTTTTAATAATTAATCACATGATTCCCATACTTTTTTTTTTAAATTGAAATTTTGTTTTTATTTTTTAATGTATTATTGGGTTTTTTCGCATCAATAAGGTAATATTTAATGCAATAAAATGATGTTGTGAGCAAAACTACAATAGCATATTTAAAATATTTCTTTAACCCGCGGTCACTCGCGCCTGTTTTTGCTACCTTCGTTACTCGCGGGATGTAGAGAACACCCCAAACTTTTAACACGTGTATTTAATCATGAAAATAAAATTAAGTCATTATGATACATATTTATAAAGTACAAGATGTTTTTTGTATTATACAAATAAAATTATTAAATTTATTCCATACAAATGAGACTAACATTAATTTAAACTAAACATACAAAATTTTCATTTTAAAACACATAATTTTATATTTCTTCATAAACTAGTAAAACGTATATACCAGTATAATAAATATATTTTATAATTAATGAGATAATGATAGTAGAAAGTAGAAAAATAATATTTTAATCATTTTCCAAACATTCAGAGCAGACTGTATACAAATGCTCAACTTCTCGCGGGAGTCCGCAGCCCCCAGATAAACTTTTGAAGGCCATTACATTCCAATCGTTGGAGAAAGAGGGATTGTATCAGGCATGAAGGTTCAATGACCTAAAATGTGCAGCTACAGAAAAAATCGTGGTTCTGCACATTCTTTTTAGAATCCTGTGAGGATTTTCTTGTTGCTGGGGTGTACAGAACACCCCGCGCGAGTGATCGCGGGTTAAGGGATTTCTGACAATTTGT